>CM070032.1:159325937-159338778 GCA_036250615.1 Ptychadena robeensis
AAATGTTCGCGTTCGCCGTTCGCGAACGGCAAAATCCGGGTTCGCGACATCACTATTTAAAAATACCTTCATCTAGCATCCACTAGACTCCAGTCTGAGATGGACACCAAAGAGGTGGTGCTGAGAGGAGATGTGAAGGGAAAGTTCTTTCCTCTTGTCTCTGCTTCACTCTGTGTCTCCAGTCACAACCACTAAAGGAGTGGAGCAAAGACTGGAAGGAGGGTGAGACAAAAAAGGCAGGAAGAAACCAGTAAGAGCGGAAGGTAAATATGTTGTTTTTTGGATCAGGTATTGGTCTGCCTGGATTGAGACAGCAGACAGATGAGCAGGGCCACCGTCAGGGGGGGACAGAGGGCACTCTTGTCCCGGGCCCGAGCAGCAAGATAGGTCCGGCGGTCAGTATCTAGGGGCACTGGCAGCTGGCAGCCGGGCTGTCTGATCAGCTTGGCAGACTGTGACAGTGAGCTGGCAGCCTCTGCACCCTTTGGAGGGACAGGGTGTGAGGGATGAAGGAAAAATATCCAAGTATGGGGCCCCAGGATTACTAACGGAGGCCCTGCAGGTGAGTATTATGTAAATGTTATTTTTAATTTTTTTTTTTTATTTTAGTACCCACTTTGAACAACCATTCACTCCAGGGGAATAAATTAACATGGCTTATGAAACAGAAAGAAACCCATGCAGCGATTGTCTGGTGAATATTATACTCACTGTTAATAAATTAAAAAGCTATTTTAAACTATAACACACTTAAGATTGCAAAAGAAAATACATCTAATTGGTTGGTATTGATATCATTAATGTTTTTGCTTCTGTTAATGAATCCTAGTCTTTTCATGCCCTCTTTTTCAGCATGTTATACTGCACACCACTGCCAAATCTGACCAACACAGGTTCCAGCACAAAGTGATTACCAGGACTCTTCTAATTAGGACAAAACTCCCAGAACAGTTATTTGCGCCAGGATTTTAGCATATAAAATGGGTGTTTAAGAAAAGTGAGTTTTAATTAGAAAACCATTTCCTTGGCTACTATCCAGACTCCCCGAGACCTGACTTGAACTTGATTTTATCTGTTTCATCTGTTAGACTAAAATTTTGAATTTTTGGCTATCTGTTTAGTGACCCAGCAACCAGGATAGCAGTGATAGAAACTGCTGCCAAACCCATTGCCAGGGACCAGCTTTCAGTATATTTCAGATTCTCATTCACTTTTCTTAAAGAGAACCTGTACTTCATTTTCAATCTTTGGTTAGGGAAGACTAAGTAAGAAATTGGAATGGCATTTTGTAGCACTTGCACTTCAGGATATTGCTAAGGTATATACAAATATACATTTCATTGATCATTCAATAATTCTACACAGAGATTGTCATCTGCAATGATTGGTGTTCTTTCATTCTGGATCATACATTCTACATTCAGATTCTAAAATTTTTGCACAGAATAAGGAAATACTGTTATGAAGGGGTTTTACACTTCTTTATGTATATAGTTAATGTATATTTGTATATTGCATGTAGACCATGACAGCCTGTATGTATGTGTATATACTTTTAAGAAAATTTTACTTTTATGTAGAGCAGCTGCTGAGAGAATTCCAGAAGATGAGGTCATGCTCTTTCCCTCTATTTTGATTTAGTAATCTGCCCAGTAACTGTCGCTCCTCTGGGCAGAGGTTATATATTTCTGTTTGAATTGTTTGGCGGGGTCTTTTGCTAGGCTTTTTGCCAGTGCTCTGCTAGGATCTTGATGCTCCTCTTCTTTCTGGGTCACTTACCCATGGCGAATGACAGAGATCCACTTTGGACCATGGGAGTCTCTTCCTCATCTTGCCTGAGTGGGTGAAGCGGATACCATGGAGGTACCATATTGGCCAGGGTGAGAAGAAACTTACCTCCCTTCTCAGCCACTGTTTGGACCAGGACCTTCTCCTGGGTAAGAGCATGAGCCCACTTCTGTCTCCCAGCAAGCTAGAAGTTGTTGTTTGGAACATAGCTCCTACATTTGAACCCATCACTGCCTTGTGGGTGATGGTGAATGTGACTGTATATATTCCCTGTAGTAAAAAGTTAACTCACTTACCAGCTTGTGTGGAAAATTGTTTAATGTGTGACAGCTGAACATGAAAGTAATTCTGAGCATAGGTATCCTCATCAAAAAAGAACCTGGTTGCTCTGTTACCCCGAGCAACACTTCAATACTTGCATAGCATGTAGATGTCCATATCCAAATTTCAGATGGAGATGTATATATAAATAAGTGTTCATTTATTACCCCGGTAATAGATGAACAAATCAGTCAGCCTAGTAAAAAAAGTATAACTATACTAACGTACGCAGAGCAAATCAGGCTTAAAAACAGCCATGTTAGCTTTTACATACACTTAGACATTTAAAAAATAAAGCAGTCTTACCACTGATTCAGAATTTCTAATATGGAGTTTGATTATGCAGATGGTTTGTTAAAAATTTCCTGTATTTCACTAATTCAACCTAAAAGGTGAAACTAATATATGAAATCCCAGAAGAAATCAATAAAACAAACATTTTAATGTGAAAATTGTTAGACCTTTGAAAATATAATTAGTGTTTGGTTTGGGTCCCTTTTGCATAAATTACTGCTTCAATGTGGCAGCCTGTGGCACTGCTGAGGTGTTAAGAAAGACCAGCTGCTTCAGTAGTGGCCTTCAGCTCTTCTGAATTGTTCAATCTCCTGTCTCTTATCTTTCTTTTCACAATGCTTATCAAGCTCAGGTCAGGTGAATTTGTTGGCCAATCAAGCACAGTAATCCCATTGAACCAGGTTTTGGTACTTTTGGCAGTGCAGGCAGGTGCCAAGTCCTGCTGGAAAATGAAGTCAGCATATCCATAAAGCTCGTCTGCGGAAGGAAGCATGAAGTGTTCCAATATTCCCTGGTAGATGGCTTCATTGACACTGGACTTAATGAAATGCAGTGGACCAACTCCAGTAGATGACATGGATTCCCAAATCAACACAAACTGTATAAACTGAACTTCACACTGAACTTCAAGCATCTTGGATTGTGTGCCTCTTTATTCTTCCTATAGACTCTGGCTCCAAGTGAGATGCACAATTTTCTCTCATCTATTGATTTGGGGGAGCCATATCATCTGCTGGTGTTGGTCCACTGTGCTTCAATAAGTCCAATGTCAATGCAGCTGTCTACCAGGAGATTTTGGAACACATTTTCAAAGGTCCAACATTTTCCAAGAAATGAAAGGTCTTTTACTTGAGATTTGATTTCACATGTGTTTAAGTATTATGATTTATGTGTTCCACATTCAGGGTTAAGGTTTAACTCCTTTGTTTCCATAAGAAATGGGACAACATTCTCTCTGTTGAGAAAGAAAGCCTTCCATTAATATCATGGTTGGCACGTGGCTTTATCCAAGTTTTACATTTTTGCCCACAATGTAGGAGTTTGACATCCCTGGCATAGATAGTTAAGGTTCCATTCTGATCCTACCTCTTTTTAATGTAATGCTGCTAAGGCTTCAATATAAAAAAGCAAGTGTATGGTATATTCCACTCAAAACTGTATCCAAAAAGAATGTACACCAAATACAACAAAAAACCTAAAAGAGATTTCAATCATATTTATTCTCGCCCAAGCAAAAATGTTAAGAGATATATTGTAAATCCAGGGTGCACATAAAAAGTTTCAACATGCAGTAAGCATGACAAAGCCAACCAAGTTATAGTACTTTATATGAACACATTTTTAGCAATTGTCTGAAGCTTTACGTAGTACGGCACAAAAAACGACTATATCCAAAGTCAACAATAAACTTACTTATAAGGCAAAATGTTTCTAAACTGTGAATTTCTCCTTCAAAGGTTGAGGACAATGGTGAGCATATTCTTTGACTACATAGCATTTCCCGTGTTCAGGTAACAAAGATGTCTTCATCTCAGCAATATAACAGCATGCTGAAATTGGAATCTCAAGGTGCTCATAAATGACAATGAACTAAGAGATAAGCAAGTTATCAGCCAGGGAAAGTCACGATTCATTGGTCTGTATTTATAAAGGGTTTAGGTGGCTGATGTAACAACAAAAGGTCACAGTCTGTTGTGCAGAGAATTGAATCACATAACCGTTAAATGAAATGCTACTGTGACTTCAGCTTTCACTTGAATTGCTTCCTCAATTATACAAAATAGCTGTTGCAGCTTTCTAGGGCTGGCGAAGCTAGATTGCTTATCAATGGCACAATAAAACATTATTCTGAAAGAAATACCCCAAATGTGTGCACTGTTCATAGCAAGCTGTTCCTTAGTTTGTTGTCAAAAGGACTAAATTCCCTAAGTATTGCATTGTAGGGAGGATTAGGTGATCAATATGGCTACGTATTCTTTTACCTTGATAACCCCTTCTTTTTACAACATAGCTTTAAAAGCTTAATTTTACATACTGCTGCCTTGTTCTTACTTTTTTCCGTATCCTCCCAAAGAGCTCTCGTCTTTTTGGAGGTGTGAAAATCCTCCTAACAGTTTGGTAGTGTGGGCTTAAAGCAAAGTATATAAGTGACATCATTGGTGGAAGCTACTATTCACTGGGTCAGCCAAGCGCCATAAATAAAAAGGAGGGGTTGGAAGGAGGATTGCGTAGAAACCTTTGAGCTTGTTCATATACAGTGGATGTGCACTCTAAAGAGTTTTGCAGTGACATTTTAACCCCAAATAACCTATGAAATAGGTTTACCAAAGTGTTTGAATGTAATGCACATTAGTACATGTAGTTAAAGTGAACCTAAAGCTATCTAATATACTTTCTTGTCTTGTCACTGGAAAAAAGTGCATTATGCAGAGGATCTGTCAAAAAAAAAAGATTACAAATCCTTCATGGTACTGAGATAATTCTGTATGTCCCTCGTCGCTCCTCCCCTTTATTCTGAAATCACTGAGCCTGAAAGAGCTTCTTGCATTTACTGTCGGGAAGTACAAATCAGTCTTGTCATCATGTCCCCTTTACAAGCATATCAGGCAGTCTCCAGTGGCCACATGCAATCCTGCTGTTCATTTCACCCCCTGGAAGATAACCATCTACAGAATATTAAATATAGTGGCAGCCGCATACAAGAGAACAACAGGTAAGTACATTTTTAAACTATATTTCGTTTAATTAGTTTAGTTTAGCACTTTTCCACCATTTTAACAGCTCAGAGGTAAATAAAAATGTTATTAAGTAGGATGAACCATTAGTGTTGAGCATAAATTTTCCAAATTCTAATATATTCGCAGAATATTAGGTATTCAACATTTTTGCAATATTTCATGAATGTTTATACTTCAACTTTGTTTACCGGCATACATCGCACATCACAAGTATGTAAAGGAAGATGTGAAATTCGTAAAATAGAGAAACAGTTTCTCTTTTTCATTCTTTGTTCATAGCCAGTGCGAGCGCTGTGTGTATTACGCGTATGCATTCACAATGCGCACAGCGCTCGTACTGGCTATAGACAAAAAATAAGAAAGAGAAGCTGTTTCTCTATCTCACAAATTTCAAATCTTCCTTTTTATATTCGTGAAATTACACGAACTCAAATATTCCATATGCCGCTCAACACTATGAACCATCTGATTTTTATATTCTATGAAAAATAATTCAACAGGCACCTCTACCTCTAATGAGGGACCTATATGCGTGTTACTGTTGTCTATCCATTATTAAAAATGCCCCTGAGAATGAGATAGAGCAAAAACATCCTCCCACCCCCCCTCAACAACTCGCGTCCGGCCGAGAGATAGATTAATCTACTACCCCCCACCGCTCAACAACTCGCAGTCAACAATAACTTTGCATAGGGCCCCCTTCATGCTAGAAATGGGCCTGCTCTATGTACAGTGTGTGGTTGTTGTTTTGAAATCTGTGTTTGATTGTTGGAATTTCATACTGGTTTGAAAGCTTACCTCTGAGCTGCCACGATGGCGGTGTAGCGCTCCACAATCCTTTAATATAAGCTTATTTGCTGTTCCTCGGAAATATATGAGATTCCATATTTATTTGACAGGCTTCTGGGGGTTTATTCAGTGCAATATCACACGCCTTTGTGTAGTTTTCAATACACAGCCTGATAAGGTACTTTCCCAACATGTTGGGCTTCCTCCCCGCAGTGCAGCATCACAGGGAAAGCTATGAGAGAAATTTAAGATTAGTGACTTTTTTAAATCTTCCCACAAGATGTAAGAAGCTGACAGTATGCAGTGAAATCAGAGCATTTTAGTACAGAAGAGCAGCCTATAAAACTGTGCAAGCCTGAAGGTAAGGCTTGAGTTCAACTTTAACTGATACCACATGTCAGGTTACAGAAAATAGCATTCATTTCTTAGAGGGGTCCAACACTCCAGATGCCTATTAACACTGATCCAGGTGTGTTTCTTTGTAGCAGTCAAGACTGTTAAAGTTTTAGTATTATATGTTATATCAGGAAAACAAAGACCAACTGGTTCATTTACTTCACCTAAAATTCATATTCTTCCAGTGCTGTCAAATTTTATGCTGTGCAATGAAGATGTCACTTACACATTTAGGCTCTTTCACACTATACGCTCTTTTCAAACTACACCAAATTTTTTGAGGTCCATTTCTTTCCTCTAAGGGTCAAGTGTCCTATGTCTTGGGTCTTCTCCCTGGAGCTCCAGCAAGAATCTGTGTTCCGTGAAGTCCACTGACTCAATAAAACTTCAAAGACGCCAGGCAGATTGACTGTTTACATTGCACATGCGCGATGTTCTAATTGAAGTTCTGTTTACAAACATTTGGGACATCACACAATCCTCTTTGAACTTTCATTTATTCGCCAGACTTTGTGGGACACAGATCGTTACTGGAGCTCCAGGGAAGAGACCCACTTCATGGGACACTTGACCCTTCAAGGCAAGAGATGGAACTACAATGTGGAAGTGGGCACTTGTATGGGTAACAGTGAAATGGTAGAAATTTTAATAAAACAATTTTTTCAACTCCTATTTCTAGAAAACTCTTTATAAAAAAACACCCCCTCTGAATGAGTAGGAGGTCCTTGGGACCTCTGTACTCATTCAATAGAGTGGGAAGCGGGATTCAATGGCCCTCCCGCATGCTTAATGAACCCCCATGGGAATGGCATGGGGTTGGTGGAGCATCTTTTCTGTCCAGGCTTGCCAAAAGGGGTCTGGTTTGGGGTCATCCTGTTCCAGATCTTACAAGACACTATGCCAGCAGGTGGTCTTATATGCTCTGGGGGGACCCCATGCTGTTCATGGTCCCCCTTTTCTAGAGTGTACCAGACCCTATGCCAGCACAAGTCTTGTACAGGGAGCGCAGAATTATTAGGCAAGTGGTATTTTTGAGGAATAATTTTATTATTGAACAACAACCATGTTCTCAATGAACCCAAAAAACTCATTAACATCAAAGCTGAATATTTTTGGAAGTAGTTTTTAGTTTGTTTTTAGTTTTAGCTATTCTATGGGGATATCTGTGTGTGCAGGTGACTATTAATGTGCATAATTATTAGGCAACTTAACAAAAAACAATTATAAACCCATTCAATTATTTATTTTTACAGTGAACCAATATAAACATCTCAACATTCACAACATACATTTCTGACATTCAAAAACAAACAAAAACATCAGTGACCAATATAGCCACCTTTCTTTTGTAAGGACACTCAAAAGCCTGCCATCCATGTATTCTGTCAGTGTTTTGATCGTGTCACCATCAACATTGCGTGCAGCAGCAACACCACGCCTCCCGACCTGTTCAGAGAGGTTTACTGTTTTCCTCCTTGTAAATGTGATGATGGACCACAGGTTCTCAATGGGGTTCCAGATCAGGTGAACAAGTAGGCAGTCATTATCATTTCGTTTTTCTTCTTAATACAATACCCTTTCTTGCCAGCCACGCTGTGGAGTACTTGGACGTGTGTAATGGAGCAGTGTCTGCATGAAATCATGTTTTTTTCTTGAAAGGATGTAGACTTCTCCTGTACCACTGCTTGAAGAAGGTGTCTTCCAGAAATGGCAGTAGGACTGGGAGTTGAGCTTACTCCATCCTCAACCCAAAAGGCCCCAATCATTTGAGAACAGCCAAACCGTTCAACCATCACTTGCTGGCTTGAGTCGGACTGGAGCTTCTGCCCTTTACAATCAGCCACGTGCCATCCATTGGCCATCAGACTCACTCTCATTTCACAGTCATAAAACCTAGAAAATCAGTCTTGAGATATTTGCCCATCTGACGTTCAGCTTGTGTCTGTCAGTGGTGGTCTCTTTCAGCTTTCTTCTAAGTTTGCACACTTGTGCTTTTGGGCACATCCGTGGATGTTGGCAGGCGTCTGAAATTACTGGGCAAACTGGTGGCAAGTTGGATCTTGGCAGCTGCAACGCTTTGCACTATTATCTAGGCTCAGTTCATGGCACTGTAATTTTTGCGTTTAATTGTTGGTTCCACACACGCTCTTGCGACCAACCTGTTGACGATTTGAATAGCAAACGCTTGTGTTTTCGATGAAATCACAAAAAAGCTTCAGAAGCTTGAATTTTTAAAGAGTGCTGCATCCCCTGCAAGATATCTCACTATTTTTGGACTTTATCTAAGCCTGATCCAGTTCCTTCTTTTGACACATTTTGCCAAAGGAAAGGAAGTTTCCTCAATAATTAGTGCACACCTATATATGGGGTTGATTCATTAGATACAAACCACACCCCTAAATCCTGTATACAGAGATGCACACACCAATAAGATGCTTAATTTTGTAGTAGGCTTTCGAGCCTACTACAGCTTGGAGTAAGACAACCGCATAAAGAGGGATGGATGTGGTCAAAATACTCATTTGCCTAATAATTATGCACTCCCTGTATACTTGGTTCCCCTTTACTGAGCATACTAGATCATATGCTGAAAATGAAAAAAACACCATGAACCTTTTTTTTCTTTTTAAGTTTAACCATCGATCCCCCTCTGGCATGACACTGTCCATGTGTTTTTTTTATACTTTTGACATGTGGGTATTTGTGTGAGTGTTCATTTATGGTACATCCATTACTAGTGGTGGAGAAGATGGAGGGGAGTGGTCATTCAACACATTTCTGCTTTAAATCAAAAAGCATTATCATTACAACTAGGTAAAAATAAATAAAATAGGTTTACAAGTTTACAAATCTTTAACATTAGAAACTATTTCAGGACTATGATTCACTTCTAGAAATCTTTGCTCTTAAACTTGTGTAGTGAAGAAGAATTATCATCGTATTGCAGATGCTTCTGGTTTAGGTTGTGAAAAGGCAAACGCAGAAGGTCTGTAAACACTGAACAGCTGTTTTCCTTTTTTTTTCTTTTTTTTTATATCTTGAAAATGGACCAAAGGCTTGCTATGTAGATGATAGATCCATAGCCAGATTACTGTTGAAAGAACTCCAAGATATTCAACATGCAACTGGACACATGGGAAGAAGGGGAAGGGTTTGTCCTACAGTATGAACAAGATATCTTAAGCCATTAATTTTAAATATTGAAAGAAAATCCCACATACACCATGTTTATAGAACAGTCCTTTACAAGCACAGCTAGCTTCCTTCATAATAAAAAACATTATTTGGGTAATAATTATCCAATAAAATAAAAAAATGAATAAAAGGCATCATCTGAATGATAAAATCTCTAAAAATACTTATTTGGTATGAAAGATTTCAAAACAGTATGTATTCATATTTATGTTTTGTTTATAATAAAAATTTTATTACAGCTGGAAATGTGTTTTGTGTTTTTTTTTATCACTGTATCCAGTACAATTCCCTTTGTCACCCTTTTTCCTCTGGTGTGATGAACACACCAGGGGAGGGAGGGTTAACTTCAAAGGGTACATCTGGGAATCTGCATAAAAAACAGTTTCTCGTGCGATTTACATTTGAATCCCCCATCGGCTTCAGTGCAGAAGCCTGTATAGAAGATATCGGAGCCACCAGGATAGCACAGACTAGTAAGTATGCCCTGCTGGGGCTTCTTCGCCGGACGGCACCATCTCGTCCAGAGCAGTATTGACAGGACAGAGCTTGACGAGATGGTGCCGTCAGAAGCGCTAGGGGGGTTAATACATAATTTTATTTAAGCTATTTATTGCTACCGATTGACTTGATCATCAGATACACAGTGGCTTTAAGTCCACTTTCTGTGCCTTGGCTACTAATTATCTTCTTACAGTGATGGTGACATCATAGCTGTGAAAGAAACCCAAAAATAAAAATAAAGGAGGGGGCAGGGACAAGACCAGTTATTCCACACATACCAGAGAGCAGCAATGACTTGCCTTTCTTACGAGAAGTGATGAGCAGCATAGGCAATATTCGTATTTGCAAAATATCGAAATTGTTGGGCCTAATATTCTCAATAAATAAGTAAATTCGAGAATTTGTGATCTCCATTCATTAACACCGACATTGAACAAATTGGCACTTGTACATGCGCATATTGTAAATCCAATATATGGTACTTTCCACAGTTTCATTTCATTGTGCAAATCGGCATTGTACACTTGCATATTCCAAATGCCATGCATTGTACTTTCCACAGATTATGTTCATTATGCAAATCGGCACTTGTACATGCGCATATTGTGAACGCAATGCATGGTAGTTATGTACTGATGTAAAAAAATTTATATTTGCATCTTCCCAAATTCTCGACATTCCCTGAGTTTTTCAGCCTGAGACAGAAAAGGAAATGTTTTATGCCTCTGAATATAAATGTTCACATAATAAAGGGGCACAAATACCATTTAAATGTATGCATCAGTATCTAAAATCATGTCTAATCAATCACAGCAAAGAATTATAAATCACAGTCAATTAATGACAATCAATATCACTGATAGCCTGCATGACCCTGAGTTAAGGTAGCATTAGATGTATCGATTTTTTTGCAATTGGTTCCCAATTTGATCGAAACATGCAATCGTGTAATCACCAATCGATCAAAAAGAGTCCTTGGTTAATAGATTTATCATCGATCTATTTCCAGAATTGATTGCAGGCTCCCAAAAAAGGTAAATTCCTTGACCTCATTCGATCGGAAATTATGGTGGGTGTATGTGAAGTGTTTGTATATAAGTGCCTGTGCCCTTCACTAGTCCGATCAAACAGTAAGCGATCAAGGGTTACCACTAACAATACATCAATAGCCTAATGATTGACCAAACAAAACCGTCATGTCAGATCACCTTCTGCTTCTTCTACAATATTAAATTTTTTGGACGATTGTACCAGGTGGGCTGGAATCGATTCCCAATCAAACAACCTCACCGATCGTTCGTTGTGGTTGATTAAACTGAAGAATCAACAGGGGTAAAAAATCAACACCTCACAAGGCTTTGCTCACAGTCACTTCACTTTTTTGCAGCATGTGCACATATTGTGCAGGCAGTTAGGGGATGGCTGTTAACCTCCTGAGCGTTTCACCGTTTTTTCATAACCGTGCCACGGGCAATCACGGCGGAACACAATATGCTCCGCTGCGATTTCCTGCTCAGCTGGAGGAGGTAAACAAAAGTCCGCGTCACTAGAGACACCGGACTTGCGTTGAGAGAAAGCGACGCCCCTCCAGTTAGACGGAGGTCTATGGCGCCGCCTACCCCCGCCCCCTTCGCGTCACCGGTGGCGCGATCAGGGGCGGACCCGGAAGCATCGGCATACATGCCGATGCTCCCGACCGCCGTAGAAAGACAGCAATACCTAGAGCGTGGCTCTAGTTAACTGGGGCTGAGTTTCATGATGCATGAAACTCAGCCTGAGTTAACTCGGGCTGAACGCTCAGAAGGTTAATCACTGACAACTGTCCTCATGTTATCCCTATGGAAGCTCCCCCAAAAATACCCGGTGATGTCGGTTTTAGAGTCAGGTGATCAGTCAGTGAAAACATAGCATAGCAGTGATATATACCTTCCAATCACTATGAATTCTATCAGGAAGGGCACTATACTACATAGTTGTTGGTAGATCTAAAGGCAATTGTATGAAGTGATCTAAAGGTGTATGGGGGGCTTTAATCAGGTGTCCTCAAACTAGGACAGGGCCCCCAGGGCTGTTTGGACCAACACCCCCCACCCCTGAGATCAGCTTTGAAATTGTTTACAAGGACATTGATCCCAATACAAACAATAGCCTTTACATTTGCTGGATATTTGATGTTCATCAAGGAAATATGACATACTGTTAATAAAAGTGGTGATTACAATTCTCCAAGTTCATTTTTTTAAACAAGTAAAATATACATGATTGCCTTGAATACATTATAACAGAGTAGGCTTTTCTCACAATGGACAGAATGTCATTGCAATGAGATGTTTTTATCCATTGCCTTAGCATGTATAAACAGAATGTACAGTTCATACAGGAAGGATGTCATTTGTTCTGACTCCACAAATGTAGTGGTCAATATTTAGCTTGGGGGAGTTGCTGGGAATGATTGGCGTCACAGGAAGCAAAGGCGGAGTCTGCGGGTCAAGAAAAAGAAGGGACAAAAAGTGATGTTGGCCTCTTTCTTGGAAGCACATGAACACCTTCTCTTCCTAATCTTTTGGGTATTGCTGGGCTCTGAATTTACTTTTGGGCGGTTATATCTTTAAGGTTAGGAAAAGGTGGTTAAGGGGCGGGGGTGGGGCGGGGTATTTCCTTTTTTCTTTGTATGCTTTTTTTCTTTGTTTAGTTCTTGTAATTTATTGTTCTTTTGTTGATTAGTCACATCATTGGTGGGTCCCTGGCAGTGCTTAGGAAGATATATGGTTTAATGTACATGGGTGAGGTGCTGGTGCAGGGGGGGGGCAGTCACTGGT
>CM070032.1:159375989-159389479 GCA_036250615.1 Ptychadena robeensis
CCGGTCCCTGCTGTAGGCGGTCCTTCCAGCCGGTCCCTGCTGTAGGCGGTCCTTCCAGCCAGTCCCCAGGCAGAAGTGACTTGTGGGATACATATTGCACAGTATGAGGTGACTTGAATACATGTTGTAGGTTGTGTCCTTCCTGCCAGATGGACGGCAGGTTGTGTAGCATGGTTTCCTGTGTTGTGTTGTATAGTGAAGAATCCTCCCCATACCCTGCACTGTGGCACTGGACACATGTACTGGATGTTCGGTGTGATCCTGCAGGGGAAGCTGCTGTACCCTGTTGGCATGGTTGGTGTACACTGGCAGGCTGTGTGTACTAGGGGTGTGTTAGAAAGATTGTGTGATCTGGATTTGTGTTGTCAGTGTGTTTAATGACTGCAGTTTAAAATTGAATGTTGTAATGAGTGTATGCAGGTTTGAGCAATCTGCTTCCCCGGTAAGGGTGGATTGCTGCAAAGCATGATCAATGCAATGAAATAGAGTAAAAGGGCAATGCCAGGAGACACCAGGGTCTAGGCACATGTCTCTCACCCCCTCCCCCGTCTCCGGGATATTGATTATTCCCATGGAATCCAATCAAGTGCGATTATGCAGCTCCGTATACATATTTCTTATCGCGTTACCTCTATAGGTTTTAAACGAATACCATCACAGGTTCTGGTCATTCCAATCTGTCATCAGATGTCACTCTCTATTTCCTCATTCATTTACTTTCTTCTCTGTCATCCTTCTAGAATGTAAGTGACTCTTTAGGTTGTTATTCTTTAATTCCAAGGTCACCAATATTGACACATAGTGTTGGTATGGCAGTGGTATGGAGCACACATGTAATGATCTATGTAATAACGCTGCTGTCGGTGATACCTTTATCCAGGCATTGCGATGTATGTGGGTGCAGTATAACACGTGTATGTCTCAGGACAGTTGTGAAGCTTCGCAGTGCACTGTACATGATGGCAATGAAGTGTCGGCTTGCAGATTTCTTCTGTAGGATAACATTACAGGAAGTCAGCTGTCCCTATTACGGACATACTGTCAAATATTTACCCGTGTTATTAAACCAGTGTCGTTTTAATTATCTTAATTTTAGGAAAGCAAATAATCAGTGCATGGAACACATAGGAGGGCTCATTTTGGTTACTAAAGGTGGCCATAGACGGTTTGATTTGCTTGCGATCTGCTGCAAAATCTGCCACAAATTAAACGCGCCTACCTTAAATCAAACCATAAATCGGCATGTCCATCATTTTAGATCAATCTGCTTACTTTGGATGGGGACGCTGGTACACAAAGGGTGCGCGGCCGATTTACGCTATGACCAGCCAGGCGTGATGGTGTCATCACATGTGATCAATCAGCCATGGAATCGACCCACCATCGAGACATCTATGGCCAGCTTATCATATTAAATATATCATATTAAATATAAATTTTCATTGCATTCAGATTGAATGGATAAATACGTTGGGCATGATATTGGGAACTCCGCCACAGTCTAGTTGTTTAGGACACAAATGAAAGATTTTTATGGGAAGGGGAAATTGATAAAAAGATAATTTGTGCATGATGTTATGATTACATGAAATTATTCATTACATTAGAAGGTGTTCTTTTGGTTTTAAGGTAAGTTGGTCCCCGTATGGGATGCCCAAGATGGGGGTGTCTTAATTAAACAGGCCATCGTTTGTTTGAAGTCGAACAAAATGTACCCTTTAAACAAATTGTCCATTCTAGATTTTTGTTCAATCAACCAAAAAATTGTTTGTTCTTTGTTGATCAAACAAAAAAAATCTATGTATCTGTGTAAACCCACCTAAAAGCTGGCCATACACCTTTTAGATCTCTCTGTCAGATATCCTTTAGATCTACTAACAACTATGTAGTGCTGGGTCCTCTGCGATTGAACAAAGGTAGACTTAATGGTTTAGAAAGTCCCTCACATTACATGGTTTTGGTAAAACAAAAGTAGATCTAAAGGAAATCTGGCAGAGACATCTAAAGGTGTATAGGGACCCTAACATGCCCCGATATGTTATACGTCAGCCCATTCATTTAAAGTGGCCGTGCTATCACATGTGCTATGTAGCACAGCCAATCACGTGGCCGTAACAGAGAGAAAAAGGGGGCTTGTGATCACTGGATGTGCTGACGTCGGAGCATCCAAGCGCATAGTGGACCCCTAGCCTAACATCACTATCAGCCGGGCTGGTGCACACCATACATATTTCAGAGACCAGCTATCGATGTTTCTTTTCCAATTCCAATCAGCACCGTATAAATCATATCTATTTATATGGATTCCTTGGCCCCTCAATACCTCCATATACCATACAATCTTACCATACCATTTCTGTACAATTGACTTTTCTTCTACCAAAACCATGCAACATGAGGCGCTTTTTAACCCTCCCAATCATTATGTATGTTGTTGGTAGATCTAAAGGAAATGAGTGATCTAAAGGTGTACATACATATGGCAGGGCTGGAATCATTCAATCAGGTTTCACTGAAAGCAAGGTATTTTAACATAAAAAGGAATCTATATATACTGTGATATGGCTTCAATTGATTTGCAGAGAAAGTTTATTCACTTAGTCGCTGGAAACCAGAAGTTATTGAGACTCAGAGAACAGTTGCTTTGAGCTAATTATTTCCAAGTATCCTGCACATCAAAGCTGACGCAAAGCTTCTTCGCTTGACAGCTATATAGCCGACTTATTTGTGACCCTTTAAAATTCCACTCACACAAACATGTTTACAATTATACGTGACGATTGCAGTTCTCCCCTTTATCACTGAAGGGCATCCTTCTGAGAACATATGCATACAAGCTGCTGCATTGTGTCATCTGTTTACTTGTCACACATCAAACAATACATACTTGCAGCATCAGATTTGTAGATGGACGCTAAGGCCCCCCTGCACGTTCGATTAGGCAAACGATCGTTTGGGAATTGAACGCTGCCCGTCTGGAGCGATCGGTCCCGCTCCATAGAAAAATTTATCAAATGTGTTGGTAAATCCCTGTTCAATTGCCATTATTTTGGATAGGGACCAAGGGTTCATTGTGATGGATGATTGTTCTGCAATTCTTTGTGTCATCACGCTGCCACGGGTACCTTAATTTGTGGAAAGCCTTGATAAACCCCAAAAAAGCATGTGTAGATTTTTTTGGGGGGTTGATTGAACAAAAATCTAGAATGGACAATTAGTTTGATGGATACATTTTGTTGAAACCTCGAACAAAAAATCGTTCGAAAGGTCATCGAACATGTTGGTAAATGTATTTTCATTCGATATTGATGATGGATGAACAGAAATTCTAATGCTATATTCGACAAATGAACAAACAATGTTGGACAACAACATCGAGCAAAAAATCCAATTGGCAGTTGATTGAAGAAAAAAATCTACATGTGTAAACCCACCTTACAGGTGCCCATACACGCATAGATATGCGCTAGATCGATGGCCGCTTCTAGCGCCGTGCCCATATGTAATGCTGCGAGCAGGATCATTCCCGCTAGAAAATAGGGATATCGGACATGACTGTAAACCACGGCCGATGGGGACTTTGGATGGGGACTGCAGAGTGTCCATGAAAAGCATCGGCTGAGCTGGATAACACAGCAGTGCCGCGCCCCCCGAAATGTCGTGCTCAGTGCGTCTCACAGGCATCAACCCATGTATTGCAGCCTTAAGTGTATGGCCAGCTTATCTCTCACCTGCTGATCCTGTTCATACTACACTAAATATGTAAATATCTGCAAATATATAGGGGAACACGCTTTGTACAGAAGTTAGCTGGGAAGCATGTTTAAGTTTACTGTACAGTAAGTTACAAGGACACAAGATTAACAGGTAACTTTCTGGAATTAACCACCACAAAACACAACTAGAACCTATTCCATTCATGTTCTTGGGACTAGATATGCTCTATCGGGGTTGTCATGCTTGAAATATTATTGGCAGCAGTTCCAGTAGAAGACCTTTTCCTGCGGCCCGGTTTCATGTCCACGTTGAGCAGACGTTTTGTCTGTGATGTAGCTGCAACCAATAAGTCCATTACAGTGGAAGTGCGCATGTGTGTAAAGGCTGATGGTGGGCATGTATAGATTGTCTGACCAGTTCTAGGCTGTACATTACTAAGCTTTGGTAGCTTTCTTCTGTGTTCCCAGGAGTGTTGAGAGAAAGACAGTTTAGTGTGTTAGATTCATTATTGGAATGACATTTTTGGGCCTTTGTTGTTGAGTGATGGCTTTACACAACTGTGTCTGTGTGCATAAAGCAGCCTCACCAGTGCTAATTCTTTAAACTGTTTTTAAAATATATCAAGCTTACAACTAGTCATAGACAGTTTTGGGTTTTGTCATTAAGTGGTTGGTGGTCGATTTTTTTTTTTTTTTTTTTTTTTTTTTTTTCTGTATTCTACCAGTTCAACTTTGTAAATTGATTGCTTATCCCCTGAGCATGGTATCATCACAAAACTTTCTGGAGATGTAGGAAAGGATACAACAAAAAACATTTTCATATGCTAGAGCGATACTGTTTCAAGAAACCATTGCTTTTAGTCAAAAAATAATTTATAAACATGGTTACCATACAATACTAAATCGATAAAATAGCTCTGACGTGTTTACTCAGGTGTGGACTTCCTCAGGGAGACATAAAACAATTTAGAAAAGCTACTGGGGTTACTGTAGGTGTAAGGTATCATGCAGGGTCAACAGGCGGACATTCAAGGTAAACCACATACAGGAAAGGGCAACAGCCTTCAAGTATTTCCAAATATGCCCAACCCGGTGTATATCCACCGGGTATAAATAGAATAGGGGTATCACTCCTGGAATGAAGAGCCAAATATACACCTTCCTAGGAATAGGGATCACTAGGAATGTGTTCACATAAGAGTTTCAGCTATTCATTCAGCTGCATAAAGCGATTGCAGAGCCTTGATAGAGACACTGTGTATCCTGTGTATGGCTGCCCAGGACTGCCATGGTCCCAATAACCAGTTAATATGACACAATCTCCTCCATGATAGGTCTCATTAAAAAATAAAATGGATTGTTTTAGAGTATTTTACTAATCATTGCCTAATTGCTTCCATTATAATATTTGGAAAACTAGCTGCCATTCATGATATGTCTGTATTAGTAGATTAGCAGAACACCAGGCAAGATGCTAAATATATAAATTAAATACGGTACACACATAGGAGCATGTGTTACTTGCAACCATTGTCATTGCATTTGTGTATCATATCCTGGGGTATCTAGAGATCTGTCCTACTGCATGATCTAATAGAGTAGTGATGGCGAACCTATGGTACGGGTGCCAGAGGTGACACTCTGAGCCCTCTCTGTGGGCACCTGACCGGTCAACCAACACAGAGGCTGATGGAGGAAAGAACTGCAGCCCATTGGCTCTCAATGCTGTCAGTTTTTTTACCCTCTATTCTGCACACAGCATCCCATACCCTCCACTAGCACTGCCAGCCAATCAGAAACCCTGGGAGCAGTAAGCCAAGAAAAAGGTGTGTGTGTATGTATGTATGTGTGTGTGTGTGTGTGTGTGTGTGTAATTCAGGTTAAATTGCCAAGTCAACATTTTGAGATAATTAAGTGGGTTTTCATTTATAGTTTGGGCACTCGGTCTCTAAAAGGTTCTGCATCACTGATATATAGTGTGGAACTGAACTTCCTTCTTTTGTACTTTCACTTTTATTTGCAGGTGAACCTCTTGTCCCCTGTGTGTAACTGACAGATAGGGCCATTAAAATGCAGAATTTTCTGTCCACCAAGGACTTGCCTGCTCATTCTATTTCTGGTATATATTTCTGTACTTGCAGAGTTCTTTAGTAGTTCTATTACTTTTGTGACATCTTCTCCACCACTGTAATGGACAGTAACATGCTGGTGAATGATGTAATTTTGGCCATTTAAGAAGAAAGGGAAATCACAGGGTAGTCCTAGTAATACAACATTTAGTATGTAACAAGTAAGGAAACATTAAATATGCAGAGCACTTAGATGTTACATTTTTAGCATGACTTCTCCAGAACCCTGGATTTCTGAATATGTAAGATGTGTTTGCAAATACTATTTAATTTCATGGTAGGTTAATTACATGAAGTTGTAACGGCCACACATAGTTCTTAGACCACACACGGATTCTCAGAGCACACTCCTAAAGATGCTCCACGTGCCTACGTAGAAGGCTAATACTGATTTCATCTTTCCTTCACTTCCTTTGAAGAATCTTCATATTCTGGTTTTGTAAAAGGGGAAGATCTCAGCACATCTGAAATAGGAATTAGTCCAAGTTCTCTTAGGCAATTTCCTGCGGTCTCCCTCTATTATAATCGCGACACAAAGATCGCTAGCGGGCAGGAAGTGGGGACTGGAACAGGCAATCTTGCCCAACCCTCCCATTTGCCCCTGATCGCGCCCCTAGAGAATGAATGGGTGCAATTGAAAATCAGTGAATTGAGGCACTTTTTTAATGCGTTCAGTCATGTCTATGGCCACAATTATTATGATTGCAGGAGATCGCCTAACTAGGGACAAGCCCTTAGACATGCCAATGAACAACAATAGGTGAAAGTCAGAATTGTCCCTCTAGTACATCCTTCCTTCACACAGTCCACTTAATTTACACAGATTTGGGGGGGGGGGGGTTATACTGTCAAAGTTATATTACCTTCATGAAAAATCATTGATGTGGTTGGCAGCTAGAACAGAGGTGTCAATTTATGGCCTGGGGGCCAAATTTGGCCTGCTGCAGATCTGCTACATTTGTCTTCCCTTACCAGCTGCTCTCAGGATGCCTCTGTCTGCCCACTCAGGGAATAGAGAACTACGAGTCCTGTGATGCCACTGAGCGCCCGCTGGGATCCATAGTTCTCTGCTCCCAAAGTTGAAGGACAGGGGCATGGTGAGTGCAGCTGGTAGGGGGCTGCAGAGCTGGCCAAAAGGGCACCAGGCTGGGACTGGAGGAAATCAAAGTTCCCTGTACTGGACACAGGGTTGGGGGCACAAACTGTATTCACTGAACAGTTTATTTGTAGTCCGTATGTGCCTCAACCCTGTGTGTAGTTCGTTTGCTTCCATCCTTGTGTGTAATTTGTGTGCCCTCATTCCTGTGTCTACAGTGTGTAGTCCAGGGGTATCAAACTCCGGCCCATGGGCCAAAAATTGCCTGCAGTGTCATAACATTTTTTTAAATATCTAGTTTGGCCTTTGTCCAACTTTTTACATTTGTCCTATTTGAGTTTGACACACCTGAGCTAGAAGTTTGTTTTCCATACTTAATGACAAAGCTTAGCTTAAGTATTTAGTGACCATTTCCATTACCCACTGATTATTGGTGGTTCAGAAAATATTTGTTTTCAGTGGCCAAGTTGGCCCAGAGTTAGCGAATACTGATCTATATGTAATTGAATGTCTGTGGCTTCCAGATAGAACCTGTGGCTTTTTAATGGCATGTTTATTATTATTTGGAACATGTATTTGTCATTGTGTATTCTTCTTTTACAGTTTGCATTTCATGGCTGCCTGTTAACCATAGAAAAGTTACTATAATTGGCATAGCAGCCATTCAGATCATCATTGGCCAAGACAAAAGTAAAATCTGATTGGTTGTTTTGAAAACGGCATTCCTTCCTTGGCTTTGGTACATTAGGAGCCTGTAGAATGTGGCATGGTCACAGCTACAGTTTGTTCTATATAAATGACCTTATTACTCATGCATGGATTTTTGAATGCTGTAAACCATCTGCTGCCTCATGTTTCTAAGCACAATGTATTTCTTCTCCCCGCAATCCTATCTTCCACATTCAAACATAAATAAAGCTTGTCATACTGTGTTTGCATATGCAGTGTTTCTGATGCATTCTAACGGCTGTCTTTCTTTTTTTTTCTCTTCTCCTCCTTCAGTCCTCCAGATGTATTGTCTCCTGCCTGTGCTGAAAGAATGCATCGTTTTATGAAATCCAGATGCAGAGATGAGAGTACTTAACTTTGCAAGCCAACTGAATATTACTTGTGGATACCAACAGTGTATTGCTCTTCCAGCTATTAACTGAATCTTTCAAACCCTGAAGCCTAAAATGTTAAGAAAGCGAATGGAGGCGTTTAAACTGGCTGATTTTTACAGGAACCGTTGAATTTGCTTTGCATTCCACTGACCCATTCTGTTTGGGATATGTCACTACTGGAATTCAGCTTTGGTTTTTGCCCCAAGGTTTATTCAGTTTCAAATGCTGAAGCAACACAGTTCTATGTGAGAGCTCACATTCACAAGCAGTAGCTGCAATGGCTCAGACCAGCTTGCTGCAGGGAAAGCCCTTCTACTGCAGGGAATGGATCTTCCACAAGCTTCAGCACTGCCTGCAGGAAAAAATAAACTCCAGCACCATCACAGCAAACAAATTGTCACTTGTGGCAAATTCTGGCAGCAATGGCGGCAGCACTGGGAAAGGCTCAGCATGGGGTCTACTGTTTGTTGGCGGTCCCGGAAGCGGAAAGACGGCCCTTTGCACAGAGCTGGTGTGGCCAAGTTCACCTGCTGGTTTGCAGAGAGGTTTACACCGCCAGGTCTTGGCTTTTCACTTCTGCAGGGCACAAGACTCTGACACATTGTGCGTGGGAAATTTTGTCAGGACCTTGGTTGACCAGATTTGCCAAGGAGGACTGATGCCAGGATATGAGGACAAACTAAATGACCCCACAGTTCAGAAACTGCTACAACCTGGAGAATGTGAAAGAAATCCATCAGAGGCTTTTAAAAGGTAAATGATTGTGTATGTTTTAGCATACTGCGCACCGGTAGCCTTTTTCTGAAATTGAATTATTTTCTTCTCATCGTTAAGCATACCTGTAATGTGACAAATAACAGAAAACCCACCTAAGGCTTTAAACCTTTTTCATGAAGGCGCTGCATGTTTTCATCCCATAAGGGACTTTTCTAGCATTTCTAGCAGATCAAAGGGTATATTTCTGAGCATGCAATATAATGAAATGTATAAAGGTCTATTTCATATTTGTCCCACCTAGTGACCCCCCTTTTCCCACTTGAATAGTTATATTAAAATTTTCTTTTGTGCCATCTCCTCAAAGGGCATGGACATAAATAGGGTTTTGGTTATGTTCCATAGTGGTGAATATTTCTAGAAAATGGAGAAGCTCAAGTACAATCCTGTATATCTTAATGGAACCAAATTGTTAGGAGATACGAGTAAGGACTCTGACAAGCTAGTGAGAAGCATGTTAACAATGTAAAGACTTTGCAGGTACCATGCAAAGGTGTCCCTATATTAAAATTTTTGGGGTATAAAGGGGGGTTTCCACATCCGTCTGGACCCCCCTGCTAAGCGTATTGCTTGGCGGGAGGTCTCGACGGAGCGCATTCACTTACCTGCTCGGCGGATGCTTTGTTCTCACAGCACTGAGCCGTTCCGCCGATGAAGGGCTGAATGTAGTGGAGTATGTTAAACCTCTGCATCGGCAAATGTGTGAACACAGCATCTTCTGAGCAGGTAAAGTCTATGTGCTCTGTCGGGATCCCCGCCAAGCAATGCACTTAGCGGAGGGTGTCCTGACGAATGTGGAAACCACCTCTTACTATAGCTAGATTCCAGGGGTCAAAGGACCCCTATGGGCAAGACAGCCTTCTCATATAGGGTCTTAAGTTGCCCATACACAGGCAGATTCTCCCTCGATGGATGAGGGACTGACTGCTGTGTGATGACGTCATCAGGCTGCAGCCGGCCCCTCAGAGGATCGGCGGGCACCCTTTTTTGAGCCGGACATAACTTTAGATGGGGAATGCCGTCCCCATCCATAGTGATGGGATTGGCCGTGAATTTACCGATGTTGTTGTAACCACAACGCAGCAAGTGTGAAAGGGCCCTCTGGGTTCTTTGTTGGCACTTTGAGGATGACTTTTGGGATTATTTGCCTACAATGGAGACACAACACTAATTTCCTGTACTGCAGAAGTACGGAGTACCAAAGCTAAATATTGCAATAGGCTGGGGGCTGGTGTGTTGTCCGTCAGCATTGTTGCTGACTTTACTATTAGCTTGTCAGACCAGACCTAGCCCTGCCCTTTGGGGATTGGCAGCACTGCTTCTGTTGCCTTTACCATTACCTCTGTGATGGGTAGCACAAGAAACCATGTAGCGTTTAGTTAGTGATGATAAAGGAATTTTTTTGTTTATTTTGAGATTTGTACATCAAGTAGTAACTCGATGCGGTACTTGTCTACACAGACAAGCCATTGGAGCCATTAGTTGTACTTTAAATTTAGTCACTTAAAAGAAAAAAGACAACACAACATAGCAATGCAGAATATAACTGTATAACAATTATGTGTCCTGCCTCCTACTAGTCTCCCATTTGCAGGCCTAGGACCACCATGAGAATCTAAAGCACCTGACGCTTCTTAAGGTGGAGACACACAGTTTGTTTCTTGCCATCAATCGCTTTAAAATAATTGATTGGTTAAAGCAATGAAAATCGATTCCTTTTTACGTAAAGTTTTGAACATTAAATCTATCGAGCCGTGATAGGTCATGATGGTAAATTCAGCAAATCGTGCAAGTATGTGATGGGTTTTCTTGATGATTGAAAAAGAAATCGATTTTTTGTACCACACGTGCTGGTACAATCAATCGAGACAGATTTTGGGATCTCCGAGTCGGTACCGGTGCCTGTGGTCAGCAGTGAGGACCATTGCTACAGATGCCACTGTGTGACTTATGTCATGTAGTAGTCTTCTCATTTTCCTTATTGTAATGAGATAAGTTAGCAGGAGTGTCTAAAAACAGAAGATGAGTGTCTAAAAAGAGATACTGGGAATGTGTTGTGTATATAACAGCGAGCACAAACGTGGTTGTTTCCCAGGCTGCTGTCAATAGGAATCATCCTGGAAAATAACCGGGCACTCCGGTCTGCGAGCACCTGCAACCAGGCGCTTGGGGGGTGTTTAGATGACACCCAGTGACAGGTCTAGCAGGCGGTTGCTATAATTGCTCATTTACGTGTGAACAAGATGGAAGTGTTGTCACTTGATTTGAGGAATTTTTGGTAGATTAGATTTGTAATTTTAGGTTCACCTATAGTTCTGCAAGAAACCTATTTCATGCTTAACCCTCTGGGCGTTAAGAGCTTTTCGCACCATTTTGAATGGCACGAAAAGCCATTTCCCCCGCAATCTCGGCAGAGTACACTGTACTCCGCCATGATTGCCGGCTCTCCGCCCAGCCCTCTACAAACCGCTGGTGTCAAATAGACGCCGGCGGTGTGTGGAGAGGAGAGCGGTGCTCCCTCCATTAACATGGAGGTCTATGGCGCCGCCCCTGGAAGGGCTCCGTGTGTCTGCGGCTCTTCTACAGAGCCGCAGGCACACAGAGAGGCTCCATTTGTGCCAGATCCCGGCACAGGCGCAGTTTGATCAGCGATCAAACTGTGCCCGAACTGAGTTTGGGCAAACCACCCAGGAGGTTAAGATGAAGTTACTGTGACCTTGTACAAGAAGCACAACAAATAATGTTCAGTTACAGCCTTAGTGATTAGAACTTAAGATTTCATCTTCCCAAGACAAAAAAGTTCCTACAGTAATTGTTGTTCTGTTGCACAGTTTCATTGTTCTGTTATGTGAAATTCTTTTGTAGTACATGCACATATTGTCCTTTTATAAAAAGGCTTACACATGGCCCCAAAAATAACTCCAATATGGATAATTTCTTTAGACTTTAATAAATGCTGTTGAGGTTCCCAGATAGCTGTGACAGTTTCCCTGCAGGGCCACCTTATTGAGAAAGAAACATTATCAAGCCCCCCTTCCCATTCAAACGACACAGGTTCAGATTGAGGGCCATTTCACACTACCAGTGTTTGAGTTGCAGAACAGTGACGCAGTGGGTATAGAGTACTTGTACTTTTCTCGCTGTCCCTACAGTTGTGTTTTGCTGTGGCGCACAAAGAAGCACATTACCGCAAATCATTTGCAAAGAGACATACAAACACAGAGACGCGCATTACAATTACTTTACTTACTGTCTGTAACTAGTTCCCCCATGGTTGGCTTCCTGCTTTTATCTCCCTCAGGCTTGTATGATTGGCTGGCAGTGGGCAGGGAGGGGGTGGACTGTGTGCAATCCACAGAGGAAGAAGAGAACGGATACTGGGGATAGCCAATAGGCAGCTGAGTTCTGCAGTTCTCTGTTCCTCTCTCTCTAGCTGACACCACAATTCTCACACTGAGAGCTTCTTGTGCCACTGGCTATCGAACTGCGCCCCCCACCTGGACTACCCCTGTGCCCTCTAGTTTGGGAACCACTACCTTAAGTATAAATAGTTCTGTCTACCTGTTTAAATGCTTTCTTTTGCGAGTTTTCTTTGAAAAGAAGAGTAATCCTGTTATAAGACTCGCAAGCTGCCGAACCAGGAATCAGAAGTATTTTGTTCTCTGTCCTGTCTTTTCAACTAGCCGCTGTTCCCTAACATGATGGACTTTTCTAATGAATGCAAAGAAGCCGTATTCCATCACTCCACTGTCCATCACAGTTACACAGTACCAATGTTTTATTTAATGTCATTAGCATGTTTTTGTACCAGTAAAGCCATATATTTTTAGCTACAAGTTTTTCTTCTTTTCGTATTCTTGTTTGATTTATTTATTTTTTGTGATTGATTATAAAAGACAATATTTTATAAATGATAAAATTTCAAAACCAGGGAAAAATTTTTGGGAAGTAAATGGTATGCTAAAATATTGACAATACAGAATAGTATTTCAACAATTAGCATATGAGCACAGGCACATACATGCAGACAGACACACAAATTCATAAACCCACACACACAGGCACCAGACACACATATGCAGAAACTCTACTTAGCATTGCATCTTCCTTGTGCTTCTTCTGTATTTAGCTCCAGAGCTTCCTTGCCCCATCCTTCAGTCTTCTGGTCGTCTGTCACAGACCCACAACATTTAACTTGACTCACATGGCTGCTTACAGTTTGTCCCCAATAGAGTGTGTGACCTAGCGGTACCCTCTTTTGTGGGGGAGTGCATCCTGAAAAGTCTGGTTAAATGCTATGTGTCTGTGCTGGGAGAAGTTCCCCTTTTCTCTTTCTGCTGAGTATTTTCACTATAAGCACCATTTACCTCCTTTTTTTTGAGGGGGGTGTCTTAGAATACAAAGTAAGGTGAGGCTTTTTGGTATGGGTTATCCCAGTCCTCTCATTTTAGGCCTGGGTTATTAAACTATATATACCGTGTGTGTGTATGTGTATCTATCTATATATCTATCTATATATATATATATATATATATATCTATATATATATATATAGTTTAATAACCCAGGCCTAAAATGAGAGGAATGGGATAACCCATACCAAAAAGCCTCACATTGTTTATTCATGAAATGTCAGATATATGTTCATCAATTGCATGTACTTGTTTAGTAG
>CM070032.1:159401051-159411158 GCA_036250615.1 Ptychadena robeensis
AAGAGGATGATGTGGTCAAAATACTCATTTGCCTAATAATTCTGCACTCCCTGTAGTGAATATACAGAATGTGCCAGCAAAGTAGGCAGTGCTGGAACATGCAGTATTTACTCTATATTCATCCAGCCAAACCAATAGGCAATTACCAGGAGGCAGAGTTAAATTTCTTCATCATGTGTTTATACACTAGCAGTACCCATTCTCTGAACACACTAATCAACTTATGGAACAACACAGTTGATTGGTCAGCTTGTTCAGTGAATGGACACTGCTAGCGCGGATACAGCTAAGGTCTTCACTTATGCGTCTAAAAAACACGCTTTTTAAAGGGTGCACCTGGGCACTTTTGGAGTTTGGACACGTTTTGGGGGGGCATTTTGTTGTCGCATCCACTCGTTCTTTGAGTGCGTTCGTGTGCGTCAGAACAACGTAGTAAGCTGTTTTTAAATGCGCAGCGCGCCACACTGCAAGCACAATTTGCCAGTGGAGCCTGGGCCATATAAATCAATGGCCTCGTTTGGCGTGCATCAAAAAGACGTGTGCTAAACACACTAGTGGAGTGTAAGCCTAAGATCTCTGTCTTGGCGGTGACATTTGGCTTGGCTGGAGGGAATGAGTGCTAGCCTCATGGGAAGGAGAGCTATTGCTCCCAGGATGAAAGAAAGAAACAAATCTTATAATTTTTGTAAAAACTTATTTGGACCATAAGAGGCACTTTTCCCTTTGATTTTAATCTCTGAAAAAAATTAAATTTTTGTTATTTTCAAGCTTAATATCACCATGTTGCGATTTTCTTGTCTACTAATACAAGCGATGAAACGGATAGGCCACCCTTCTTCAGGCAGTGCTTTGATTCATTCCCCTCTCTGCCTGGAGACATAAGATGTAAACATGCTTTATACATGAAGGGGTTCATGTTTTGTAGTGTATATAAACACTTTGCATAGTCGTTTGGTAAAATACTTCTGCAAGCGCAGTGCTTTATTTTCCCATGCAGTTTATTTTTAAATGTGTTAAGTATAACATTGTGAAATGTAATCCTTCCAGATTATCTAGCAGGGTTAAAATAGTGAATGCCGCACCAGTTAGTCATAAGGGTAGCTTTGGTCTGCGTGGTATTGGGTAGTTATATAGGCAGCAGGTGCTGTACCAGGTGCAGGCTTTTCCTATAGCCTGTATTATACTGGAAACATGCTACCTGTGCTTTTTTTCATGCCAGGTGCTACATTCCCTTCAGAAAATTCTCTATTTTCACATATGAGTTCTACAAGTTTCAAAGAAAGTAGTGTTTTAATGTCCGAGATAAAGAGATTATTCATTAACCTTTGTAGTCTGTGTTTTGTGTGCTTGGATGCAGTGAGATGTCTAATGAGCATTTCTGAGCAGATCAGAAGTCTCCCATAGCACTGCCATCTTCTTCAGAAGAGCATTCTTATACCATACGGATGCTTTTATTTCTTGGTAAATAGTTTGTATGTTTGTGGGGGTTGTTTTTTAGTAGGTAGGTATATTAGTTTTCTATATATAAGCATTATCCTCATATTTCTTTGTCTTGGTCCTGCATGACTTCAGATTTTTTTATTTTATTAGCAATTTTAATATAACAAAACAAGAAAAAAAGCAAATTTTCCCAGTTAAGCCCCAGGCTCCACTATGCGCTGGCATCTGCTGATGCCCACACAAGCCTCCATCACGTCACGTTACTGCGGACGCATATGGGCTGTGTCGACATTAGCCTGACGGAGACGAGGACAAGAGGATCCCGAGCTCTGATTGTTCAAGCAGGGGGTTCCACGGATAGTGGAACCTTAGGGCTAAGGCTTAAGCCCCTTTTGACGGGGATGATGGTCCCCATACAAAGTTATTCCATCAGTCTAAGGATTCCGTAATGGCTTAGATCGAATTACAACTTTAAGCTTTAGATTTCCACAAGATTTTTTGTCCGATCGACCAGCGTGTGCCCGTATGATGGTCGTTCGGACGAAAAATCGGGTTAAAATCTAAGCGTGTATGGGGGCTTTACACTTTGTGACTAGATTACATGTAATGTTTTATAATTCAGTTACCTTTATTAACCCCTTAACTAGGATAACAGAAAGAAGCGATAAAAGGAAAGTAAAAACCAACCCCCCCCCCAAAAAATGAAATTGTGAAAGCAAATCTGAAGAGTTTATGGAAATAGAGGAGAGTTTGCATTTTATGAACTTGCCATTTTGTGTAGAAATGCGAGACTCAAAAACTACAGTTGTATTAGCCTGAAGTAGGGATCTGAGACATCCCGAAATCTTGCTTTTTCAATGACTTCAGCCAATAAAAGGGAACACTTGAAATTCGAACTCTTTGTATTCTTCTATGAATAACACTGCAACACTCAATACTATAGAAATAGAAGAAAAGAGTACTGAGCAAAGTATATTCAAAATTATAATAAACCATAACTATAGAAAAGCTGGGCATACACTGTTCGATCTTCCAATCATTCAGCATAAAATCTGATCATATTGAAGTTAATTGTATTACTTTTGGATCATTTTTACCACCACATAATCCCATCAGATACAAATCAATAGAAAACCTACCAGATACTTGTGCGACCCATTGAAATTTACCATCATGTCTGATCACTACACCATCGATTCTATGTTTACATTTCAATATAATTCTTGGATCCAACAAAAGGAATTTATTTTCAAATGATTAACTTAATACAATTATTTTTTAAGCAGATCAATTGGAAAAATCAAACCATGTATGGCCAATTTAAGCAACTCCATATTAAAATCAGGTGGTAAAAAGTCCATCCTTTTTATTATCCGTCTTCTATATGTTCAGAGTGGTTTTATTTGATAATAAAAACATTTGGGCAATTTGTAGTGACATGGAACACCCCCACAATTTCCTAAGGGAGCTTAAGAGCAATTTTTTTATTACTGCAAGAAAGAAGGAAAAATGTAACTTGGTAACACTGCCATGTGTTTTATTGATTCCTGGGTAATGTGAACCTTACAAAAGCTCCACTTTAAGTTCCTGTTGGGGGGGGGGAAGGCTTCATATAGCCTCCTTTACCAGGGCAATCAATGAATAACATCCGGCTCCTAAATTGGGTGAAAAAGGAGGACGGGCATTGGACTGTAGTAGTTAAATAAGCACAACAAAATAATTGTATGTTGACATTGATTAGCAGAGAAGATCGTACAGACGTTCCAGTAACGAGCTGCATTCCTGTGGCACAGCACTTAGAACTTCATAGTCTTCGTAATGGGAAGATCAAAAAGCCAGATCTTCAGTAGTGATCTTGTGTTTTGCTTGCTGCATGAGGGGTATGTTTGAATCTGGTTTGTGAAGTCTGTAGCACTGTGTGTTCTGTACACACCTGCACAAATGGTTCCAAGATAAGTTTAGCACTTGTATTGACTTTCCTCCTGCTAGTTTTACAAAGCTCTAATGACTCTGTATTGCTTGTAACTTCTTACATACAGTTATCTGTAGGTACGGGTCTTAACTGTTCAGACAGTAACATTAAAATGTCTGTCTTTTTACCGTTTGTATTTGATTGCATTAGATGGTGGCATTAGATGGTCTCTATTGAAGGTTTTCAGATTAAATGAATTTTATAGGACTAAATCAGAGAGACACCCACACTCCCCATGAATTTCCTCCAGTCACAGACTTCCTCTCGGGCTGGAATAATTACATATGGGTCTCACCGGTGCAGGGATCCTCAATCAGCCAGTCTCCACACCTTCACCAGTATCCCACAATCGTATAGAAGTCCCGCACACAGATGAAAAGTCCAAGTTTGTTCAAAACATTAACAAGTACAAAGATCAATCAACCACCCCGGGGATCTCGTTCTCTTTGACTCATTTTACTCAACACTGTGAGCTCTGCGAAAAAGTTCACTGTATTTGCAAATTTCTCTCTTGTTTGGGGCAGTTGACACAAGTCACTAAGTTGTAATGCACCACATTACCATCTCCCATACAATCATGCAAGCGCAGAGGTAAAGCAGGTTTTCACTAGTGATTAGTTACCGCTAGCACACCCATAAGTGCACCAAAACCCCAGCACAGCAGGTCCTTGGGAAGATTTTTCTTTACATGTCCTGTTCTTTAGACCTGACAAGAGGTAAGAGGATTGCTTTCAAATTAAAACGAATCCTTTGACACGGGGAGAATTTCCTATTCTTGTGAGTAGTCAAAATTTACAGTTTTTGTTGTTATTTGATAACTAAGCTGAACAGGTTGAGTTAATCTTCTTAAAAGTGCCCTTTATATGACCGGTAAACATCACCAGGTGCAGCTTGCATACCTGTCCTCGTCGGATTGCCGCCAAACCCTACCCGCTTCAACCAATACCGCAGTGGGCTGTTGCTTTGCCCTGGCATTTCCCTACTACTTGATTGACCAATAATTACGCTTCATTAGGCTACAAGGCTAAATCGGCGGCTGTCTTTGGAGGGCTCTCCGCTCAGCGGAAGGATTTCGGGCTGATGCCCCCCACCTTCTATTTTGATTTTAATCTACTCTCAGTTACTTGAACCTAGATTGCAACCCTTCGATAATAACTCTACCCCCTGAGGAAGTCGCCTGAACGACGAAACGTACGTCGGGGTGGCATCTCTCACCAACGGATGGTTGGTTATCGTCAACCCTTTGCGAACTAGGATCTCCCCTGTAACTTTCTGAGATTTTAGGCCGTTGGCCAGCAGCTGGTGCACTCGCACCATACATTGTATATGATGTATTTTTTTGCATGTCATTCACCTTTGTAATAGATGTATTGGTTGTCTGTTATATGTATGCTATGACCAAATGGACATTCCATTCATTAAATAACAATTTTAGCTACAAGCTGTATTACCTGTTTCACATCTTAAGCCGCTAAAGTCCCCATGCCCCTGCTTTAACACAGGGGAAATTGTTTCTTTTCTTTTGTTCTTATATTAATTTTGGGATGTTGGCTTTATACATATTTCAGTGAGGGAGTTCTTCCTTTTCAGTATGACCGGTAAACTATTATTGGGATTTTCAGCAGGGAGCACTTTTGGCTGGTGGTGAAGATAGATCTCTGGTTCTCGTACGTTCATGGTGGTCATCCAGATAAATGATCTTTAAATGAGAGAAATGATTTACCAGATTTAGCACCTGTAATTTTACTGCAAAAAAGTAGTAGTAAAAAAGTGGATTCTATCCTTTTATACCAATGTAAAGTATCTTCTGGTGGTCCTGAAAATGTTTTCTTTCTGTATGAAGAATATTACTAGTGCCATGTAAAGTTAGTATTACTGTTTCTTCAGCAGTGTAACTGGAATTTTTTGAACAAATAAACATAGGAAGTACTGTTATTTTCTATTGTTTCTGGAATGTGCTATAAGTGGGAACTGCTTTTCCTTATCAGAGTAAGAAATGTACTTTGCCAGCTTGAAATCTAATTATAAATTCAGAATCGTATTTTCCAAACCAATTTACACATTCCAATGTTCTGTTTTTCCTAATTTTCCTGTCTTGTTATCTGCAGGTTTTCGGAAGATAAGCTTGGATGATCTTCGAAAGGCCTACATAGTTAAAGATGTCCAGCAATATATTCTTCACCGGTTAGACCAAGAAGAAGCACTGCGACAACATTTAACAAAGGAGACTGCGGAGATGTTAAACCAACTTCACATTAAAAGCAGCGGGTGCTTTCTTTATCTGGAACGTGTATTAGATGGTGTTGTAGAAAACTTCATAATGCTTCGAGAAATTCGTGATATTCCTGGAACTTTAAATGGTTTATACCTCTGGCTGTGTCAGAGGCTGTTTGTAAGAAAACAGTTTGCTAAGGTCCAACCCATTTTAAATGTTATTCTAGCTGCTTGTCGACCACTAACAACCACTGAGTTGTTCAATGCGGTTTGGACCAAAAACATGTCCTTGACCATGGAGGACTTTCAGCGTAAAATGGATGTTCTGTCAAAAGTGCTAGTTGATGGGCTAGGGAATACAAAAATCCTATTCCACTACAGTTTTGCAGAGTGGCTGCTTGATGTAAAGCATTGCACTCAGAAATATTTATGCAATGCGGCTGAGGGTCATCGGATGCTTGCAATGAGTTACACATGCCGAGCAAAAGAACTGACACCAGTAGAGGTTCAGCAATTTGGATTACATCTAATACATTCAAGTTTACAGTTAACAAATTCAGAACTGGCTTTGTGGATGATCTGGAATGGAACATGCGTAAAGGACTCGCTATGTACGGTTATACCAAAGGAACAAGAGGTTCTTCAGTTACTTGTCAAAGCTGGTGCCCATGTTGACAGTGAAGATGATCGGACGTGTTGCATTGTACGGCAAGCCTTGGAAAGGGAAGATTCTATCCGTACACTCCTTGATAATGGTGCATCTGTCAATCAGTGTGATTCAAATGGAAGAACTCTTTTGGCTAATGCTGCCTATAGTGGTAATCTTGACGTGGTCAATTTGTTAGTCTCAAGAGGATCTGATCTGGAAATTGAGGATGCCAATGGGCAAACAGCACTTACTCTGGCAGCTCGCCAAGGCCACGTGAAGGTTGTGAATTGTTTAATTGGATGTGGCACAAATATAAATCATTGTGATCATGATGGATGGACAGCGCTAAGGTCTGCCGCATGGGGAGGGCACACCGAGGTTGTATCTGCACTTTTGTATGCTGGAGCCAAAGTCGATTGTGCAGACGCTGACAGTCGAACAGCTTTAAGAGCAGCAGCATGGGGAGGACATGAAGATATTGTACTCAATTTACTACAACATGGGGCTGAAGTTAATAAAGCTGACAATGAAGGTAGAACGGCTTTGATTGCAGCAGCATACATGGGACATAGAGAAATTGTAGAGCATCTGTTAAATCATGGTGCAGAAGTCAATCATGAAGATGTGGATGGAAGAACAGCCCTATCTGTAGCAGCACTTTGTGTTCCAGCAAGCAAAGGTCATGCCTCTGTGGTCAGTCTATTGATTGAAAGGGGAGCTGAGGTAGACCATTGTGATAAAGATGGAATGACTCCCTTGCTTGTGGCAGCATATGAGGGACATGTGGATGTGGTCGATCTTCTCCTGGAAGGAGGTGCAGATGTTGATCACACTGATAATAACGGACGTACTCCTCTTCTTGCTGCAGCTTCTATGGGGCATGCATCTGTTGTTAATACATTACTTTTCTGGGGTGCCGCTGTAGATAGCATTGACAGTGAAGGTCGTACTGTTCTTAGCATAGCATCTGCTCAAGGAAATGTTGAGGTAGTCAGAACACTTCTGGACAGAGGCCTAGATGAAAACCATAGAGATGATGCTGGATGGACTCCACTTCATATGGCTTCCTTTGAGGGTCACAGACTCATATGTGAAGCATTAATTGAACAAGGTGCTCGAACAAATGAAATAGATAATGATGGCCGAATACCCTTAGTTCTGGCTGCCCAGGAAGGACATTATGATTGTGTACAGACTGTTTTAGAAAATAAATCTCCTGTTGATCAAAAAGGATATGATGGTCGAAATGCCCTCCGTGTTGCCTCTTTGGAAGGACATAGAGATATAGTTGAATTGCTTTTGAGCAATGGTGCTGACATTAACTCCAAAGATGCTGATGGACGTCCTACACTTTACATTTTATCTCTGGAAAATCAGTTAACAATGGCCGAGTATTTTTTAGAAAATGGAGCTTACGTGGAAGCTAGTGATACTGAAGGGAGAACAGCTCTGCATGTTTCCTGCTGGCAGGGACATTTAGAGATGGTTCAAACCCTCATATCTTACCGGGGTGATGTTAATGCATCTGACAATGAGAAACGTTCTGCCTTACAGTCTGCTGCCTGGCAAGGGCATGTGAAAGTGGTGCAGCTTTTAATCGATAATGGTGCTCTTGTTGATCATACATGTAACCAAGGTGCTACTGCTCTTTGCATTGCTGCCCAGGAAGGACACAGTGAGGTTGTGCAGGTTTTATTGGAACATGGTGCAGATCCAAATCATGCAGACCAGTTTGGAAGGACAGCTATGCGTGTTGCTGCTAAAAATGGACATACACAGATTATTAAGTTGCTTGAAAAATATGGAGCATCAACTCTCAATGGATGCAATCCATCTCCAGTTCATACCATGGAGCAAAAAAACCTAAACACAACATCAACAAAAGTGCAGTCTTTAACAATTAAATCGAATAGCTCGTCCAGCACTGGAGGTGGTGATGTTCACCCGACTATGCGTGGATTGTGTAATGGACCTTCTCATGCGTTCAGTTCGCCTTCAGAATCCCCGGATTCAACAGTAGATAGACACAAGTCTTCTCTTTCGAACAATTCGCTGAAAAGTTCAAAAAATTCTTCACTTCGTACAACCTCCTCTACAGCAACTGCTCAAACTGTGCCTATTGATAGTTTCCATTGCCTTTCTTTCACGGAGCAAATTCAGCAGCATTCACTTCCACGGAGCAGGAGTAGACAGTCAGTTGTATCCCCTTCTTCCACAACACAGTCTTTAGGACAGAACAATTCCCCAACAAGTGAATTTGAATGGAGCCAAATCAAACCTAGTTTAAAATCCACTAAGACAAGTAAAGGGGGAAAAGCAGAGTCCACAAACAAATCTAGCTCTTCATCAAAGAAAACCAAGCAAAGTGGCTCTTCCCAGTCCAAGGTATTAGAATATGAGATGACGCAATTTGACAAAAGAATGCATGTACCTAGTCCTGGTTCTGGAGTGAATGTACCTTTAAAGCAAATTCCTACAGACCATTCTAAAGTTCAGATATCTTCAGTGCAGCAAGAAATTAGTCGTTCTTCACAACAATTTATTCAACAGCAAAGTGCGGATCAAAAGAAAAGGAATGGAATTTTGACCAATCCCAATTATCACCTTCAAGGAAATCAGGTCTTTCTTGGTAGAGTCTCTATGCCTCGTTCTATGCAAGGCCGGGGGCATCCAGAAGTTTTAGAAGGTTATCCTTCAACAGAAACAGACTTGGGCCTTAAACAGTCACTTAAACAGCTTCAAATTGAAGGAACCGACCCTAGCTTTAACTACAAAAAGGAAACTCCATTATAACTGGTAAGAAGTGTTTGTTTTCTTCTTTCTTAGTATTTTTTGCAGAAAATACTATGTTTAAAGTATTTGTCGCCTTACCTAAATAGATATGGTGTTTTGTGTTTTTTTTCTCCATGCTCTCAAACCAATAATGTAAAAATCCTTAAAATTTGTTATATAGTGGACTGACAAGGTGCAGTTATTTAAATAGTGAGTCCAAGAGAGAGAGAATACATTTCGGACTACAAGACTCATTTTATTACCATTAAATTCAATGGGAAAATGCCTGTGTCTTATGGACCGAATATGTGTTAAAAAATATATATATATTTTCTTTTTTTCATCCCAGTCACTAGCTCTGCATCCCAGGAGACTGTAATGTGTTCCTTTCCCTCCAGCCAAGACAAGAAAACACTGCAAAGAAGGCTGGCTGCACTACCAGTTCCCATTCTCTTAACATACTGACCAAGTTATGGAGGGAGACATTTTACAATTGGATATCATGACTTGTGTATTTACATTAACATTCTGCATCACAATAAATATATTTTTTGGCACAAACTCCTATCTCCTCCCAGATGTAAAAAGCTGCTCATGGGTAAGTTGTTAATGCCAGATTGTAAAATGTGTCTCTTCAAAAGTGGGTCAGTTTGTTCAGAGAAGAGGGTATTGCTGGTGTTTAAAAACATGCTTAAAACTGTAAAAAAGTATTGCTGGTGTTTAAAAACAGGCTTAAAATTCAGCCCTGACACTTAGTTCTGCTGGAACGAAGACCTCCTGGCACTGGCCTTTTGAAGAATGAAGAATAGTGTTGAGCTCAAATATTTGAATTGCGAATATATTCAACGAATATCTGCTATTTGCGAATATGGTGGCAGATAATGGCAATTTTGAATATTCTAGATATTATGCCACTGGCAAGCTTATTGCAATGCAATAATATATGCCACATATGATCATTTTGAAGGTAATTGCAAATATGGCTATAGGCTCGAATTTACGAATATTAACCTCCCTGGCGGTTCACTGAGGTGCAGATTTCTGTACCAAAAGTGATACA
>CM070032.1:159430577-159451200 GCA_036250615.1 Ptychadena robeensis
CGGACAGTCCAGGCCGATGTTCGGCCATCACTAGCCGATAACTCACAGTAACCACTATGCGTCTAGGTAAGTCATAAGTATATCTAATTTCTTATGGTTTACTAAAGTTTATCTTATTTATTAAAGCACAGTGTGGTTCTATTGACAGTTTGTATAGCTCTCAATTTAGCATATAAAACAGAACATGTTTTTTATTTTGAGCTTACACAAGCTTTCTTACATTTGTTTAGATGTTTCTAGGCATGAAGAAAAAGCTCTGACGGTGTATTGATCAGCTAGCTTCCTCCGACAATGATATTACTTTTTGTTTGATATCTCTGGGAATTCTTGGCAGTCCTACAATGTTTCCTGCTCTGCACAGCAATTTATATAGAACACGCTATCTCAGAATGCCAGCGTACCTTTTCTCAAAAGGTAAAAAAAGAAAATCTTTTTACTTTCATTTAGAAGTTAGATTATTACATTTGATGTTTCCCCTTGTGCCTGGAGGTATACTACAGGCAAGGAAAGACTTTGTTTTACTGCTGCTGAATCTACTGGAGATTGCAGTCAGCTCGACTTAATGGAATAATTTGATAACCACAGTGCCGAGAAAAACTCTGCTCTACACTAAACGTTAAGTACTACTTTGAAACTGAAATGACAGCAATTGCTGCTTGGGTAGATTCCATTTGGTACAAAAAGTTATCTATTAAAGCTGAACAAAAAATGTTTTTGTTTGGGTTTTTTTTAAAGGCCAAACAACTTTAATAAATTGTGCATTAAGGCAGTCCATTCACTTTAAATAGGCCCCTAATGAACCTCAAATTGATACTTCAGTATTTTTCCTTTCCTAGTGAACAACATTGTAGGATATGAGCAATGAGTATGTATGCTGACATGATGTGCCAGAAAAAACTTTTCATTTAGAGAAGCACTACATTGAAATCTGGGTGTATAGGTCCTTATACTGTACATGGATATTGAGATGGCAATCAGTTTTTTATTTAGGACATAAGAAGAACCGGACCATGATAAGCACCAAAGGTTTGGGGGTGGTAATCAAAGAAAGACTCATCCCAGGCTTTCAGCAGCAGTGCCTTCCTTCTTCTGGAACATGCTGTATGCTAGTGTTTACTTTGGAGGAGGGGCAATGTTGAGAACCGAATTTGGTCTTTTTGTGAATTTTCGGCTCTCTGCACTGTAAATATGCATAGACATATTTGCTCCAATTTTGGTGGAAAAAGGTGCATCTTATAGAGCACTAAATACAATTTTAATTGGACAAAAACAGCAGCTAGAAGATATCAGTCAGGTAAAGTGACAGTTACAAAAACCAATAAGGCTTTGTTTCCATTGAAGCGTTCCCGTGCGGTTGCAGCCGAACACATGCCTAAAGTTGTCGCGCGTTTTTGCGACGCGATTTTTGTTTTTTGTATTGCAGATGTGGATGCGGTTGGGGCGCGGATGCGTTTCAAAACGCTGCAGCTAGCATTCAGAAACGCGCCCTAAACCGCATCCGCACCCGAACTCGCACAACCGCACCAGTGGAAACTATATTGAAGTTTCAAATGGATGCGGTTGTGTGCGGGGGCGGCCGCGCGGTGGAGCACAGCAAGTAACAAACAGCCAAGGAGGGAATTTGAAACGTCCCCCTATAGAACTTTAGGGGTACACAATGCTGTCAATTTAAATCTTTAAGGTGTTTTTGTTTAATTTGCTAATGTGTTTTTTCAAGGATTCCAAAGAAATTGTGTTTGAATCAAATGCATCTATTCAACCTGAAAGGGTAAAATAATAATTTAAGAGTGGGGGTTACTGTACACCTGCTGCTGCAGAATGGCCATATAGGACATGTGGCCATACACAGGCCAATTTTCCTTCAATCGATGAACCCTCATGTGCATCGGTATGACATCACCATGTGCTTGAGCCCTTGGTCCCCTTTCAAATGGCAATCAAACAGGGTTTACCAAAAAAAATAGGCCCATATATAGCCAGCTTATGACACCCTGTTGAGTCCAGATATTGCCCACTGTGTTCGGGTAGATACCCAAACATGGTGTAGCATACTGTAAAAATGCTATAATTACAGATGAGTCATATACGATGTGCTGCAGTTTGGATGCATTTGAGAAATAATGGTGAAAAGGTTAATTTTATTTGGTATGAAGTAAAGTATAGGTATATTTTAAAACCTATTCCCATTAAAGTTGCAGAAGACACTGTAGGTTGGAAGAAAGAAAGAAATATGAGGCTGTTACTGAATAAAAACATCATCATTCTAAAGATGGTTTTCTGAGAAAAAATTATTCATTGCACTTAATATTTCTAACACTCTGCATTTACTTTGACTACTCTTGTGAGTTTAAAGAATACTATATGTTGGAGATTTGCACTTTCAGCAAATGTGTGTCCAAATTCCCCAAGGTATTTCTTCAACCTTAATCCACTGTACGGCATTAAGCGATGAACATTAGTCTTTAAAAGGAATGTAATGCAATGGTTTAATAAACCTGCCTATAAAATAGGGGAAGCTGCATGTGTGTGCAGGAAAGTACAGAAGAAACGGCCATATACAGTATAAGGTGAATACGTTAAAAGGTTATACTTCCCTTTAAATTACAGCTATTTTTTATTCATCCCCATTTCTCTATATTTTTATAAATAAATATTATAGTGCAGGTTAAGACATTTGGTATGTTCAAAAAGAAAAATATTGTAGACCATTTCTTCTTTGGATCTGCTTTTTGTTTGCAGTATTCTGCTTTACTAGAAAATAACAATGTGCATCTATATTAGCTTAAAATATATCCCTCTCAATGACTGACCAACTATGTGTAAGTAAAATTTCTCTGCTGTTACATGCTGTGGTGTCCTTTTGCTTGTAGTAGAAGCTCAGTCAGTACTCTTTTTTTAGCCTTACTTTGCTCATTGAAATTGGCCTTACTTTTGGGCCTTACTTTGATCATTTTTGGCCTTACTTTGCTCATTGAAATTCTCCAGCGTCTTGGTTAATTCTTCTGCTTTGAAATGGCCTGCAGCTGGTCAATTATATATTGCTGTACCATACTACCATACTAAATGTATACTGTCACTTACCTTGGAAATCGTGCTGTTCTCTAATTCCAGGAATGCTTTATTTTTGTTTATTTTATACAGGTATACAGTATTTGTGTTGTTTCAGTGATGATCAGTGATTCAGTTGCCGAAAAAGGGCTCTCTACTATCTGTAAAGTATTATTTTATTTACAATTGATTGGACTCCTATTGATCCTACAATATCAGAGGCAACATCCCAACTTAACTATTTTAAACACTTTAAGATTTAGCTATATTAAACACAAAAGAGACCATTGCTCTGCCTGGCTGTACTGGTAAAAAAAAACTACAGGCAGCTAGGGGATTTTAAAGGCATAAATTTATACAAATAAGTAAAAAAGTTACAAATGTACTAATGTAGTATCACAGTCGTTGCAGACTAAACGTTTAACAATTGTGAAACTACATTAATACATGTGTTTAACTTTTTTACTTATTTGTATGGATTTGAATGCCTTTAAAATCACTTAGCTGCCTGTAGTTCTTTACCAGTAGAGCTGAAAGATTTGCCCCTAAAGGCCCCCATACATGTAGCGAGCTGCAGCCGATTTTGCTGCCGACCGATGTGCATGCACTGGTGTCCCAGCTCAAACTAACGGCAGGTACACAAAGGGTGCCTGCCGATACTCTGAGCAACAGGGTGCAGCCTGATGACATCATCACGCTGCACTCCGTTGCTTGTCTGTCGGTCCCCACTCGCTATGTGTGTGGGGGCCTTTACAGTTTAATACAGGATTAATAAATCCATTCACTAACCAACCCTAAACTGATTTGCTCATCCCATCCTCATGTCAACCTATTCATTATATTTCTTCTATTTGTGTTTTTTCCAATTACAGATATATTGTAGTTGCAACATAAAAATGAATAGGTAAATAGTTGTGCAGTGAATTAATCAATGGGCTTTAAAAATTTTTGAATCTGAAGCTATATGTCTTCCCATGTATATTCTTCTCAAAGACAAGTAATGCAATTGCATTTTCACTGCTTTTGTCTTTCTTTTTTTTGAGGGTATTCTAACATACCATTCAAAATGCTTTATTTAGTAGCTAAGCCACTTAGGTGATACCTAGCAATGTAAGAATGGTATCCCAAAGTACAGATAATCAGACTTGAGAATTTGATTTGTGAAATTCTGTAAATTTTTTTAAGTGAATAGGATTAAATGCTCCCAAAAAGTTGGGAATACAGAGCAGCACAGTATTGACAATTGTGCATAATGATTTGAAAAGTCACTGGAACTCTATACATTCCTTACCCATGTATTTTAAAAATTGTACCATGAAGGTGCAAAGGTGGAAGAGATGGCTATGCGGTCAGGCAAGGATGCTCAAACTATGAAAGCAGATTGAAGAGGACCAATATATGAAAATTTATTTGATCCCCTCCTCCTTTTTGTGAGTATACTAAAATAAATACAAATTTTATTCAGCTGCTGTCTGACTAATTTCACTAATTAACTATATATGAAAAGGACTATCTACTTGGGATATAATTATCAACAAACGTTGGTGGGTATTCATGTGCAACATTAACAAATGTAGTAATATGAGATATAAGCAACCATTGTTTAAACCATCAGTGTATATGGATAACCATGTAAAAATTTTTTATAGTATTCCAGCTCCCATTCTTGAGAGCACAAGTGCTGTAGTGTGAATGAGAATTACCAGCATAAGACCCTTAATTGCTATGAGTGATAATGATTAGGGAACCAGAGGCAATGTAATGTTAGAGATAGCCTTGTGACCTTGTTCTTGTGTACAATTAATAGCAGCCATCTTCTTCTTTCTTTGAATGCACTGCAGAAAAAAATTATTTATGCATCTTTTAGTTTACAGTCTCTTAGTAGAGAACTGTTTGCATTTTTAAAATAAAAGCATGCATTCAATTCTTCGCAAAGATAGAATGGGAAAAGAAACAGGCCCGTAATATAAAAATATAACCTTACAGGAAAAGTCCCATTTGTCTCTAGCCCTGCCAAGGGGCAAGTTAAATATGAGACATAATTTTCATAATTTTCACACTATAAGATGCATCCCATAGTATTGTAGAGAAGAATAGAACAATACTTAAGGCCCCCATACACGTGTCGGATTCCCACCGGATTCCGGCACGATCGATTCCGGGGCGCGTGCACGCCAAACGATCGTGCTGGAATTGCATGCAGCCCACCTTGTCCAATCGATCAGGTCCGATCGTTCAGGGGCCCAGAATCGGATCCGACAGAGAACCAACATGTTGGTTCCATCAGATTGATTCTGCCCAGATCAGGGGGCGTTGCCATTTGTGAGGTGAACAATCGGACACGGAATCGTCCCGGAATCCGTTGGACAAGGTGGTATGCAGCGATGGATACTCTTAATTGGCCGATTGATTACACCTGCGATTCCCGGCAGAATCGCCGGAATCGATCGGGTGAGTGATCAATTGGCCATGGAATCCGACACGTGTATGGCTTGCTTTAGGCACAGCAATTGACATATCAATTGAATATACAGCATGTTCCCGCAGAGAGTAGGTTAGGTAGGAGTTAGGGAGAAGTGGACCATGCAGTATTCACTCTATATTCCTTCAGCCAAGGGCTGACACTTTAACATGTATCCGTTCTCTGAACTGAGAATTTATGGAAAGACACATTTAAAAATCTGACACTAACAACTAACATTTTTTTACTGCAATGTAGAATGTTCATGTAAATACACAACTCATCAAAATAGCCTCAATTTCACTCAACTATTACTCAGCGATTCCCATTATATATATTCACAAATGAGCTCAATCAGCTATTACAACAGTATTAGTTGAGTGAGTTGATTTTATTTAGATATTATGAGTTGTTTATTAAAATTTTCAGCTTGCCGATTGGCTGCCTAAGGCTTTATGTTGCAACAGAAGAGATGTAGAAGGTCAGAAGACCCACCATATGTAGATGTTCTGGGTATATCAAGAAGCTGCAAATGGTGGAAAAGACTAGCACCACATAAATCAACTTTACTTCCTTGAATGTGAATGTCTTGTGCAAATCAATTATCAAGCATTCGTCAGAAACTGATCAAGCATGCTGTTGCACCTTAAAGTATCAAATGGATCACTTGATTAAAAATGAAAATCAACTTGTGTATGGACCCTAAGGCAGGGAAGGTAATTACATACTGTACACGGGTGGGCTATCAGGTGGACTGTCCATTTTGTGGCCATAGCTCCCTTATACCCAGAACTAAATGTTTTACTTCGACTTCTTCACTTAGTTAGAAGAAGTGAAATATTAAAATTTTCTAGTAATGATATTTTACTCACTGTTAACAAAGTTACAATTAAATAAATGAACAGCAACTATAGTTGTGGTAGAAAAGGGGGATTTATGATGGCCTAGCAATATTGTACTTTGAGGAGTCACACAAGACTGCTATGGCTGTGGGTGTAATGAAGCATGCAGCAAAGCAATCTAAGTGTAAATGAGAACTGGAGAGGATAAATGAAATTGTTTCGACAGTATTATCTGCGGCAACATTAGAAACCATTTTCTCTCTCCATTTCTGCATACATAATGTACATTGGCAAGCTTCAGTTTATTCTCTTATCTTGAAAGAAAGTTGGAATTTATTATTTATTTAGTTAGTTTTTTGGTTTAAAGATACATTTTGCTAAGTAATAATTATATTAATATTTGCAATAAAATACAACTGGTACTGCTTCCATAATACAAAGGGCAATGTTCCTACTTGGATCCTGCGTAAGTATTAATTTCAATAAGCATATTGATTTGAACCAAGCTGGTGTGGAAACACACTGAGAGACTGGTATTTGCAAGCTTTGAAACGTAGCTACCTCGTAGTTTTTGGGAAAAAGTGATGTAGCCATAGGTGGGAGTAGCTACTAAAACTGCTAAAGACCCAGAAGTGTCAGCTTCCTTCTCTGATTTTAGCCAGGAACTCTCAGATGAATGGCAGCACAGGCAACTATAAGGTAGCTATACATGGGCTGATTCCCGCCCAATTGACAGCTAATCGGGTGCGCCCACCTGGTCAGATCAACCAGGATCCTCCCGCATGTTATATTGCTTGGTGATCTGAAATGTCATTGCGCGACAGGCACCTTATGGTATCGGCCGGGACTTTATTGACATGCCAGATCACTGAGCGATACAACATGCGGGAGGATCCTGGTCGACCTGATTTGCGGCCGAGCGAGGTACAATCTGCCCATGTATGGGCACCTCTACAGGTTTATTTTGTTGAAAAGGTTGCTTTACAGACTTAATATTAATGAAGGGTAGGGTATAAATCTTATGATTTATTTTTTTAATATATTGTCTTTAAGTAAAGATACTGAAATCGGAGCCAACAAAACACATTTGTTGCCCAATATATTTTCTTACTAAAAAGAATGGACAAGGGGAATTTTCAGGCCAAAAGATTAATATAACAAGTAATGAACATATTAGATGACAAGCTGTATTTATTGTCCATAAAAAAGTCCATCAATCACAAGGATTTGACTGTAGGTATCCTGGGTACCACTGTTGGCTAGACTGAACACAGCAAAACTAATGTGTCCATTGTTATAGGATGTTTTAGGACCATACCTTTCGTTAGTACTTCGGGGGTCACCTCAAATTAGGGACCCGATTCCAACTGGTATGCAGGTATTATAGCCATGCCATCTCACCTCAGAATCACCAAGGGGGAATGGGGAGCCACTGATCAGTAGATCCCAGGTGTATCTTTGTGACAGCTTGTCTAAAGGGTGCAGTAGGTAGGTCTCCTAAAACCAGGTGCGTGGTTTTGTAAATTTGTGCATGCATAGCACATATAACGCTGCTAATGTCAATATTAGGTATAGTAAGAAACACAGTAACCCATGCTTTTGCTCTTTGCATTGATGCTTACAAAGATGCTTTAATATGGCCATAAAGATCCTTATTCCTCATGTCCATTCTGCCAGTTGTTGGCTCTTCATTCTTCATCATTATTTATGATGATTGGACTTTACTCCAGGGCGTACAGCATATCCAAAAAGGTCTGAAAATCAACAGACCAAAAGTGCTTTACTATTCTATTGAACTGTGACCTGTTCATGCTTGTGGCTATGTTATGCAGACAGCCATTAAAAACAGAGCTAAAAAACATTGTCAACAGAACAGGACATGAGGAAAAATGGATCTAATATACCCCAGATCCCAATGAAATTAAGCAATAATCCAAATATTTTTTTTAATGAAACCTGCTCACCGCTCCCACTTCTACATCTCCAGGCAAAGTATTGCATTTAAATGGTCACTTGTTTCTGCACACTGTGCTATGGGGAATGAGCAAAAACCATTTAAGCAGTACAGCAGATAATGATATCTGGCAGAGGCTTAGGAAGCCAGAATTTCTGCGCCTATAGGCTACAGAGATGGTGTTAGAGGTTCCACTATAGATTTACCCTGTTTCTTTTCTACCAAAATCAATTGGCAGCCATAAGAAAAATCTCTCTAATGAAGTACAAGATATCAATAAACCCCTACAGGGGTCCTAACCTTTCTGTACTTTATTTAAAACTAAAAAGAAATGTTTTCGCTGGATATACAGAAATATAAAATGACATGCTGAACGACCATATGCTGTCTGGTCTAATAAAACTCATCATAACAAGAACTACATTTACTGTAGCAGCTGGTAGGATGCCAGTGAAAATACTGCAATCTAAAAGCTAAGTATTAAGTACATGTGTATTAAAGTGGACTTACCACCCCTATTTCTACTTTCTGTTATCAGCACCAGTGGTGCTGCAGTGACACTGGAGGTCCAAGACATCTCCAGGTGTAGATCCGGATTAGTGGAGGATGCATGACCAAAAGAGTCTTGCTCCACCATCTTGGAGCCTGGAGGAAAGGACCCTGTAAGTATGGTGTTGCAGGAGCAAGGAAGAGTTGAAGGTAAGTATCTTTCTTCTGTTTAGGGATCAGTTTGCCCAGATAAAGACTACATGTAAAGTAACTAAATGTAAATAATGTGTACATTTGTTTTGTTGTTGCTACAGTTTAGAACTGCTCTACCTCGTAGCGGACCAACATGTACTATTCCCAGTGCATTTCTCTTTTTCAGCGATATTCTACTATTGTTCCCTTTTAGTACTTTGAGATCCTATAATCTTGGCAGTGAGCATATCCCTTAGCAATATATTCCCTAAACATTTATGTTCAGGAAAACATCTGTGGTGCAAATGGATATTTTCCCCATGTATACCCTGAGGATGTAGCGGTATATGCTTTATGTAATGCCTGTGATGTGTCCCATGCAGCAGATGGAAAACCATAGTCTCCTTCCACCAGTTAAATTAAAAATAGGGATTAGCTGGAGCACACTCCCATTGACTAATCCTTTCCTCTGTCTATATGACTTGATATCAAATTTTGAAGAATCCATTTAAAAAAAGAGGAGATCAACTAGTCTAGTTGTGTATTTACAAAACTTATAAAATCCCAATAAAATCTTTGTGATAGAAACTAGGCTTTAAGCGTACAGCATGAGATATAACCTAACTTTTGGATAGCTAACTAAGGTATAAGGTACTAATCAAATATTTGAGGTTTAATTGCAAATAGAAGTAAAAGAGATTGAAGCAATCTTCATCACATCTATCTGTAAAGGTATAAAGTTATGGGTATACAGTTATTAAAAAGCACATTGTTTATGTCAGAAATCTTCCACATGCCATAATAAATTCTAGAAAATGGCCATACCTTTGGAAATCAGATTGTTTGATTCCAATTATATTTTTGTGGATTCTGAAAATGAAATGCCAGGGGTGCATTTCTTCATAACAGCCGACACAAACTAAAGCAAAATGCATTGAGCAAATAAATGAACTTATAAGCTTAGATCTTGATACTTTCTATTGCCCCTGTAGGCACCAATGATGGCATGCAGTATTTTGTTATAGTTGTGGAATGTGGATAAGGCTTTGCAATTACACAGGCGGTAAAGTTGGCCATATCAATATTAACTGTCAGTCTAACATCTATTGATTGTACACAGTGTGATCAATTGAAACATGATTTACTCTTTTAATTAGATTGGTGCGCATGCGCAACTGTCAGATACTTGTACATCTACTAAAATTTACCAATCACTTTTCCATAAATTTTATGTTCGATTTCAAACCACTTTTGGACTTTGTTCAAGTCGATCAACAGAAATATCAACCCATGTATGGACAGCTTCTTGGTAAAAATTCCAGGTCCTGAAAATCCATGCACTATCTTGTCCAGTACTAACATAAGATAATTAGGTCAGCAGACTTTGATCTCTGCACCACTGAAGCACTTTCACAGTTTTTCTGGTGTGTCAAAAAATAGTGTCTCATGTGCAGTCAGATTGATGAAAGTTGCCTTCCAGTTTCCACTATTACCTCTGCCACTGCAGCTCTCCCACCTCTAATGGAGATAGGGATGGTGCAACTGGTTGCAACCTCTCCAAACATACCATTATGGTTCTGGCATAATAAATTAGAAAGTGAAAGTGGCCATAAGTTTGAAAATCAGATTGTTTGATCTGAATAAAATTTTTGTGGATTCGGAATATGAAATGCCAGGGGTGCATCCTTTCATAAACAACGGACACTAAACATACACTAAAGCAAAATGCATTGAGCAAATAATTAAACTTTGCATACGCTTAGATCTTCATATTGTGTATTGCCTCTGTAAGCACCAATGATGACAAGCAGTAATGCAAATGAATAGGGTGAATTGCTGCCTATGGGTGGCAAAGCGTTCTGATCCGAGAGCAAGCCTACTTCAAATAGAGCGCTCTGCATCTTTTTTCCTGCCCTGAACTTGCATCTAGCTCAGGGTAAAAAACACTGTGTACACATGGCCTAAGGCTGCATTCAGGCCAGTCAGTTAAAAATGTATTTAGATGGTCAGATGGCTGACCAGCCACTTTTGTTTTTGGACATATGGATAACATGAGGGCAGATGAGCCTATATGACAAACAACTACCCAATTGCACAAAGCCTCAGGCTGTGGTTTCAAGATGGCTGCTGACTCTTGGTCGTCCTAAAGCCAACAGGAAGAATTACTGTATGTTGTTAAGCCCTGACATTCAAGGGTATGTAAACATTTCATCAATCCTATTTAGTTTATCATTTTGATATGAACACATATATGATATTACATAGATTCACCTGAGCACATTCACTTAATAAAACGAAAGTTGTCTGTGTCTATTAACATAGACCAATACTTAACAAATTCTGCAAATATATATTTGCTGTACTGCTATGATTAATATTGTATTTCAGCATTCATTTAAAACCTACATCTCATCTATCCAGCTCAGAAACCTTATTTTTATTTAATTAAAAGAGGGTTTCAAATGTAAATTGAGTATTCCATTAGCTGCCAGTTACCCTTACCGTTTATAGTAAAAGCTGAGCACATAATTCTAGTCTTGCAGTGGTAAGGAATAATATATTTGGTTTTATATATATATATATATAAATATATATATATATATATATATATATTCAATGGAAGTAAGGTGACATTATTATATAACGATAAGACATCACTAGTACATTCCTGTTATTCAGCATATGGACACACTTCATCTAGTATGAACCTACTGCACTTAGCTAGCCATTATATGTCTTGTTTTATGTGACTGCTTTGCCATAAGAAAAGTTAGTTTTGCTGAATCTATAGCATGCCTGATTTTTATATAAGTAATAAAACAAATATAATATTATTCATAAAAGCCAACATTCAATCATTTACTTAAGTAGCTAGTTGGTTTATAAATGCTTTTTGTGCTTTTCCTCTAACTAGAGTTGGCTGCTTTTATGAATCTTATTGCTGATCCATGCTGACAATGCAGACTGCATGACTTAACCTGTCAATCTGCTTAGAAAATGTTTCACGGGTCACCGCTTCGGGTGCACTTCTTGTGATTTGTTGCAATCCTCCTCTGCTACTTTATGACCCTGATACAGCATACATAAATTCAAAATTTAGGACAGTGTACAGTGTTTTAATGTAAATCAGAATTTTTTTCATGTATGACAAAGTGGACAAGAGTGCAAATTTCACCACCCCCAAAAACTCAGCTGGGGGTCTGCACAGCCACAGTGGATTGTTCATACACACACCCATGAATCACCTGATGAGGCAGCTCCATAGACTTATGTGGGACTGTCTATACATTTAACTTATCACATTATCCCTGGGTAACAGAGGGTACTCCATGGACCTGTGTTGGCCCATCTATACAACAAACTCATCATGAGCCAACTACTTGGGCAATCTACACATTAAAGCCATCATGAGGCAATTGGATAAAACCAAGACAGCTACATAGACCTTTTTGGGCCTGTCTTTATTAAAAAACTCACATTAGGCTACCTGGGTTAAACTAAGGCAGCTCCAAAGACCTCTGTGTAAATGCCCTTCTGTAAAATCCACTGTCTACCTATGTGGGTAAAATTGAATTAGTTCTAAAGACCTCTCTTGGCCTGTTTAGATATTAAACCCATAAACAACCTAGGTCAATCTCCAAAGAACGTAGTCCTGTGTGTAAATTAAACCCACCAGAAACCACATAGATCAAACAGAGGCAACTCCATAGACCTCTCTGATCCTGTCTATATAGTAAACCAATTTTGAGCTACATGGGTAAAACTGTAGGCAGCACCACAGACTTTTCCATATAAGTAACACCTAGACAGCTATGTGAACTAAGAATTATCATCCTTGTCTGCAATGAAGAATATAGAAGACATGACGCTGCCATGCAGTAATGAGTTACCTAAGCTGATGTTTATTTTTACTAACTACCGTATATACTCGAGTATAAGCCAAGTTTTTTAGCCCAAAAAAATGGGCAGAAAGTGCTCCCCTCGGCTTATACTCGAGTCAGCTGAGGGGGGTCCACTCACCTCACCTGAATTGCCATGCTGAATGCTTCAGACAGGCAGCTCCCCTCTTCGGTAGATCTTCTGTGTTCCTGTCAGCTCCGGCTTCCCCGACAATCAACAAACTCAACCCTGCCACCTAGTGGCCAGTTACTAGTACAGATACAACACTCCATAGCCTAAAAAATAAGAATTGCCTTGCACAACCCATCCTGTAATAATAATAATCCTGTGTTCTCTTAAATTTATTGATGATGTGGCACTAAGATTAATCCTGTTTGACTAATTTCTAGGGGCAATGGTGCTTTCTCTATATTTTCTCATTTAAAAAACTCCACTGTCTGACTGCATTTCCCACCCTCGGCTTATACCCGAGTCAATACGTTTTTCCAGTTTTTGTAGATAAAATTAGGTACCTCGGCTTATACTCGGGTCGGCTTATACTCGAGTATATACGGCTCAATTTGTTATGCAGTGTGTTAATGTCCACATTGTAAATTTTAGCACATAGCTCAGGCTGTTACAATGTTCTTAATTATCCTCTTTTAAAACCTCAAACCACTTTCTGCCATTCAATTCTACATCCATGGCTGCCGTTTACATAGTTGATTGCATATATACATTTATTATAGATATCAAATTAAACTATTCATAAAAGCTGGATATGCCGGCATGCAGCGAGTACATTCCAAAGACAGTATGACTGCAGTGATATTGATTAAGATTTCATACAGGAAGTTGCCTTTGTGTACTATGATCACAGGAACATTTCAAAACATTTTTAAGTGGATATGTTGCTGCTTTACTAAGCTCTTTAGACACATGTATTATAAGGTCAATGATCTCTTAAGACTGCCTTCCCTTTTTTTGTCGCAAATTAACAAATGTTTTTGCTTGTAAGCATGAGAAAGCAGGAAAATGTTATTTTATAAGCTGTAACCATGCATACTAGAGTACAATGAGTGCCGTTGTCTTAGCATGTGATGTATAGGCAGGAATTCCTTGGTACCAACGCTAAGGATAAGATCCGTGTCCTGCTCACCAGAGGTTGTGATGTTTTTCATCACTTATTAAGTGCTCATTTCCAGTAACCATGGCAAACACAACATTTAAACAAACAGAAGCTCCAGTAGGCATCCTCTGCTGTTAATTATACATGTATGCAATAAATCACTCCATTAACTCTAGCCTTTAATGTAATCTCTTGGCCAGAATATATCAAGCCCACTAAGCTTTATGTGTGCTGCCATCCTTAGCAAAGCTCATCTTGACATTTAGACAATCGTCATTTAGCTGTGAAGTCTCCAAGGCTTTCTTTCCCTGCGAATAGGAAACATTTGCTGCAGACATTACTCAGTTTCTTGGCATTACTTTGTTGGTTTTCTACAGATTTGGTCCATTCCTGCGAGGAGGTTAAGCAGCTGTACCTTACAGCTTTGCTCTGGAACTAACCGCTAGCCCAACAGAATGCTTAAAAATGGAAAATCTATACTATAAGGAAATCAGTTCCTTTTTGTTAAATGCTAATAAAAATGATGTTTATGTCTTCATGTTCATAAGAAGGTTTTTACTACAATACATTATTGTGTGAACTGTGACCACATATAAACCCCATGTTATGCTGATATTTTCCAGAAAATGACTACTGTTATTCTTTCAGGCTTTTATTTCTACAGTTCAAAATGATTAGCCCCCTTATAAAATTAGACACCACTTTTGATTTCTCTATAGAAATGACAATTAACAACAAGTATCTGTTATTTTGGACACAAATAACACTATAAAAAAAACTTCAACTATGTTGAATTAAGATATTAGTACAGGTCTCTTGAGGGATTTGACCCATTCTTTCATGGCAAATTGTTCTAGCTGATGCAAATTACTTGGTTTCTGAGCATGGATATTCACATTGAGCCCACGCCATGCATTCTCAATATGATTCAGGTCTGGGTTCGGTGCAGGCCACTCCAGGAACTTGGATTTGGTATCCTTGAGAAACTGTTGGACTAGTTTCGATGTATGCTCCCCGCCTAGACTAAATCTCAGATTTTGCCTCACCTATATGCTTTATGAATTGTAATGGTCTGGTTGCAGTGTAATCATAAAGGTTCAGTTTCCGAGGACATGTTAATATTATAATAGAGATGAGTCCTGCTACCATGGAGGGCAAGCTGTTCAGGAGGGATTATAAACAAAAGCTTCCTTGGTACAAGAAATGCATGTCAGAAATTAAAATAATAACTGGCTACAGATCATTTATATATTAGAAAAATTGTATATATGAGACATCTGTTACACTGGCTAAAAGTTGGTTTACTTGTGCTTAGTGCTGTAATGGATATGGGACTGACATCAAAATGGTTAATATTGAACAATGTATGCAGGTCTTGGAGCAACATATGCTGCCATCTATATGACATAATGTCAGAAAGGCTTAGATGCCTTCGGCGTTGGCAAAGCGTATTCTGCATGAAATATAACAGCAGTAGTCTGTATTGAGTATCGATTACCAGTTTCATGTGTTTCCTGCTCCCTGACATCTACAAAGCACATATATTTTATTCCATGGTAGTTGCTGCATGATCAGGGCTCCCCCTCTCTTGTTCCCAGGTAATTTGTTTAAAGGGGGTCTGGGAGGGGGATGTGTGGCTGGGTCCCCTCTGCCCTCTTAGGACCCACATTCCTAACTATAGTACTACTGGTCACCTTACCAATATCCTACATTGGCCAGTTGCTAGGGTCTGGTCTCTCAGGACCCTCTCTTCAGGCTGCTCCTCTTCCACCAGCATCTGTGCCCTCCTTAAGTTACAATTTAAGTTACAAGGGATTAAAAGCTTTTGCTTGTCTTTAAGACTTACAGATATTTTCAATGTGTTCCTCTAGCAAAACTACATTTTACAGTTTTAGAAATTTTAGTGAGTACTGGATTAAATATAAATGTTTGTAGATTAACCTTAGAAGGGACCTTTATTTGATACAACCTCCCTTTTGTTTAGAAAATATATCTTTAGCCAATGCACACTGTGACTGATCATCCATCTGTAAATGGACCACATTCATCAATGAAAGGGTCCGATCAGGTATGTTCTGGGAAGGAGTCCAGGACATTGGACAGAAACTAAAGACTGAGGAATGTTTTTAGTTTAGTTACAGGATCCTGGACTCTGAAATGAGAGGGAAGGAACTGGGTGGGCCTTCCCATTCCATCTAGATTCACCTGTGGGGCTTTAGCAAGGTAGCTGGTTATGTCTTCACAAAAGAAGCTGAGACCATTATTGGTTGGAGACAGTGTGCTGCTGGAGCAGCAGATACAAGGGGAGCACACAGGAAGTGTAGGGGCTATAGGGAGTCAGGCCATATAGATTTTGATGCCAAAGGAAATATTTTTTTTTCGGCTTGGCATTTTCTAAGGTCTTTTGTTTTATTGCTATCAACGCCCGCAAAAGGGGAAAATCTGTTTGACATGAATAAATAAGGGCAGAAACCTTTGTATGGATCGACATAATGTAGAACCCACCTTTGATGCTGAACCCCAACAACACACTTGTATTGTAGAAAACACATAAGGTCATAAGCATTGTGTAACCTCTTAAAAGAAATAATTGTGGGCTTCTTGCTATAAACTCCACATACACAAATAAGCCAATCCAGCACAAATTACTCTCATCCTCTTTTGAAAAGTTACACCCACCTTCTGGACCTGTATTAAAATCTCACCCCTTGTACCCCTTCGCCAGTAGAATAGACACAGGGCATCTTCTTGAGGGTACCTAAAAGTCTCTATACACTGGCCAATTTTTGGTTAGGTTCCTGAACAATTGATCTCCATGCTCGTTCATCGAAAGCTTGATCGATTTACCAACATGTTGGTAAATCCCTGTTCAATTGTCATTACATTGAATTGGGCCAGGGTCCCCATCCAAATTATTGAACGGGAATTGATCGAGCAAAGTGGTGCATGTCGATTCGCCGTTCAATTGGCGAACGCTCAAACACGTTATGTTGTGACGTCTCCACGCTGTGCTCAAGCTTTCATCAATCGAGCAGGTATTGACCCATGCATGGGGACCTTAACACGTGCAACACCTATAAGTAATAATCAATTTCATGTCTATTGTTTATCCTGAATATGCTAAATATATACACAATAATTTGATCTTATAGTCTATCAAAAGTGGAAAACAAATCAGGTTATGATTGGGTTTAAAAATACTTTAATTATAGGGGTTAAAGAAGCATATAATAGTAAATATTAAAACCAGATTTTACCAGATTTTATCTAAATTCTGTATTGATATTTCACCCCAACAGACACTTCCACATTTATATCTCATGGAATGTTGATAAATGGTAGATGCCGGACCTGAGCATCTGTTTAATTGTCAGTGTAGCAATAGGTTGTTTTTATTCACACTGGCGAAGAGTCGTCTATGGTTTATAGTGTCATCTGAAACTGTCATTATGTTCAGTTATAAACAATAAAATAATAGTTTTCATTTAAAGAATGTTTGTGACTCATCAGTGTGGCAACAGAACCTGTTTTTGTAAGCGGTACTTGAAAGAATTGTTAAACCCATACTACTAAAACATCAAATATTTTACGGTTTTTGTGAAGACAAATGAAATGCAAACATAGATGATTATGGTGACTAAACATAAAAGGGCTGAAGAGTAAGTTATTGCTTTGGTTGGAAGCCTGTCGTTTGTAAAGAGTGTTTTATGTGTAATGAAAAGCTATAGTTCACATTAAAGACTGAGAATGTAAATATCAGTGTGTGTCATCAAAACAACCAACAAAGCTGTACACTATATAAGGTATCTCTACTCTCTACATGCTAACATTGTTTTATAATAATATCTATTGGGTAAAATAATAGCACTACAAATAATTGTCAAGTTGTTAATGTAAAGTTTCTTAAGGTGATTTTTATATTTTTATATATTTTACTTTTTTGCGGGCTTATCACTAGGAAGAGAAGGACACTGCAATGGTGCTGAACCCAATGAATATTAAATAAATCTATAATCAAGATTGATCTTCTTGTCTTTTGTCATTGAAGTTTATCCCTCTGGTGTAGAGGTGATTTCTCACTATATTGATTATCTGTTTCGTTTACGGTTACATTGCTATGCATACCCATGATGCAGAAAGGTCACAAGGTGTTTCAGGAAATTCTTACAAATTCGTTAAAAAATGGAGGGATTTTGAAAAGCAATGGATGAATTATAAGGTATCATTAACAAAAAAGACACAATATTCATTTTTATAGATGAAGTGATGGGCTTGGAATGCTTTTGGGGGGAGGGGGTACAGGGTTTTTTTTAATGCCCTTTTTAAAAAAATGAATTGTAAATCCCACCTTTTTTTTGGGATGGGGGCCCGAGTGGAAAAAATACATAATTGGCTATACTTCACCATCTCACTGTAGGGTGAGGGGTCAAACTTTGCCACCATGTTAAGTATGAAAGGCAGATTTAAAATCAAAAACAGACTGTTTGGCCATCTCTTATGACCATATCTAGATCACATTGTCACGTATCATACAACAAACATCCCTTAAAATCATCATAAGGTGTTCATGAGGCCATCAAAAAATGCACCAAAAAAGCAACCTACAAGCAACACTGTAAAAGACATGTAGATTGTGTCTAATAAATGTCCTAATAGAGATGATCTTACAAACACCAATGTCCAAATGACCACGTGAACCTAGCCTCAGTCAACAATGATAGAAAAATTACACTGGTCCTACTCTCCAAACTTGTTAGGCTATGTTCCCACATTAGTGATTCTACTCGCGGCGTGGAGCTGCGGTTGATCACCAAGAGCATCAGAGCACCAAGCAGTCTCCCACTGGCTCCTGCGTTAAGAATCGCGGCTGTGAGATTGAAGCCAGGAAGTAGGGGGCTAGACATCTTGCCCCACCCCACCTGATCACGCCCATAGAGAGTGAATGGGCATAGTTGAAATGACACGCAATTTTTAACCGCGCCCATTCAGGTTTATGGCTGCGATCAGGGGCGATCGCCACGCGCAATTAAAAACGTGTCTGTCCCGCGGCTGATCGCCTAAGTGGGAACATAGCCTTATGCTGGTGTTCAGGTGATATGTCTCCAGCACAACATCTCTTAGGGCCTCTCCTGTCTTATTTATAGCTAGAACGCTTACACGTATTCCTCTATTGCTTCTCAGCATCATGGGGAAAAAGGGGGGAGGACTATTAAAACATTCTGAATCAGCTGGGACTTGCTGACTATAACGTCTACAAAAGTTTGGCACAAACTTAAGAGCATTGTAGTCTAATAACAGCTGGAGAGATGTAGCTCTTTAAACTTGCATTATACTCAACTAGATTTTATGCTTGGAATTTCTATTTTAATGTTTTATGTATATATAAATATATATTGCTGAATCAGCAGCGCTTTTTATGTTCATCCAAATTTAACTTCTAACAAAATGAGACGGCACTGTTAACCTCATCTCTTAAAATAACTCAGCCGGCTTGGAAACATCCCACATACATCTAAGCCTATACTCCATAGATACATATTTTCTGGTTCTTGTAATCCATGAATGCATTTGACATTCCATTTGCAAAGATCATATGCTATCACTATTCCTTTCCAGGATTTTCAAACAATCTCCTTTCAGTTAGAACTGTTGTCATAAAGAGACATATTAAATTTTTTTTTCTTTTACTTTAGTAAGTCCTGCCCAACATTATAAATGACCAGAAGAAAAATGGAAATGCAATGTACGTAAGTGTTGTAAGAAAATTTATATTATGGAAAATAATAATCACACCTAATTAGGATATGAATATTAATTCAATAATAACATTCCTTATGTAGGTTCGGAAGGCGGCCGCCAGAAAAAGTTACACAGAATAATACATATATTGTGTACAATATTACAGAATGCTGCAACAATGTATACATAAACATAAACTGGTACACGAAAATAATACAATTGGGCACACTATGAATCAGACATTGGCATGTATACCTGAATGGCTGTTGGTTGCTTTCCTCTGGCTGACCTGTCACCCTCCGCTGTGTGGACTCCCAGCTCTTCTCCCAAGCTGTCCTTGCTGATCTCCCGATCTGACAGGTCTCTGCTGTTCTTATACCCAAAATCCCTTTGAAGTTCATATCTCTAAAGATTTTATTTACGTAAGTATGTGAAACTCCTAGACTTGGATTTTCCCAGGATTTGCAAAAGAGGTTTCCTGTCTTACTGGATCATAACCAATGTGTTGTGAACTGCATGCATACTAAGAGGGGACCTTTTGTTCAAAGTACAATTAAGTAGATCTCAGGTATATGCTAAATACATTCCACAGGATATGGTACATGACAAAAGACACAACACCTGGTCATGACAGACTAGTTTTACAACCCCACAAACAAAGCCATTGAATTATCCATTCATATGATTCTATATTAAACAAATACAATGTTTCTGCCAAACCTATATATTAATAATATTTTTGTCCATAACCATAAATCAACAGTCCTCCACTTGAGGGTGAGTTAATTATTAATTAATGAATCCTCACAATAAAGAAATACCATTGTTTCCCCATAATACATATTTCTATGATTATTAATCAACAGTCTCAAGTTCTTCTTGACTCATAC
>CM070032.1:159473422-159484243 GCA_036250615.1 Ptychadena robeensis
GTGACTCACAGGGGTCAAAGTTTCTGTAATGTTAAAAGATAGGGGGCGAACCGAACTCGCTATATGTTTGCGAACATGGGCGAACGTGAACATGCAATGTTCGCCGCGAACAGTTCGGGCCATCACTAGTGGGAAGTTACCGACTTATAGTTGGGAGATAGAGGTGGCTGGCAGTGTAGAGTAAGCCTAGTGGATCTAGGGCTCCCAAGCCTTGAAATTAATTTCTTTAGAATGGTTTGTTTGGCAGCCAATAACACATAAAGTGCCAGTTTATGTTGAGATTTGGTTAGAGATGGGGGTTTTAGATGTAGAAGTGGAAACCATAGGTCCCTGGATAGGTAGCAGGGAAACAGGTATTTGAGTCATTTATACACACTAAACCAGAATCTGTAAAGCATTGTGCAGGTTCACCACATGTGAATGTATATCTAGGAGTTCTATTTCTTCCCTTTTCAAAACTAAAAAAAGTTTTACCCATAGATACACTTTCATTGAGTACTGTTTGATGAGCAATGCTGAACATAAAGCCTTACATTATTATGAAAGTCCAAAAATATTGAAGAACAAAGGACCTACTGCCCAACAAAATGTTCCAATTATTTTACACTTAAAAATTTGTTTTATTCTTTATTAAAGAAAAATAAATTAACGATCACAGCACTGCAAGATGCTTTCCAAAAATGCTTTCCGAAAATGGTATACAGTGCACCTGGAAAATATTCACTGTGCATCACTTTTTCCATATTTTGTAATGTTACAGCCTTCTTCCAAAATGGATTAAACATTTATTTTTTCTCAAAATGTATTAAAAATAAGAAAATTGAGAAAGCCCATGTACATAAGTATTCACAGCCTTTGCCATGAAGCTTAGAATTGAGCTAAGGTGAATCCTGTGTCCCCTGATTATTCTTGTTTTTGCAGCCTAATTAGAGTCCACCTGTGGTAAATTGAGTTGATTGGACACGATTTGGAAAGGTACACACATGTTTATATGAGGTCCCAGTGTTGACAGTTCATGCCAGAGCACAAAACAAGCATGAAGTCAAAGGGTCTTTAGATCTCTGAGACAAGAATATCTCAAGGCATAAATCTGGGTAAGGTTACAGAAAAAATTCTGCTGCCTTGAAGGTGAGCACAGTGGCCTCCATCATCCATTAGTGGAAGAAGTTCAAATCCACCAGGACTTTTCCTAGAGCAGGCCATCCATCTAAACTAAGCGATTGGGGGAGAAGGGCCTTAGTCAGGGAGGTGAACAAGTACCCAATGATCACTCTGTTAGAGCTGAAGAATTCCTCAGTACAAAGAGGAGAACCTTCCAGACGGACAACCATCTCTGCAGCAATCCACCAATGGTAAATGGCTAGACGGAAGCCACTCCTTAACAAAAGGCACATGGCAGCTTGCCTGGAGTTTGCCAACGTGCACCTAAAAAATTATTTGACCATGAGGAACAAAATTCTCTGGTCTGATGAGACAAAGATTGAACTCTTTGGTGTGAATGCCAGACATCATGTTTGGAGGAAACTATGCACTTCTCTTCTCCAGGTCAATACCATCCCTACAGTAAAAAAATGGTGGTGGCAGCATCATGCTGTGTGCATTCAGTGGCAGGTACTGGAAGACTAGTCAAGATAAAAGGAAAGATGACTGCAGCAATGTACAGAGACATTCTGGATATGAACCTGTTTCAGAGCGCTCTGAAAATAGGACGACGGTTCATCTTTGAACAAAGCAACGACCCTAAGCAGACAGCCAAGATATCAAAGGAGTGGCTTCAGGACAACTCTGTGAATGTCCTTGAGTGGCCCAGTCTGAGCCCAGACTTCAACCTCCCTAGCGCCTGTTTAGAAAACTTTGTTTAGAGCGATTGCATTTGGAAAACTTACTGTTTCCTCCGAGATCGCCATCTGCATAATGACTTGTCATGTAATGACATGGCACCGGGGGGAGGAGGCATTTGCATCAGGAAAGGCATCTCAAAGGAAACGGCAAGTTTTCTAAATTCAATCCCTCTGAACACAGTTTTCGATTTAGAATGTACAAAACAAGACAGTGTATCTCTCTATCCATTGACAAAGCTTTTGAAAAGTTCATGGTCTAGTGAATGCTGAATGTTATAAAGGTCTAAGCAAATACCATGATGTGATTTAATACTGAGCTATATTGAAGCTGTATTCTTGTCAAACCCCCAATAAATGCTTATTCATTTTGCTTCTGTAGATGATCAGATGTTTGCAGCATGAATAAGTTCACCTCACTTTTATAAGTAAATTGCCTCAATGGGTATCAAATCAGCAAATATTTTCTATTTACTTTAAAAACCAAAAAAATTCAATGCACCGAATTCCATGACACATAGTTATGTACAGAGTGCTTTCTGGTTATTAATTGTCCTGTTCTGCAATTCATGAGATGTTTGCCTTTTCCATCTGTTCTTTTGTTGCGTTGGTAAAATGTGTAAAAATTGTCAGAAAGATGTTTTTTTGCAAATGATTAGTGCTCCTGAAAGTCTCTTCTGTGTGGTTAGGTGATGTAACTGTCACAAATAAGAACCATTATTGTAATATTGTTGTCAAGGATAAGACCTCTAATATATCAAGAGCAGGAGTGACAAGAAGCTGTCAAACAATGAATGCTAGTTGTTCATCAGAGTGATTTTAAATCCTACTGGGACTTGCTTTCTGGTAAGACAGAGAGCAGGAAATGAAGTGTGCAATTACATTATAATATATATTGGACAGAATGCTAAGCATGGATTCCTGCATAATAAACACACTCAGCAAATGCCATGCATTCATTTTAAATAGTATCATTTAAAACAAATAGTAAGTGAAACTCTAGTATTGTTGAAAAAAAAATATATATTTATGCAAAATGTGTCATAGATTTCTAAACTAGCCCTTGAAATAGCATGAACAGCATTTTCTTAATATGTGATTTTATTGTTCTAGGGTGGAGCTTAGTAAGAGGTTCTTCCAGGAATCTGTGGTCAATAGGCATCCAATTTTAAATTAAAAATACATTTACATACTCCATTGTGCCTCTGTGCTATCAAAGAATCAAGGGTGTGCTTGTAGCTGGAAAAAACAATGTAGAGAAGCAGCCACCTGTCTGTCTCCCTGTTATCTTGCACACTCAATTAGGAGATGCCTTCTTATTAGATTAAAATGCAGAGACACTTTCAAATAAAATAAATAAAATTTTTAGGACATTTGCTTTACTATGTTTATTTATAGACGTTCAATATATGTTGTAGTCCATTTCAAGTTATATACCATAAGCAGTACATGTATGAACAGTAGTACATGTGACATTTGATGACACAAAAATGTGGTCAGCTAGAGACATATAAAATGGCAAAACTTTTTTTTTATATCCCTTGCTGCTTTTGCCTTCCTACTATGGGTCTGTTTATTTGGCAAAACATGTGTCCTAAAGGTGGGTTTACACGTCAAGATTTTTGTTTCGTTCAACTTCAGATTTGATTTTTTTTTAGATTTTTTTATCGGATTTCGTTCGTCCATTTATCGAAGGTAATTAGATTTTTATTAAATTTTTATACAACCGACGCAAATATCGAATGAAAATAATCATCGGAAACACGAATGAAAAATCTTCCAGATTTTTTTTTTTTAGGAAGTGATGTATTCTGTGGGCGTTGTCACTGCAGCACACTGTACACACACACACACACACACACCTGTATACTTACTGCAGCATACTTTAATTCATACTTTAAATATATTTGCTGTGTATTCACAATAATACATACATATCGCTATTAACAACGAACATTTAATATTGAAATATATGTATTTTTCTATTGACACCACGTTGTTACGTTCGTCCACAATGCAATTGTTTCATTCGCAAAGTTCTAATCGGAAAGAAAATATAAACAACATCATGGACGAATCAAAATCATACTTTGTAAAAATCCCACCATTCATTGCGCAGGAAATACGTCATGCTACTAGTTTAATATCGAGTCAAAAAATATCGAGTGAAATAAGGAGCGTTCTTTTTTTACACGAAAAATGAATGACAGATGAAAGTTTACCAACATGTCCGATCACCTTGTGGACGATTTTTTGTCAGATATCGAACAAAAAAAAATCCATCGGAGCAAATGGGCGTTTCAGATTTTTGTACAACGAACCAAAAAATCTTTCATCGTCCATCTGTCGGCCGAAAAAATCTTGACGTGTAAACCCACCTTAACTTTAGACAGGGGTGTCAAAATTAAGCAGGTGGAAATGCACAGTGGGCTAAAATGAAAATGGTCCATTCAAATATTAATTGATAAAATAATGATTCTCTCTTATCAGATATAAACATTAACCTCTTTATGTAGAAACAGAAACAGATTTAAGTTTTGTTTAAATATTTAGTTTGGAACAAGCAAAGCGTAATACTATATCAAATGTCAGATAAGACATATGTTGCATTCCTTTCTTAAAAAACATATATTTGTAAAAAACTCATGTGGGCCAAATATAATTACATTGTGAGCCCTTGGCCTGGGTTTGGTCCCCCTGAATTAAGATAATAATTTAAAACATGCATTACAAACTGAGTTTTCATTTGGAAATATTTTAAGGACTTGTAAATATTACTGTTAATGATAGACAACATGTTTATGTAACTGCAAACAAAAAAAATCAGCTTCTGGAATGTCAAAACCAAAATCCAGCTCCCCCCTCACTTAATCATGAGGTTTCAAAACATCTGAAGAAGAAGTTTGGGGAATTATGCATAAAACTGGGAAATAGAATTTTTTAGTAACACACTCTAAATTTTTACAGACAATGTAATTTCTCAAACTCAAAGAAAGACTTACAATTTTCACACTACTTATAGTCACATGACCAATATTCAGTCACATGACTAAATTTTATTTGCAATGATCCGTTCATTCCTTACAGGTAGAATACCCCAGCAGAGGAGTAATTTTCATTCAATGTTTGTGTATCTTTGATATATAATATATGCAAACAATATTTTTTTTACTTTGACCATTGTATTAGTTATGGAAAAAGTACAGAAAAAGGTATATGATATATTTTTCGATTTGTACCTTTTAAAAATTATATTTCTGGTAAAAAGAATGACACACATATTTGCAAAAAAAAAGGGGGTTAACTTGTTTTTCAGTTTGTGTATTTCTTAATTCGACAAAAAAAAGTTAAAGCTTAACTACAAAAAAAAGGAACTCAAGCACAAAAAATAGCTAAGAACAGAATCGATTAGTAAAGTATTGCTGATTAGGGTTCATGTATGGATCATTTATGGTTAAGGAGTTCCATAAGAATATTATGTATACATATTATGTATTTAAAATGTACCAGAACTCTTTCACACACATTTTATTTCTATACATCTTCATCTTCAATATATCATGGAGAATAGAAATTACACAGCAAGGTTCAACATTTTATCTCAGAGAAAGCAATCATTTAAAATCTGGAAAATGTGTCACATATTTTCAGAATTCAAACAATTTTATTATTATACGTTATGTACAAAGAATATAAAAAGTGGACACACACCTGTTAGTATTCAAGGTTTTTGTGATGATTAAATACTTTCAACAATTCCCCACTTTATAATGGGAATTATAACCTGTTCAATTTCATTTGGAAAAACAAACAAACAAACAAGAGGCTTGTTGCAAAGGTGTGCACATCTTATCTTACATTATTTGCATACAATTACAATTAAAATGGATCAAGCACTTTCTTTTGTATTTAGCAATCATATCAATCTATCCACAATTATATATTTATACATAAGTCGTGTTGCTTTATTAAAGTTAGTTTATTAAATGTCTTCCATTAGGTCACTGAATCCTTGTTTTAGTGATTTTATCTAATACATTGATCTTGGACATTCAAGCTGGATGCTCCAGCAGTAATTCACCATCACATGTATATTGTCCACAATACCATTCTTCCATTGAACTTATTTCCTGGTGAAAACCAAGATAATATCATCAAGATAATAAAGAAATCGGTCCAAATGCAGTGCAGGTAGTGTTATTTTATGCTCATGTTTGATACAAAAAGTAGTGAGCATATTCTCCACTAATTTTTCATATTTAGGGTAATTTATGAGTTGGCGGATTTGTGGTCCATCAAAAATACCTGCTTTAATTTTCTCCATGCACGAAATGTTGTACCTATATAGCCAAAACTTGGTCCATCTCTATTCAAAGCCTTGATTAGATGCTTCATTAATCCAAGTTTGATATGCAGTGGTGGCAATATGATGTTGTTTCTGTCAACCAAAGTTTTTGTGATGATGTTTTTTTCTCCAACGATCATGCTTTCTCTAAGAGGCCACTGTCTTCTCACCCTGTGTTGAACTTTAGCTGTCGAGTCCCATAGACATATTAAGCACGGATATTGGGTGTGCCCCCTTGTTGTCCTAAAAGAAAATTCACCAATTTAGAGATTGACACAGATAACCCATTGGTGATTGCGGTATGAGATCTTCTCCAGGACTATGGCTGTTGTAGCTTGATTTTTCCGCATAGCAACTGAGTGACCAATGGAGATGGACCTGTATTTGTTCCCATTATGCAAAAGAAGTTATTTTAGGCTGCGTTTGGAGCTATCTACAAAAAAATACCATTCACTTGGTGTGTATTTTGTTATACCCAGTTTCATTAACAGCCTCATGTTAGTTACAGGTTAGTTACAGAAAACTGTAAAGCAGGGAACACACGGCTCGATATTGGAGCTGTTCGAGGTTCCCTGCAGCAGTGTGATGACGTCATTAGATATCGGAGGTACTGGAGACACAGCAGTGCTATGTTCTGAGCTCAGCCGATGCTTTGCATGGAGACCCCTCGGTCTTCATGCAAAGCAATGGACATCGAACTTGGTGTAAGGTCATGGCCGATTTCCCTGTTTTCAAGCGGGAATGATTGCTCCTTCTGAAAACAGGGATGGCCGCATATGATATGGCCCAGATAGATGGCCTTGAGTGTGCACGGTGCTCGAAAGGCCCATATTTCACGTGTGTTTCCTGCTTAACTGTACTGTACTGAACTTGGATCAAATCAATGAATATTATGCAAACAATCAATTTACAAATGGTGGGGTACAAACAAAGTAGTCATAAGAGCAATATATAATGATATCATCAACATCTCATAAACTAGAGCTGCTAGAACATAATGGATTTTCCGAATCAGCAGCACCAAAATACCCAAAATCCGTTCAAATATTTTAGGCACCATGAAAAAAATTATTTTGTCCCCAATGATAGTGTTTCTAATATCTTCCAGTTTGTTATAACACTAAAGATTAATTTAAGATCAATCCATACAATTTCCTTTAGATCTACCAACAACTATATAGTATCGTGGCCTCCCTGATAGAATACATAGTGATTGGAAGGATTAGAAAGGTCCTCATATTACATGGTTTTGGTAAAACAAAGATGGATTGTACAGAAATTGCATGGTAGGATTGTATGATGTATGGGGGGCTTAAATACTCCATGTCCAATCCAGGTAAAACAAAAACTGCTTACAGATGGTCTTGTGATAGCATTCCTGGAGAAGCTGATAATTTTATTGATTTGCATGTGAAAAATCCCCTGTGTACAAGACATTAGACTGATCCTAAAAATTATGAAGATAAGGTCTCAAGGAATTTCCAGTCCCACAGATCATATTAGATTTCCACTGATTCAAGTCTATGTATGATGTGGTTCCTGACAGTAGAAAACATAATATTTTTATTTGATTAAAAACCCCTTTGCCTTTCCTTCTTATGTTTGTCCAGTGATGTGATAGGTCTTTCATCTCCAAATGAGCAGTGCTCTATTTGTACAACCAATGATGACATTCAAACTTGCACTTTTATTGCTCATGTCTGGACTTTTCTAGGAGCCACTCTATGTTTATGAACGTTGACTCATGAGGTTATAGATTTTATTAAAACTACTACACAAATAAAAATTAAATTCCAGTAAGAACAGCTGTCACTTACAAATATCCTGACTTTCTTCATGTCAAGACATGTCTATTACTAGAATCCTTAAAATTCAAAGCAAAATCATTACTTTTTACTTTACATAATTTTGGGGTTGATCAAGCAAGCACAGTAAACAAACATAACACGAATCTTATTATTCATAGATTTTCACATACAGAAACAAAAAATTCCATTACCCATAGCAAATGTCCAAATGTGTTACACAAATAAAGGCATCCAGTGTAAATTCAGATGTATAAAGGATCCAAATCCGATCCTTTATACAAAAACATGAAGCACATAACACAATAGCTTTGGGTTACCATGTTGTTGCATAAAGAATTTCTGCAAACTAGGTGAAACCTCCATATCAATGTATTAGTACATTATCCTACAACCAAAAAATGATAGAACACGTCTATCAATAGTCTCCCACCCCCAACATTGGATTTGGGACAAGGGGACTTGCACAAATTATAGCATTGATGGATCTTATAAAAATCTAAATTGTATTCCAATAAGGACAAGAATCAATAACACATAATCATATTAATGTGCATAATTACAACATTATAATAAAACCGCAGTTGTACAGTTTACTTAATGGATAACATAACCAAAATGGACCAAAATGTCCTTTACAGACCTATAACTACCACAATCGGGAAAGTCAACTTGTATATTTTGTGTTTCAATGTGTTTGATAGTTATGCTTGATCAGGAGACTCATTGATCAGCGTGACTATGATTTTTTAGTTTTTTTTTTGGATAATCATAAATCTTAAATATCACAAACAAATATGAAAATAATTTTTCATTATTCATATGCTTACAGATTAAATTAGCAAATTAGGAATCAGTTTTGCACTGTGTAGCTATGAACTGGAGAAAACCAACACCAGGCCATTCCACATAAGGAGGATGAAGGATAAAAAGGGACCAACTGGGGCGTTGCGTATGCCACAAGCATAAATAGGTGTAAATTGTAAATATGCAATTTTATCTATATTTTAATTCTCCTGGGTGGTAAGCTGTCTTCAAATGTCCCACTCTGGCATCCCCGCCCTCCAGAAGAATTCTTTATCATGTTGTGAAATTAATTTTAATATTAGATTATAATTTTTTTTACATACTTGTACAGAAATCTGGACCTCAGTGAAATGCCAGGGAGGTTAAATGTATATGTCTAGTTATATATGTATATATCTTATCATTGATGACAAAATTTGTTTGTTTTGTTTCCTTAAACCCCCACGCTCCTACTTATTTGTTCCAGTCCAATAATATAATGGATCCTTCATCCCCAAATGTGCAGTGCTTTGTCTGTGGGCATGCATAATGATACTTACCCAAAAGTCTATGGACGATCAGGCTGACAGAAACTGGTATAAATGATCATAGCCCAGTTCATCCTAGAAGATGAGCTAAACCTTTAAGTACTAAAAATACTGAACGGAATGAAGTGTTTATTGCAGTCAATGTTGCTTCTTTTTTTTAACTTCTATGTTGAAAATGTTTACTTGTTATAACACTTTAAGTTAAAGTCTTGTGTAATATTTACAACCACCAGATGCTTAGTTTTGTGTTCACTAAATCTATGCAATTGGCTTTAATATATATTCACGTGTTCATGTGTGCTGAAATAGGTGGATAAACCAAATATATATATAAGCCCAGATATTGGCCATATGAGATATATTTAAGATCAAAGATATAGCTTAAAAAGAATGGATTCCATGTTGATACATTTATTGAAGCAAGCCATGCCTCTACCACTCACAGGATCTTCTAATGAAAATCAAATGATCAAAGTAATGTTCTTAGTGTCCATTACAGTTTAGCTGTACAATGGATACAACTGTACAAACATAGGCCCATATGGGTTCAATACTCTAAACACACTTACCCACCTAGATGTCACTCTCCACAATAGTTTAGTTGTGACTGTCAATCCACCAATGTAGTAATCATTGGACAATGAGCGATTTCCACCATATTGCTTTAGTTATAGGTCTCTAAAAACTGTAGATATTGCAAACAAAGGGATGTTATTCATGTTTCTGAATGGTTGTTCAGAATATTTTTTGTTTGAATAATAAATATTACAGCATGTTATGATTTAATCCGAAGTGTATCCTGAATATCGTAACTTAATCTATAGATACAGTAAAATATTTTGCACAGTAACCATGTTTTAGACAGCTATAGACATATATTGTTTAGACTACAGTGGATGGAATGATATGTTATATGGAGTGGTTACTTAATAATATATATGTTTAAAAGTATCTTGAACCATGGAAGGTATGCTGCTTGGGCCTATTTATTAATGACTTTCAAACATAATCAGAAGACTTGGCTTAAAGCATTATCATTCTTTCATTTGCCGTTCTGCTATTTTACAAAATGATTCTGAATCACAATTTATTCTCTGTACTTGTACTGCTCTCTTTGTTGCCAAACTGGTAATGCCATTAAAAAGATTTAAAGCAAATGGAGCAAGAGCCTCACAAAAGTAAATTATTAAAAGAGCTGCTGTAGCAGCTTTTTGTGATTTATGAAGATAGAATTCCGTTGAAAAAGATGGATGGGACCCAATATTTTGTCTCAGAAAATCAGATGCTCGGATAGCAGAAATGCAAGTCTTCGAAACACATTTAGATCTATTGTTTGTCTTGTTCTAGCGATCCGGCAGCAGCTTTGATGGCAATTCATTTATTTTGTAGATAATGTATTCTTTGTGTGAATGACCATAATAAACATTATATTTTTATTATCATAATGTAGCAATGAGACCGACTGGTCCTGCTGAGTGTGATGATGGGACTGGGCAGCG
>CM070032.1:159495299-159513249 GCA_036250615.1 Ptychadena robeensis
ATTGGACAAACTTACAAAATCAGTGAGGGGTCAAATAATTATTTCCTCCACTGTAACAAATATTCGAGCATATCCATTAGTCTATATGTGAAGCTTGGCATAGGCAGTTAGATTTGCGATGGCTGATCGATGGCCCGATTTTGATTGGTGAGCACCATTAGATTTGCGGGAAATCTCGCAGCAGATCACGCACGGCAGTCGATCTGCCTTGAAATCAGCTGCAAATCTAAAGCTAGCCATACATGTTCCGATTCCATGGCCGATCGATCACCCATCCGATCGATTCCGTGATGCCAGAGGGAATCGGATGTCCGATCGATCGCCCAATTAAGCCTGTCCCTACCACCTTGGGCCACCGATTCCTGGACGATTCCGTGCCAGATCGATCACTTCACACATGGCAACTCCCCCTGATGTGTGCTGAATCGGATCAGAAAGACCAACATGTTGGTTCTCTGGCAGATCCGATTCTGGGCCCCCGATCGATCGGACGTGATCGATCGGGCAATGTGGGCTTCACGCGATTCCGGGACGATCGATTAGCGTGCACGCGCCCGGAATCGATCGTCCCGGAATCCCTTGGGAATCGGACCCGTGTATGGGGACCTTAACTGTCTATTCCCAGATTTAGAAGTTGCATTTGAGCAGCTATACAATGCTTGTAGTTGAGGCTATGCTAGTGGTTTGGGCTGTTTATTTATTTTCATATTTTACAAAAGTGCAATGGCAGGATGGTTGCTGTTCTTCAGTGATACTTCAAAATTAGTTGTGGAAGTCAGCCAATGTCGAAGAAAGGTGATGGCAGCTTTACTATTCGAATCTAGAGTGCTTGTCACTTTTGGTTGGTTGTACTGACAGTTAAGGAAGTAGAAGGAGCCTGTTCATGGTCCTGTATTACTGTGCTTGGTAGTACCAGGAGGACCTGATTTCATTTATGCTGTGGTGGTTGGCTAATATGTTTTGCAATGTTAACCCCCCACTATAGCTTGGTTGTGCTGGAACTGATTGAAAATTTAATATAACCCCTCTCCAATCACTCCAATGCCTAATACTGTTGCCTCTTCCCTTCATTTGTTCCACTTAGAGTATAATTGCTGAATATGGGTGAGAATATGCAAATTCTTGTGAAAACACATTAATAGTTTTCATAGTCTTCTGTTAGACCACCAGCCTTTAAAACCTGTTAACCAAACTACTTCCCCTCCCTGCACACCATACTATTGTAGCTAATTACAGCAAGGCATTGATCAGCCATTGTATATTTATGAATTGACATGGCGGCCTGGAATTCTAGGTGCAGTGGTATAGGAGTTTAACTAAGCTCTCACCTCATCCAAAGAGCCTAAGGGTCCCATCTTTAATATTTTAATATTTAATCGGAAACAAATCGTAAGTGAATCCAAAAGTAGATCCAAAAGTAGATCCACATGGAAGGTACGACAAAAAGCGCCTATTTTATTTTAGATCACAAAACACAGGAAATAGTCATATATAAATATGTTCACCTAATAAAATGCTCTGATTTTAGTTTGATTATTGTGCAATCAACAAAAATTTTCCAACATGTCCGATCATTTTCTGATTGATGTTTGATGTCGAACAGTATCGAACAGTTTTTGCCAAATAAACCATGTGTGCAGTATACAATTTAAATCCAATCAATCTAAACTTTAATCGTTTTATACGATTGAACGCAAAAATCGAACCATGTATGCTTAGCTTTAGATTTCTCTGTCAGATTTCCTTTAGATCTCCTTTTGTTTCACCAAAACCATGTAATATGAGGGACTTTCTAAACAATTAAGTCTACCTGTGCTCAATCGCAGAGGACCCAGCACTTCATAGTTGTTGGTAGATCTAAAGGATATATGACAAAAATCTAAAGGTACCCATACACGTTGCGATTTTTCGTGCGATTTTAGCCCTTCCGACTGATCCGGTCGATCGGGTAGGTCGATCGTTCGGCATTCGTAACATGCAAATGTAGTCCTACCGATGCTGTTTTTAGAAAATTGGCCGAAAAGTCGGTCGGGTCCCGAATGATGATGCCCGTAATTTTCAGTCGGTCGGCCACATTTAAAAGAGACATTTAAAAGATTCCTGATACAACTGGCCGATCGGTCGGTTGGCCGGTGACTAATCGGGTGAAAAATCGGGTGAAAAATCGTGCATCCGACTGACTTTTAAAAATAGCAGTAAAGCAAAAATCGGGGAGTCGAAATTGAATATCGAATCGGTCCACGAAAAATTGCAACGTGTATGGGTACCTTAAAGGTGAATGGCCAGCTTAAGACATTGAGCAAACACAGCAGCACATAAGATTATGGTGCTCAAAGCGGCAATGTTTGAAAACAACATATTCGCAAGAATAAAAGGTGCTGAAAATGCTCTACAATGTTTATAGTTTCTGTCAAAGCATTGCAAACTTTTCATATTTGCCAATATTATGAACTGCAGACAGAATGTAATTTATCCACTTATATGTAATTAACAGAGTATGTGTGCTTGCATACGGTCAGAGAAGTTAGTGTTGAGAGACTCAAAGGAAATCTATGCATTTCAATATATTGTTTGACTGTTGCATTATTCATCTACAAGATTCAGAAGACAGGTCAGGTCAATTAGCCCCATGTACTCCACATTGAGCACAGCCGTGAATGGTGGCTTCTACTGAACATTCGGTATGAGCAGATGTTCTCCATTGGGTTATCTATCTCTGTTAATGTAACAAATACAATAATAATTGCAGAGTCATGTACAATTCCAGGGAGAAAATGGAGTCCATACCAAGGCATGAATTTAATACTGGCCCTCACAACTTGGGTTCACTTTAATAAATCAAGTGATATTTATTTGTATTTGTTTTATTGGCTGGATATTTTTTTTTGTTATGCAGAGCTAGGCTAAGAAGAAAGTGATGTATCTTCAACACAAGAATGTGAAGCTCAGCTCTAGCCAAAGCTTTTTTTTTTTTTTTGCCTATTGGCAAAGGTGGTGTGGGTGGTTATAGCCTCTGTAAAGTGTTCCAATACTTATCCTGTAGAACACAGCAAGAACACTCACTTTTGATAGTATGAGAGTTCCGTATAAAAACCCTTCTTATTATTTAAGTCCTAAAGCTAGTCATGCCTGTTCTTTTGCTGGCGATCAATTATAGTGTGTTGACGACACCAGGCGAAGTGTGAACGCAAAACGAATGAGAATCACGGGACACGCCACCAACACAGTGATCACACGCCCGACCAGGCAGGGTCCTCTATTCCACCTGTGTTAGTACCTGTGTGTTATATTGTGTTGTATCTCCACTCTAATGTATTGTACAGCGCTGCGTAATATGCTGGCGCTATATAAATAAATGATAATAATAATCGAACAGGGATGACAAATCCCTGTGCTATCCCCTTACTTTGAATGGGGACTTTTGATCCTCATCCAAAGTCGGGGGAGCACACAGGGATTTACCATCCTGGTGGATCCCTGTGCAAACCGTACCCTGAACGCCCCTTTTGGGTCAATCGTTCAAGGTGGGCAGTGGCAATCCACGGTGCCTGTTCACAGCGGTTGATTAATTCACCAATCGGCCGCAAAAAGTGTATGGCCGGCTTAACAACACTTACTTAACTTTCAGTACTATTATTTGTGTTGTGGTGCAATCATACTTGTGCTTCAAGGCATGCAATTTACATGATATGTCTACATTTTGGATTAGGTAAATAAAATAATAATTGTAATAATTTTTCTAAAGCACTGTGCACTGTCCTAAACTATTGCCACTATTTTTTAATTCAAAGAGGTCGATTCACTAAAAATTGTAGAGCTCGTTTACCTTGAAAAGACAATAATTGCATTAACGATTTCCCTCTTAGTGAATTCAGTGAAGCTCTGGTGACTGTGACAATGTGAAAGCAAGCTGTGTTTATATTTCCCTTGACCATTATTGGGTATGAATTCATTATATCCTATGCAAATGCTAATTATAATAAATTTTGTAATTTAACCATATTTTGCACTTTTTTGGTAAATCAACATCAATGTCTCCAGTGGGAGAGCATGTGACACGTCAATATCAATGAAGGAGTAGAACAGTATGCCGAGAAATATGGTATTTTTAAGGCACGATAGACATGTATAATAACATAAAAAGGCTTGTGTAGAAATATTAAAAACAGTATTTAAATATTTATTACCTTTAGCAAAGCTTATGTGATATTGTGATGGGGATCACGTTAACCCACCTGGGAGTCTTAACCTATGATCCTCTGACACTCTCCTCCACTGACCTTGCCCCAAAAATATAATGCATTGTTTAGAAATAATGACAGACCTGCTTGTCTCGGAATAATTCGAATGACAGTGTAAGATGTGTATTAATACCACTAAAGTCCCATTTGTCATAATATGAGAAACGTATGGGGACCGAAAATATAAACAGCTTTATACTAAATAATTGATGAATTTTCTTTTATTTCTTCACAACTGTACATAATAATTTCCTCTAAAATGTTTTATCTTTCATATCTTATACTGTTTTTGTTGCCTGTCGCTGGACGTCTTTCAATGTTATCAATGGCGAGGTCTAGATACATTATTCTAAATGAGGTTTAGCTCAAGGAAGCCTAAAGGTGGCCATACATGGTTGTCGATTGTTCTCAAATTGATTGCAATTTGATTGCCTCTCTTTTTTTTTTTCAAGCAGGATCAATCAATCCCACTCGAATAAAACTTGATCGAACAGGGAACCAACATGTTGGTAACCCTGTTTAATTGCCATTACTTTGGATTGGGACCGACAGTTCCCATCCAAAGTATCGAAAAACAACAGAATTGCTGCACATTGATTCTCCAACCAATCGACAAAGCTCGAGCACAGCGTGGTGACATCATTACACTGCGCTCAAGGGTTCATCCATTGAATGGAAATGGACCCATGCATGGCCACCTTAAGTACCCATAACACCACGGAGTTTTATTTCTTCTGCCTGCTTCCTGACTCTTGTGTGTTTCTCATTTTGCAATCATCTGATATGAGCCCCCCACCCAAAAATTTTATTTTGCAGTTCTCTTTGCAGTATTTTGCAGGAAGATTATAACATAGCTCTGAATTTACAGTGTATTATAAAGATTATAATATGGCTCTGACTGTATATTAGATTCATGATAACATGGCTCTGAAGTATATTGTTTAGTGTCCTTTACTATTTTAAAACTTTTACTTTTTTTAAAGGTAAATTGTATAATAATGTGAAAATTCACATACAAAATTATTAATGAATATACCGTATATACTCGAGTATAAGCCCGCCCTTATATAAGCAGAGGTACCTAATTTTATCTACAAAGCGGGGAAAACGTATTGACTCCAGTATAAGCCGAGGGTGGCAAATGCAAATTCAGATAGTGGAGTTTTCTCTAGATGAGAAATCACCATTGCCCCTAGGAACGAATCAAACAGGTGAATCCTAGTTGCACAACCTCAATAGAGAGAAACACAGGTTTATTTGTTATTATAGGATGGATTTTCAAGGCACTTCTTATAATTCAAACATGAAAATAAGTTTCCATTTAAATGTCTTTATTATTATTGGAAACAATCCATGGAATGGAAAAGGGTAACTTATTTTGATAGTTTGAATCAAAAAGTAGTGGAGTTTTCTTATTGAACTTCCACCATCTCCACGAAAAAATTTACAAATAGCTCACTAGATGGTGCAAACGTCCATGTTTTCTTACATTTCACCAGCCGATGTTGGAAACATTGGAGCAGTCACATAGGCTGCTGAAACCAGCGAACACTGAACACCCAAACAGGTAAGTTGGACCTAACTCTGACCCTGACTCAAGTATAAGCCGAATTGGGGCGTTTCCAGCACATTTTTTGGGCTGAAAAACTCGGCTTATACTCAAGTATATACAGTAATTTGGATTTGATCTGTTAAAAGTGAATTCTCCAGTATGAATACTTAAGGTAGCCATACGCACATTAACTTTTACTTGTCCAATCTTTAACTTGATTGACTTGTGCCCTGGCAGTTACCGCGAGTGTGGCTTTGGGTAATATTTTGTTACAAAAAACAGTAACCCTGAAAGTGGCGATTCCATGGCGTCCTTCAACGGTGCCAGCCAGGAATTGTTCTGGAGACTTCCTGGGATGGGATCAAATAATGTAGTCATAAGCAGGGGCAGCACCCACCTATGCCTGTATTATCTGGTCACATTGATCTCTGGGATGTGCGGAGGTCAAATGTAGACAAAAAAAGTAAACAGATTACATTTTGTACCACTTTTAGCATCCAAATCCGGAAGTAATCAGTCTACCAGGGATGTTAAATGTAAACTGTTGCCATTGATTGATTGATCATACTACCACCATTGTGATCAATTCAAAACCAATCGATTACTTTCCATAGGCTTGTGCTCATGCTCCATAGTGTGATCAGATATAAAGCAATTGGAATACCATGAAATTCCTTCACTACAATTTACCAACATCACTGCTCAATTGATTTTATATTAAATTTCCATCACATTAAGTTGATCAATTCAGGTAAAAAGGAATTCATTTTCAAATGATTGATTAAAAAAAAAGTTTTTTTACACCAGATAAAACAAGCCGCGTCCACCTTTAGTTCCATAGCTGCCATGTAATAGCTTTCACACATTTGCATGACTTTGTCTGATTTGAGTCTGTGGTGTCACTGTAACGCAGAGTCAATATAGTGCAAAGTGCGCTTCTGCTCATTCATAGCTGCTTGTTAGCGGCTCATCTCCTGGGGGTATCACATTAGACACAGACCAATCATAAAATATATCAATGAATTAAGACATCTTGTTGATCAGGGAAGCAGCTGTGCAAATCGCACTGAAATGACCAACCTTAATCAGCAGAAATGTGGCCTCTGCTTGAAGCCGTTCTATCTATAATTAGAGGAAATCTTGGTCCTAGGAATGCAAGGTATTTTCTCCCAGACTTCGATATTCACAGTATTGTGGGAGCCGTTGGCTCGAGACACATCTGATGTTTTGAAAATGGAAAAGTTAATATTTTCCCTCCTATGAGGCTTAATCTGCATCAACATAATACGTTCAGACTACAAGACAAATACATTGGTTCTCACAGAATAACACCAGCATTTCTTCAACCAAAGTAATAGAGGTTTTTTTTCCCCAAACATTTTTCAAGACATTTGCAAAGAAAAATAGGATAAAGGGAAAGACAAGGATGGGGATATTAAAACAATGATCAAACATGGCAGTAGAAAAGACAATACATTTTCAAAAATATAATTGGAGAGCTTGAAGGGAACAACAAACTTTTAATAGGGTATAGGGAAATAACAATAGGCAACTATAATAAAGACAAAGTAAGCTATGCACGATTAACAATGACTTCTATCAGTATCTTTTGATCTTAGCATGACCCCATGAGACTGGTGAGCAATCCAACTTGGAGGGAGGGTTTTCTAGCAGACTTTGTCTCAAGAAAGTGGCTTTGGAAGAAGAGGTGAGGGGGTTCATAGAGGATAGAAATGGTGGGAAGGGGTGAGGGGGTTCATAGAGGATAGAAATTGTGGGAAGGGGGGTGGTTATTTTTTTAACACTGTAAAATAGATCAATTAATCTGCTAAAGTCTTGAAGAATACATACTATAATTATTCTACATTAAAGCTTAACCCAGGATTTTAAAACTACCCTTATCTTACAAAGTGTAGATGATCATTTTCAGTATAGGGAGATATAAACAGCTTGTATACTTGCACAGTCCACTCCCCTATAGTCTCCAATGGTGTCAATGGTTCTCTGGTTCGCCTCACTTGGGCAGTAGTTGCAGGCTTTGATGTCATCCCCCACAATACAGTGCCAATAGCCAGAAGCAAACCAAAAGGCATGTTGAAATATAATAAAAATAATGCTTTTCTATTACAGTATTTTTCGGAATATAAGACGAACCGGACCATAAGACGCACCATGTTTTTAGAGCAGGAAACAAATCCCCTGCAGTACCCAATTTCAGCCACAAAAAATTAGGTCACTAGAGAGCACACTTCAGGCAGAAGGAAGAGGGCGCAGTGGTTTCTGCACTGTTCATCTACCTTCTTGCCAGCTTTGAATAGAACAGTGATCGCAGTTACAGGCAGGCATAAATGGAAGCTGCTGGCTGGCAGCTTTCATGTATGTCTCTCTGCTGTACTGCTTCTATCAGCAGGGCTCTGCTGGTAGAAGCAGTACAGATCAGGGATCTGGCTGTGGCCGCATCTCTCATCTGACAGCTTGGGAGAGCTGGCAGGAAGCCAATGCCCATTTGGACCATAAGACGCAGGCACTATTCCCCCCCCCCCCCCAATTTTCGGGGTGAAAAAGTGTGCCTTATGATGCACACCAGGGGAGAAAAGGTTAACTTCAAAGGAGCACATCTGGGGAATCACACTGAAACAGTTTTATGCATAGAAAACTGTTTAGTGTGCTTTAGTTTGAATCTCCCACCGACGCCCCAATGTGACGTCATCACGTCACTCGGGGGGGGGGGGGGACATCGGCTTCCGTGCAGAAGCTAGCTCAGATGATCGGAGCCACCGGGACAGCGCAGAGCGGTGATTTTGCGCTGCTGGGGCTCTGATCTTTGCCGGATGGCAGGACAGCACTGGATGAGATGGTGCTGTCAGGAACACTAGGGGGGTTAAAACTGCTTTTTTTTTTAATTTCAAAACATCTTTTGAAACTACATTTACATGGTATAGCGTATATAAAATTTCAGGCACCCGTTCACATGACAATTAAATGTACAGCACTGCGTAAAATGTTGGTGCTATATAAATAAAAGCTATTAATAAAAATAATAATAACCTACCTGTTTTGCTTGAGTAGACATGCACAGTGATGCATTTTGACTTGAACTGGTCCACTTGGTAGACATGTCTTAACAGTGAAAGAAGCCTTACTTTTTGGGTATGGAAACAATGATATACTGGGAAATCCAGTCTCCTGCTTTGCCATGCAATAACCTTGCACCAGTGAAGTGGAGAAGGAATCTGTTATGCTGATGAAGAAATGTATGATCATTGAGATGCAAAAAGTAGGAGCCAAACTAATCAGCAGATCAGTTGGCCTACTTATATCAAATCTCTATCACTAAAGGCTGGGGTATAGTATTGTTGGCAGTGGATGCTAAGCTATCATTGGGCTAAATTAGGGTTACATGGTAACATGCAGTTAGCAGTGTGGAGTATCATAGTCTGAGTCAACTTGCTAGACCTTGTTGTCAGGTTCTGTGGGACAATACAGGAGCTGGAAGGATTCTTTACAGTGGCCATTGTATGATTTGTCAGAAGTGAATTATCTCACATTGGCTATGTTGACTTCTGTCTATAGCTAGCCATACACATGTCGGATTCCATGTCCAATCGATTCATCATCCGATCGATTCCGGCGATTCTGCCGGGAATCGCAGGTGTGATCAATCGGCCAATTAAGAGTATCCATCGCTGCATACCACCTTGTCCGAGCGGATTCCGGCACGATTCCGGACGATTCCGTGTCCGATTCCACCTCCGATTCCACCTCACAAATGGCAACTCCCCCTGATCTGTGCAGAATCGGATCAAAAAGACCAACATGTTGGTTCTCTGACGGATCCGATTCTGAGCCCCCGAACGATCGGACGTGATCGGACGGACAAGGTGGGCTGCACACGATTCCGGCACGATCGATTCACGTGCACGCGCCCGGAATCGATCGGCCCGGAATCCGGCCGGAATCCGACCCGTGTATGGGGGCCTTTAGTCTTATGCTTAGAATTGTACACTCATATGATAATTCTGAACATGTAATGCCTAATATTTTCTTGTACCTTGTTTTATCTACAAACTTTCAATATAGTAATTTTTTAGGTGGAAAAAAAAGAATTGTACTTATGGTTAATATATCATGTTTCTCTATGCATCTATAATAATTTCTTGTTAAATGATGGAACTTGATTCTCTTTGTTCAATAATAACATGCAGCTGCCAGGTAAGATTTCACTTATCCATGCACAATACATAAGTGTTTGAAGTGTACTACACATGGCAGGGCTTTATTTGCTGATCTTAATGCACGTGGAATGAACTTAACCCTTTCCACAATCTCCCCATACACAAAACGAATTGAGCTGGCAAGAATCCACGTGTCCATCTATACTTCCACTCATCTATAATTATCAACCTCCCAATGTCTGCGACCTATCAGTGTTGAATGTCATATTTGGACACTGTGGAGCTTTGGTAGCATCTATTTAGAGCATCAATAGTTTTTGGCATGTCGCACTATATCCAGATGGATGTTTAATGGTACAGAATACATCTGCAGAGCAAAATGTTTCAACATTATGAGCTATTTTAAATAATGCGCAGCTAATCCAGAAAATAATAATCACAGCAATAAAATGGGTTTGTGTTGAGCTAGATCCAACTCAGTGCTGCCATCCTGTGCCTGTATGACAAAGTAAGTTCCCTTTTACTTTTATAAGGACAAAAATTTGATGTAACAAGTGGAACCTAAAAAAATATATTATTTGTTAAATGTAACATATAAATAAAAGTAAAACCCTTTTCAGATTTCAATAAGTGAAGGGTTATGTCCCCTGTAAGTTTTAATGGTTGATGTTTGTTTTCCCAAAACATACAACCACTTTATTTATTAGCCTTTATTTCTAGTATAACTGCAATGAAAATTACAATAAATCTACCTGAACAGAAATAGAGGGGACATCTTCCAATGGGAAAAGGGGAAAACCACTTATAGTGGAAATATATCCCCTCACTTACCAACCAAAATATAGAAAATTTGGAGTTTAAGTGAAACAGTTTATTGGCTAACTGAAGTAATCAGAGAAGCAAGCTTTCAGGATCTCTCGGATCCCTTCTTCAGGCAATATTAAATTAAATATATATTAAATATGAATAAATATTAAATATGAATAAATATTAAATATTAAAACCACCAGCTTTATGTTGTGTAACCCCTCCTTTGTGCCCAAAAAAAACTTGTGATTCGATTCTTTGATCTACTTAACATATTAAAGTTGATCATATTACATTCTAATCACTATTACCACCATATATTGTGAAAGATTAAAAACAGATCGATTTCTTTTCTTAAGGTAGCCATACACGGGATGATTCCACACACGATTCCTGGCCGATCGATCACCGGGCGCGTGCACGCCGATCGATCGGCTAAGAATTGAGTGCAGCCCACCTTGCCCGATCGACCCTGCCCGATCGACATGGCCCCCTGAATCGGATCTGCCAGAGAACCAACATGCTGGTCTTTCTGATCCGATTTAGCACACATCAAGGGGAGTTGCCATTTGTGAAGTGATCGTTAGGGCACGGAATCGTCCAGGAATCGTTGGCCTAAGGTGGTAGGCACAGACTTAATTGGGCAATTGATCGGACATCCAATTCCCTCTGGCATCGCCGGAATCGATCGGATGGGTGATCGATGGTCCATGGAATCGGCACATGTATGGCTAGCTTTAGGTCTGTCTGTATGCTCCAAGTACCATTGGATATAAATCTATCCAAATACCTAGAAACCCTGTCAGATACTAAAACGATCAACTCAAATATACCAACATATCCGATCACTGCTCAGTCAATTTTATGTTCGATTTTGATTCCCCTCCCCAAAAAAGGAATTGATTTTCAAACGATCAAGTTAATATTATTGTTTTTGTAACCTCCCTGGTGGTTCACTGAGGTCCAGATTATTGTACCAAAAGTGATACAGTGTTTTGCTTTCCGCCCCCATCGGCGTCACCGATGATGCTGACGGGGGCAGAAAGGCTCTGTCTGCAATACTGCAGTTCTGTAGAAATGCTGCCTGCAGTTCTGTAGAAATTCTGCAGGCACACAGAGAGCCAGCGATTGCACCAAATTACTGACCTATGGTTGCACCCAAAAACTGCGCCTGTACTTGGTTCGGGCGTAACGCTAGGGAGGTTAAACCGGCCACAGACGCTATGCTCTGTGGGCGTTTATCGAACATTTGACCGCAGCATGATGACATCATCATGCCATGGTCAACCCTTCTGCGAATTGAAATACACCATTTGTGATTCGACAACCGATACTTTGGATGGGGACCCTGGTCGCGTTCATTTTGGGATTGATCACCAAGCGATCACCCCGATTATCTGATCCAGTTCAAAAGTAAAAAAAAAAATATTTAAAAAACGAAAAAAATATGTTTTTCTTTAAGCCAGGGAGGTTAAGTTGATAATAATGTGTATGACCACCATTACCCTTTGAGGCATGGTCTTCATAAGACCTATGAAACTATGTGGTAGATATGTCTACAAGACATAAGCAACAGGTCCTTGATTCCTTATAAATTGGTAGGAGAAAACTTCATGGTCCAATTTGTTTCTGGTGCATATCACCAGGTAAGTGTCACACACACAAGCCATTCACATAACGAAAAAGAAACATGTATAATCAGACCCTTCTGTCACCCTTCTGTCACCCTTCTGCCTTGTTCCATTGTGCAGTTCTGGTGATTATTTCTAGTGTTGAGCGAGAATATTCGAAAATCAAATATATTCAACGAACATCCAACATTCGAGAATTCACAATATTTCGCGAATGTTGACTACCCTGTTTGCTGCCTGCCTTGACTACCACCTGCCTGACTACATCTTAGCCTGTCATCTCTGTACCTCGCCTTGGAATTCTGTTTTCATTAAATTGAATGAATTATTAATCCAACCTTCTAGCAATGGACCAATCTAAGAGAGAGAGCCCAATATGGGGTAACCACCAACAGGGAGAGAACACACATCGCCACCCACCTATAACAGATATGGAATAAAACAAGTCACCTTGTGTCTTAACCCCCAGAAACCCAAATATAGAAAAAATAGAAAACTTCTTGTATGACTTCATTTTATGACTTCATAAACTTTATAATAAACAGGCCTTTTTACACATTCAACCATCCAATAGTGTTGCTTAACTGAACAATAGGATCTATTAGTAATGTACATCAGGTTTTAAAAAAGAAGAAAATGGGGGATGGTTTATTTTTGTAGTCTTAAATGTGATGTTGTTATATTACAACGCTGGGTCTCTGGGGGTTAAAGTCATTATTATTGGTTCCTAAATTGTATACCATAATCATATAACCATTGTAGCACAGGGCTAGCCTGCACTAACCAGATATCTAAATAATGCCTGCCATACACCCACAGACGGGTGCAGACAGACCAGCTCAGATGAGCTCCGGAATGCAAATGTGATGACGTCATCACGTTGCATTCTGATGCATTCTGGGGCTGCTTTAGTCGGCCGGCACCCTTTGTGTGCCGGCCATTAGCTTCAATGAAGACGCCGGCTTGCATCGGCCAGAGAACACCTGACATGTCCGTTCTTTGGCCGGCCAAGCAGTGGGGCGACAGGGATCTGTCGCCCCATGTGGGCACACGCCGATTAGCGGGCGATTTTGCCGCTGACCGACGGCGCGCTCTCCCGTCGGTCAGCGGAAAAATTTGCCGCTTATTGCCGTGTGTATGCCAGGCATTAGCCGTCATTTGTTAGCTGGCAAGTGCATTTGTGAGCTTTTTTTGCCCTATATAGGCACAATGTTATAAGCATGTTCCTTATTTAGTGAGGAATCATTTGAACCGAAGCCACAGAACATTCTGTAGCTGCATCTCCCCAGACCTGTAAAATTATTTCATTTTGGAATGAGAAAACAACAGATTTTCCCACTGTGTGAGTGATGACAAAATATTTTGAATGCATCCGTCTTTAGGCTAATGCTGCTCTTCTAAATATGAATAGTCTCTTGGAACATTTGAAATTAGGCAAAAAGCCCGTTTTGAAATCCAGAACGTCCTGGAGACTGCACAAATATAATGTCTGATAGATTTATTGTTATTGCCTATTGTACTCATCTAAAGCCATGGCAACCTTTAAAAACAAAACACTGAATGGTGAGCGCCTGTTATTTATTAGTGTCTTATAGCAAATGTGTTTAGTCGTTGGATCCCAGATCAATATATTTTAATGAGTGTAAATCAGTTTCCATGATCCTACGCATATGTGCTTGGAGATAATGATTTTGTTTTCCCAAAGCTAAACGCTTCCTATTCCAAAATAAAGATACATTCTTCCAGCAAGATTGCCATGTTTGTTTTGTGCATAGAATATTAGTAGAAATAAGTCACAGCGTTTATGGGTACCTTTCTGCATTTTCAGAGCTAGGGCTTAAAAGGATTAAAAAGGGTCTTTCTGCTGGAAAGTAAAATGTTATCACGTTGGCACACCACCATACTCTTTTGTTGACCTGAATACATTGAAAAAAAGATGTACAAATATTCAAAGGCACATGTTTTATAGCTAATGTATGTAAGAAGTGTCTGCCAAGCCCAAAACATTTTTATTACCTGGCCATGGCATTCCTATCGTAAAATTCCGGTCTGATACAGAATTGTCAGCAGAACAGGAAATGGTGGGACAATCCCTTTTAAAAACAAACAAAACCAACAACTCCCAGGTAACAATAAACATTTAACATGAGTTCCATCAGTTTCTTGTTGGTTGTGTTTTAACTTCATGGGGGGTTTACTGAGGTCCAGATTTCTGTACCAAAAGTGTTACATAGGCTTTCATGCAAAAATTTTTGTGTATGTTGCTGGCCCGTTACTTCCTAAAATATGTCCAGAAAAAGGTCTAGTAGACATCCTGAATACAATATTGTTTGAAATGCAATTATAAAAAAATGTAATTAAAATATAAGATAATAAAACACAAAATTGTTAATTTTGCAATGTGACACCAATGGTGCTACCCTGGATGACCACTTTTGGCAAGATTTTTTTTACCACAAGCTGGGCTGACCAATAGGGAGGTTAATAAGGAAAATTAATACTGTGCACATTAGTAAGTTTACTTTTTCTTTTTTGCCAACAGCATGAATGGAGATCACAGAAATGTTAATTTTTTAATATATTTTTTTATCTGGTTTCATAAATCATCATAAAGGTTTTTTTAAGCTGATGATTGTCTGTTTGGGAGATTTCCACTTTAAAAAATAATGTTGTTGCTCTGCATAGGCATTAGTGGTAATTTGCATCTGGTAGCTATTACTATGAGCTCCTCCATGAGTTCTGAGAAGAGACAGACAATAATAAAAACTGAACAAAAGTTATTTCTCATACAAACCATTTTACAGTAGGGAAGATATTTCCCTTAACTACCAGTCTTGGTGGCAACTATTACTTTGAAGTAAGATGCTTTTCCTAGTGGATAAAAGATATAGGGATAAACAAAGCTTCTGGAAAATATGATAAAAAAGCAAAAAAATTACAAACTAGGAGACACACTAAAGTCAGGGGTCTGCAACTGGTGTCTCCTGAGCTACATGTCGCTCTTTAGTCTTTTTTTTCTGGCCCCCCGCCTACCAGCAGTCTCCTTCCTCCCATCGGTACAAGGGGCGAAGAAAGAGAGAGCATGCTAGCAGCCAAGATGATTGGCTGCTGAAGCAGTTGCCTCACCTTTTTGTCCCCCTCTGCCCGACGATGCATGTTGCACAGTAACATGTAGGGGCAAAATGGCTCTTTAAGATTGTTGACCTCTGCAATAAAGTCAATAGGAATTTGGACAATAGGATATACACTGATTAAATAGTGAAGGATCAATGGGGTTTTAAGGTGTCCAGAAATTTGACCATTACACCTAAAGACTTACTATTTATTCTATCTTAGAATAGTCCCTGGTAGTGGTGAACAGTGATGGCCGAACTGCCCGCAAGGCAGACAGTTCGGCCGCGAACAAGCATGTTCGCCCTCCTTCTCGCCAGCGGACAGTACGGGTGTTCGTCCCGCCCTGTCCGCCGGAGAGAAGGAGCCCTCTATTCTTCCTCTGGTGGGATCATAAGCAGCGAGATCCCGCCGCAGGAAGAATGTTTTCACTGAAGACCGGGTAGAGAACCCGGTCTTTCAGTGAAAAACTGGCTCGTAAACCCGGATGTGACGTCAGTGACGTCACATCCGGTTAACACAACCAGGAACTATACGTCACATCCAGGTTTTCAGATTCAAATTCCCCGCCTAGAGGCGGGGAATTTGAGTCTGTCCGCGAACGGGCGGACGGCGGACTTTTTTAAAAGTCCACTCCGCCCGTTCGCAGACGGACACGGCCGAAGTTCGGCCATCACTAGTGGTGAATAATGATCTGTGGAGCAACAAGATTACAGAGTTAAGAAGTAGTGATTGCCGAACTTCGGCCAGGTCCGTCCACAGACGGGCAGATCTGACTTTTAAAGAAGTCCGATGTCCGCCTGTTTACGGGCATTCCCCGCCGAGAGGGAGAATTTGAATCGGTAAAACAGGAAGTGGCGTCAGTGACATCACTTCCAGTTTTCAGAGCCAGATTTTCACTAGAAGACCGGCATCTCTACCCGGTCTCTAGTGAAAAGATTCTTCCTCCGGCGGGATATTACTGCTCCTGATCCTGCCAGAGGAAGATTAGTGAGCTACTTCTCGCCGGCTAACAGGGCGGGTCGAACACCCGTACTGCTCGCCGGCTAGAAGGAGTGCGAACATCCATGTTAGAACATTAAAGCAGTAGAGACACATTGTTGGGTTTTTTTCTTTGTTTTGCATACTCCTATTTTTTTACATTTCCACATTGGATTCTTTACCTAAAAGATATGAGATAATTTTTTGTGGGATACGCTCCACTGCCTGGAACCATTAATGTATGCAGAATATATGGAGATGATTGAAAGATATGAAGAATTCTCTTGGTAGTTTTGGTCCCTATTCACATTTGGACCAATTTCGTTGTGGCACATTGGGTACATTTATCAAATACAAAAATACTTTATTAATTTTTGCATCATATTTCTAACAATATATTCTTGACTCTTATAGTAGATGGTCAAAGATAGGATAGGTATAGAGCAGGAGGAGGACCCAGTAAAGCTGAGTAAAGCTGGGAATACACGTGCAGATATTTTTATAAGCTCGGCTAAAAAGATTTTGTTTTCTTGGTTGGACCTTTATCGAATAATTGTAATTAGTTTGATCGAGGTAAAGGTAATCAATATCAGACTGAATCTCAATCTGAACTGTATCATAGATGTCTGTAAAATTTGGAGACATGTATGATTGCAGTGTAATCAACCGATCGAGGAAGCATTCAAAGCATGCCTACCACTACAGCAATTCCGCTGAAATTCGATGAGTAACCTCCCTAGCACACTGCTGAGGTACAGATTTCTGAACCAAAAGCGCACCCTGAAAATAATAACATGTTCAGATGCTTTGTGAATAACACACAATATCAGATAATGAAGATTTCAATAATTCACTTATCAGGTAAATTAGCACTGAAACCACTAGATGGCAGTACAGACATGTCAGGTTACATAGGAGAGCATGGGGGGGGGGGTAGTTATCAGTTCCCCTGCAGATGCCTCTTTATTAGATCGGAGCCACGTGGATCAGTGAGTTTGCTGTCCTGTGGCTCCGATCTCTGCCTGACGAACCCAGCTCGTCCACTGCAGTTGTAACAGGTCAGAGCTGGATGAGCTGGCACCGTCAGGAGTGGCAGGGGGGTTAACAGGGATTGATTGATTACTCATCGTGTTGTACATTTATAAAAAAGATTGAGGTTTAACAAATCGATGTTCTATACAAAAATCAACTGTTCAATCTATTCGAATTTCCATTCTCTTGAAATCTTTATGTGTATTCCCTCCTTTAGAATTCCTTTTTTGGTTCCTGTCCTCTACTGGGTTAATGGGATTTCATATAATCACAGAAACAAGTTTTAAGCATTGGTATGTGTTTTTCTGCTTTTTTTTTCATTTTATTAACTCTTAAAATCAAACGTTGGTGATAAAATGGCTGATGTTTTAAGTACACTTTTCAGTATTAATTCTTTTTTTTTTTTTTTTTTTTTTTAAA
>CM070032.1:159525046-159542524 GCA_036250615.1 Ptychadena robeensis
CGCACACGCACACGCGCGCCGTCGCGAGCGGCGCATGAGACAAGCGCCAGCGCGCCGCGTCACGCGACGCGCGCCGCGTAGCCTCGCGCTTCACTCTCGTCACCGCTCGCACGCGTCGCGCGAGCTCGCAAGCCACGCATCGTCTTCCGTCTCCAGCTTCGGGGAGCAGTTCACTCTTCCGCTAGGCGCAATAAGCCGACTCGTAGAGAGAGAGAGAGTGAGAGAGAGAGTGAGAGTGAGTGAGAGAGAGAGTGAGAGTGTGAGAGAGTGAGAGAGTGAGAACTGAACTGCCATCTCTATCTTTCTCTCCTGTCTGTCTGCAGTAACAGCTGTAACAGCTGATCGGCAAAGCCAAGTAGAAGACAGCCCGGCCCCCCTCCCCTTCTTGCAGATCAGTGTGGAGATGAGGAGTTCAGCTGAGAGTGTACTGCTGCTAGTGACACCTGCTGGCTGAACTGAAAATTGCATTCACTGAATTCATTGCATTAACCCAATGGTTGTGAAAACATATTAAATCTTTTTTTTCTGGTTTTTCCTGCCCTAAAAACTGGGTGTGTCTTATGGTCCGGTGCGTCTTATAGTCCAAAAAATACGGTATGCTCCAGGGTTGTGTGGGTCTGCAGAAGTTGGCACTTGCTGGGAATCTGGAAGCCCCTTATAACAAAAGGCTCATCAGATATCTAACCTTAACCTCCCTGGAGGTTCACTGAGGTGCAGATTTCTGTACCAAAAGTGATACAGTGTTTTGCCTTTCCGCCCCCATCGGCGTCACCGATGATGCTGATGGGGGCGGAAAGGCTCTTTGTGCTTGCAGCTTTGTAGAAATGCTGCAGGCACACAGAGAGCCAGCGGTTGCGCCTGATCCCGGCACAGGCACAGTTTGATTCACGACCAGACTGCGCCAGTACTTGCTTAGGGCGTAATGCTAGGGAGGCTAAACCAGCCATAGACGCTATGCTTGGCGGGCGTTTATCGAACAATCGGCCGCAGCATGATGACATCATCATGCCATGGTCAATCGTTCGAAATACACCATTTACGATTTGACAACCAATACTTTGGATGGGGACCCTTGTCCCCATTCAAAGTACTGGCGATCGACCAGAGAAAAACGTTTGTTCTCTGGCTGATCAAAGTTTTGTGCGAGTACGAACGGTTGCTCCAGGTGGGCGCGTTCATTTTGCGATTGATCACCAAGCAATCACCCCGAATGCACATGGTGATTAGAGATGGTCGAATTTTTCGACTTGCAAACTTTGTGAGCTTATTGCAAAGCCCCTGAAAATGGTATCATCACCAAACTTGCTGGAGGTGTAGAGAAGGGTTGGAGGAACATTTGAAAAAAATAAGTTTTGCTCTAACACATGTAGTTTTTGCATGAATTAAGTTCAAAGTTAAAGTCGAAATTCCGATTTTCGAATTTTTAACTTGACTTTGAACTTAATTTGTGAAAAAACTATTTGTGTTAGAGACTTACTTTCTTTTTTGCAGTATACCCCCAACCCTTCTCTACATCTCCAGCAAGTTTGGTGATGATACCATGTTCAGGGGCTTTGCAATTAAGTCGAAACCGGCGAAATGGTCGAATTTTTGAAAAAAAATTCGACCATCTCTAATGGTGATCATTCGCAGAATCGGCCACAAGCGCTATGGCCAGCTTTAGAGGTGCAGAAAATGTTATTTTAATTTTTTTTTATAAGTTTACACTTGTTTTCTTTTCTTTTGATTTGGATAAAACATTTATAAAACATTTATCCAATCCAATCAAAATAAAAACAAATGTAAAAAAATGACCTTTAAATCTCCGGCCCGGCGGATGACGTCATCGGCATACGAGTGCAGATCACGGAAATAGCCGGAGACCTCTGCTATTTCCGGATCGGCTCGTGTGCAGCCGGAGACAGATCCCACTAGCAGAAACACTCAGCGTGAACGTTTCTGCTAGCGGGATCCCCTTTTGAACTGGATTAGAGAAAGACATTTCTATAATCCAGCTCAAAAGTTAAAAAAAAGATTTAAAAAAAGAAAAAAAACATTTTTTTTCTATAAGACCGGGTCCCGCCTCCGTGACGTCACACGTCACTCCGGGACCCGGAAGAAGCCGGCGATGAAGAAGATAGCGATGGCGGCCGGACCAGGTGAGCTCCCACGATGTGCCCAAACCCAGTTCGGGCGTATCGATAATTGCAGCGTCCCTTTGCCCGAACTGGGTTCGGGCATATCGCAAGGGAGGTTAAAGTGGACCTACCACCAGAAGAACATTAAATGAATGGCACTAGAAATGCCGATTATAGGAAGGAAAGTATAAGAACAACCTTACCTGTAATGAGTAATTTAAGAAGATCCCTCGAAGCATCCCCTCACTTCCTGGTTGGGCCACAGCCACCGAGATCTCTGCGCAGTGTTTGCTTGTTAATTCTATGATGTCAACTCTTTATTCAAAGTATATTAAGGAAAATTCCCATAGAAAACCATTGAACGCCCCCAGTGGCCACCTGCGATATTGCACTGGGAGTTAACCCTCGGAAGCCTAGCCTAGCCAAGCCTAGCCTAGCGAAATGTAATCGCTCATTCAATTCCACTGAAGAGCAGGTAAATATATTTTTTTAGGATCCTGGACCCCCAAGCCACCGTCATACCAGCTCTGAAGTAAGTCAAATTATTAAACTTTACAAATGTAATTATTACATATTGAGTTTACATTCACAATGACATTGTGTCATTTATGGTACCGTTTACCCATTGCCTCAAAGACAAAAAAATCTGGCCCTAGGAATATTAAGACTCCCACGTTGTGTTAAAAAATATTTGACTGAAATAAGGACAGCACAGACCTTAATTTATGTTACTAATGTAGATTCAATGTCAATCATAATTTCTAGCTTTGTAATCCAGTGTCAATCAACTGCAAATTTGTGATTGACCTTAATATATCGTCTGCCTGCCATAAAATGACAGAGAACCAGTCCGCACATGTCAACTTGATCTTGTTCCAAGCTCAGTTACGCAATTTATCATTCTTTACTCCTTTAGTAAAATCAGGCTCAATGTATTTAAATAACCAAGAAGTATATATATAGGGCAATGAATTTGACATGAGCAGTGTTCTTTAACTGCAAACAGCTTTAATTTCAGGGTATTTTCATCCAAATCAGGTGAACGGTGTAGGAATTACAACAGTTTGCATATGTGCTTCCCACTTGTTAAGGGACCAAAAGTAATGGGACAATTGGCTTCTCAGCTGTTCCATGAGCAGGTGTGTGATATATAGTGATGGCCGAACTGCCCGCAAGGCGGACAGTTCGGCCGCGAACAAGCATGTTCGCCCTCCTTCTCGCCGGCGGACATTACGGGTGTTCGACCCGCCCTGTCCGCCGGCGTGAAGGAGCCCTCTATTCTTCCTCCGGTGGGATCATACGCAGCGAGATCCCGCCGCAGGAAGAATGTTTCCACTGAAGACCGGGTAGAGAACCCGGTCTTTCAGTGGAAAGCCGGCTCGCACACCCGGATGTGACGTCAGTGACGTCACATCCGGTAAGCACACCAGGAACTATGCGTTCCAGGTGCCGGATGTGACGTCACTGACGTCACATCCGGGTTTTCAGATTCTAATTCCCCACCTAGCAGCGGGGAATTTGAATCAGTCCGCTCCGCCCGTCCGCGGACGAACATGGCCGAGGTTCGGCCATCACTAGTGATATACCATCATTAACCCAATTACAATGTGCAGATAAAAGGTCCAAAGTTAATTTCAAGTGTGCTATATGAATTTTGGAATCTGTTGCTGTCAACTCTCAAAATGAGATCCTAAGAGCTGTCACTATCAGTGAAGCAAGCCATTATTAGGCTGAAAAAAAAAAAAACAACCCCATCACAGACATGAGACCAAGATCAACTTGTACCAGAGTGATGGGAAGAGAAGAGTATGGAGAAGGAAAGGAACTGCTCATGATCCTAAGCATACCACCTCATCAGTGAAGCATGGTGGTGCTAGTGTTATGGCATTGGCAAGCATGGCTGCCAATGGAACTGGTTCTCTTGTATTTATTGATGATATGACTGCTGACACAAGCAGCAGGATGGATTCTGAAGTGTTTGGGGAAATATTATTTGATCATATTCAGCCAAATGCTTCAGAACGCATTGGACACCTCCTCACATAACAGATGGACAATGACCCAAAGCATACTGCAAAAACATCCAAATAGTTTTTTAAAGGAAAGAAGTGGAATGTTCTGCAATGGCCAAGTCAATCACCTGACCTGAATCCGATTGAGCATGCATTACACTTGCTCAAGACAAAACTGAAGGGAAAATGCCCCAAGTACAAGCAGGAACTGAAGACAGTTGCAGTAGAGGCCTGGCAGAGCATCACCAGCATCTATGCATTTTAGACTTCAGGATTTAATTGACTGCAGGGAATTTGCAACCAAGTATTTAAAAGGGAAAGTTTGATTTATGATTATTATTTTGTCCCATTACTTTTGATCCCTTAACAAGTGGGAGGCACATATGTAAACTATTTTAATTCCTACACAACTCCCCTGATTTGGATGTAAATTCCCTCAAGTTAAAGATGACAGTCTGTAGCTAAAGCACATTGTGTTTGTGTCATTCCAAATTCATTGTGGTGGTGTTTAGAGCCACAAATGTTAGGATTGTGTCAATGTCCCAATATTTATGGACCTGAATGTATATAGAGACATAGGTTTAACTCACAATAGTGGTATACTAATGATAATTGGTATACTAACCAATAGTGTCTAGCATGATGTTATCCCCAGGTAGGGCATCATTAAAACACCCATTATTATTGTGATTATCATCAATATTTAATATATAAAATGGTTATTTTACAATAAAACTTGAAACCATTTATGAATTGACATTCTCCCTTCTTCGTTGCTTGTTAGCTATACTCAAAACAAAATGTATTTTAATGCTTGTAAAATCAAGCCAAGGCATTTTAAATACAGATTGCAGAAATCCTGGGAGCTTTTCAGGTCCCAGAGCTGGACGGAGTTCTTGGCAAATGATATACGGGCTGGAAAGGAAAATCAATACACTTTATAAATAGACCTGCATACAAACAAAAGGAAAACAAAAAAATGCACATAAGTTAGCAGATGGGGCTTTCTTGCGCATGTGGGAAAGGCATTTCACATGCATATTTAGGCCAAATCTAGGAGCCTGAAGGAATCTCGCTTCAGTCTGGTTCTGGATGCTCAGGGTCTGATGGTGAAAAATGGAATCTTTACTTTAAATTAAAAAAGACAACATGACAATCCGCTATTGCTACATAACAATATTAAATACATGTGATTCTTCAATGGGAAAGCTGCAAAGTAACATATTAAAGTAATCAAAAGGAAATTAGTCCAGCTTTCACTTTAGAAAACATTTATTAACTAACAGAGTGTGACGGAGGATATAATATCTAGTACAGTATACAAAATGCAGCAGTTCAGAGTTTGTAAAGAAAAACACACAAAAGTAGTTCATACAAATTGTATATATTGTGCAGAGTGTTGTGGTCCAAACAATGCAATGGATAGAGTTATCCATTGCATTGTTTGGACCACAACACTCTGCACAATATATACAATTTGTATGAACTACTTTTGTGTGTTTTTCTTTACAAATAATATATCTTAAACAATAAGAAATATGCAGTTTAAAACACAATGTACTTAGTGTGCCAATCCAAGGTACGTACAGTATTGTACCCCCTGACATGGAGGGGAAACAGTAGGGTAAGGGGTGCTTGACTGGGTGGGCTTTGAAAGGAAGGTGGAAGAAGTGGCAGAGATGGTGACATAGGTTGAGGATGGAGTTTAGTGGAAGGAGGAGGGGAGATCTGTTAAAGGAAGATCCTTTTGGATTGAATATTATCCCTCCCTTCCGTCTTAGTTTTCCTGTCCCTACTGTGATTTTAGGTATATGAGGTTGTGTATAAAAATTTTTCAGACTATAAGACACACTTTTTTTTACCATTATAATCAATGGGAAAGTGTCCCTGTGTCTTATGGTCATAACATCCTGGAATCAGTAGATATGCATTCCAGGAGGCAGAAATTTGTTCCATTCCCTTCAGCCAAGCCAAAAAGCCACTACCAAGAAGAGATCTTATCTGCATTAGCACTAGCAGTACCAATTCTCCCTTCCATGCTCTCTGTATTCATTCGTTTTTTTTATGTTTGTGGAAGTAAATGTTAACAATGATAACCTGTTGCAGTGCTACCACTAAGGGTAAATTTACACTGTCTTTTCAAAGTCGTGTTCTGGTCTTTTAAGCGACCAGAAAATTACCTTGCTTTAAGTTTAAAATGGAATTTCAAACAGGTCGTTTAAAGAACTGAAAGTGTACTGTTTTAATCAAGCAGTACATTGACTTCAATGGTGAAGCTCTGAAATTGACTGCATAACTTTGCAAAGCTTTTTTCACTCATGTTTCAGTCTTTAAAAATATTACCTAGGAGTGGCTATCCCCCCATTCCCTGAAGGGTCTTTTCCTACCTTTGTAGCCCCTCCTGTGGCTGCTTGAATGCCCCCCCCCCCAGTCGTTTTCCAGGCTTTAAAACTAGTGTACATTTTGTAGAAACGTCTTTGCTTTAAAGCATCATTAGCGCTTTCTGCCACTGGAGGGTGCCAGGGAAGCTTTAAACATGTCGTTCAAATAATGACAGTGTAAATTTACCCTTAATGTCACATTCGCAGTTATACCACACAAATACTTACCTGTTGCATTTCTACCATAAAGAACAGGTCCCTTTTGCATAGATAATAGGTAAAGGAGATCCAGGTGATGTATTTAACCATATTTGCTCATGACATGGGCCTTCAGCAATAAGGAAAAGCTAGCAAAATGTAGCCAGACCTGTATTGTTGATTTGGATTAGTTGATTAACTAATTAGCAAATGAGTGTGTATAAATATATATATATATATATATATATATATATATATATATATATATATATATATATATATATATATATATATATATATATATATATATATATATATATATATATATATATATATATATATATAAAAATACACATTTATATTTGGTGGTCTGAAGTGTTGAATATTTGTGTGTTACAATTATGGTGGGTCGAATTTTGGGGGGAAAATTTGACTAGTTGGACTTTGTGAGTTAATTGCAAAGCCCATGGACATGGTATCATCACTAACCTTGCTGGAGATGTAGAGAAGAGGTAAGTGTATACTACAAAGAAGAAAGAAAGTATTGCTCTAACACAAATAGTTTTTGCATAAATTAAGTTCCAAATCTAATCAAAATGTCTTAAGTCAAAATTTCAACGTAAATGTTGAACCTAATTTATGCAAAGATAATATATGCTAGAGCTATTATTTTTCAAATGTTTCCACGACCCTTTAAAACATCCCCAGCAGTTTTTGTGATGATAGCATGTTCAGGAAGCTTTGCAATCAATTCACAAAGTCAGCTAGTTCAAAAATTCTACCGTCTCTACAATGTCAAATTCTAAACAGTTGACACTTTTCCCCAGGATGGATGTCCCAACAAATTAACTACAAGTATGGCGGTGAAATGTTTAGAGAAAGGGTCTACAGTTCTCAGTTCTACATGTGTGATAGAGTGTCCAAATGGATTGGGAGCAACAAACTCGATGGTGTATATGTTGCACACAATTGAAGTTACTGGCACTTTTTAAGACACTGGGTAATAATTCTGAATGTGTTTTGGGAGAGGCTTTGTATAAAAGCTGGTTTTGAGGGTGCTGGAGCCAGCTAAGGAATGGGATGGGTGGGTTCCTTGGCCACCTGATCCATATCCAAGTTTTAGTGGCGAAAACCTGTACAGGGTGAAATAGGTTTTCCATCTCTCTTTGTGAGGCTGGGAATTTTTTTCAGTTACCCTAAAACCCAGTGAACAGAGCTCTGTGCCATCACCATTGCACTTAACTGAATATTGATGCCAAGGACTAGTGATGGCCGAACTGCCCGCAAGGCGGACAGTTCGGCCGCGAACAAGCATGTTCGCCCTCCTTCTCGCCAGCGGACAGTACGGGTGTTCGACCCGCCCTGTTCGCCGGCGTGAAGGAGCCTCTATTCTTCCTCCGGTGGGATCATAAGAAGCGAGATCCCGCCGCAGGAAGAATCTGTTCACTGAAAGACCGGGTAGAGAACCGAGCTCCGAGCGGCTCGCAAACCCGGATGTGACGTCACTGACGTCACATCCGGGTTTTAGGATTCAAATTTGAATCAGTCCGCGAACGGGCAGACGGTGGACTTTTTTAAAAGTCCGCTCCGCCCGTTCGTGGACGGACATGGCCAAAGTTCGGCCATCACTACCAAGGACTGTCAAGCCAGAAAACTGTTGATTTGTAATTTTTTCTTTTGCTTACTGTCTAAATAAAATACTCTGATGGAAGTCTACCGCCTCTTGATTTCTATTTTACCCTCAGACATGAGTAGCGTGATACATTTTGAAGTTCACAACAATATAATTAGAAAATATAGCTTTTTTTTCACAAGACTTTTAGAACAATGTCTAGGGCCAGTCTAGACCAAGATACCCAAGAGATGCTTATCCATAATGATCAGTGACGAGTTTGGTGATAGTCAAGCACAGTTTATAGTTACCACATAACTATATCTATGTCTGTCAGGTTTTTATTGCCCCATTCAGTTGGTTTTTCCATTATTTCTGTTAGAATGGGATGTGAAGTAAAATCTCTTGAGTGGGTTACAGTAAAAACCAAATACATCTAGCAGAGTGGTGAAGGAATTTAACTTTTGATGAAACTGAGATAAAATGTAACTTTTCTGCACACTATTGAGAAAAAAAAAGAAGAAATTGCAGCTAGGCAGAACACGCAGCTAGGCAGTCAACAGAATTCCCTGGCCTTCAGAATAAATCTTACCACACAAGGAAACAGTATATATATACATATATATTTATAATAAATGGAACTTAGTGTAATTTTTAAAGTAGAAAGGGGCTAGAAACCCACTGTCCAGATATATATTTTATCTCTGTGTATCACCAGGGATGTTTCTCCCAGAAAACTTTTACAAATTCCAAATAGAAGTTAGAGGATCGCCCAAGTGAGCCTTGTGACCCTGTTACACAGGACAACATATACATGTTTGGAAGAAACCACCGCCCACTAAATATGATTGTAACTATATTTCTCCTAAAATGGTTTAATTTTTGTATTACATGCATAAAAGGTCGGATCCTTCACCTAACTGCCATGTTCTTCTTAGTCCACTAGATGGCAGAAAAGATCTTTGGAACTAAATAATCTCAATTCTCAAACATTGATTTTAAAAACTACAATTGGTGAGTAAATTCTAAGTATACATTTCATGTAAAGTTTTTTATATTTTATATATACAGTAGATAATAAACTATTTCATAATGGAGACCAACAAGAAACAACAAATTTGTGGCTCATTTCTTCAGTTTTACCTTTACTTCAGGAAGTATGTTTTAGTGCAAATGAACAATTTCAGTGGATGAGGTTTCATCATCATCAGGACTTTTTTAGACAAAATAATAATCATTATTTAGCCACCCTCCTTCCTATATAGGACAATGTAAAGGTGTCTAAAATGGCCATTATGGGCATGTCAGCGTCATGAGTCCATGATGCCCAATCCCTAGATTACCTGCACTGTCAATGCGCACTATAAATTTAGCCTAAAATACACCCAGGGGTGCAGCACATCATTGCTTTGGCTTTGAATGGGCTGCATCTGCCCTGCTTCTTAAGTGTCTGCACCAGCCAGTTAGGGGGGGGGGGGCATAGCTAAGACAGGGCCTAACATTTTATATGTATTAATTCCAATGCATTTCTGGTAAACAAATGCTAAATTGTATTCAAATAAATTCTTACCTAAGCATTTCCCCCTGATGGATTTTCCATAAAATACTAAAAAAATATAAAAAAATACTTAAAGAATACATGTTAACCCATGTTAGCATGGATTGTGATTTGCAATGTTCTAAATGTCAGCATACAATATAAATTGAGTCATGTTACATTTATGTGATTCATGATAAGTGAACATGTGGCAAGGTTGTTGTTGTTGCATGACTTTAAACAAGTGTTGGGGTACATTCATCTAATTCATCTTAACATCAATTAGGATTTCCGGTTATGTTACCACAAAAGAGGAGAGACGGCCGAGGCCAAGAATGTTGAAAACCTCTCCCCAGAATTTTTCATATATATCTGTGCCACACCCCAAGAAAACTATACAAGTGTTTAACAGTGGGACAGCATGGGCTTTAAAGGCACTCTAGAGTAATTAAAAGGTCTTTATTCAAAACAACATATCAGGACCATAATACATAGAAAAGCATTAAATTACTGATTGATACATAGCAACAATAAATTGTATCACAAACAAAATAATGGCGCAATGAATGATAACGTGCTTGCCCATCTTCAATACGTTTCGCCTTTGTTAGGCTTCATCAGGAATAGACGAACAAAGACCTTTTAATTACTCTAGAGTGCCTTTAAAGCCCATGTTGTCCCACTGTTAAATACTTATGTGTTACCACAAAAACTGAAGACCAGATACAGCTTTAAGGCTTGCTCTAAGCATCTATAGATAATGTGGCGCTCAGTCTTGCACATAGTTCTGTTGGAGAAAGACTGAAAATAAGACTAAATTTACATGGTTTCCAGAGCTGCTTTCAGTCTGCAGTAGCCCGGGAAAGGACCAGGCGCACCTGCAGTCACGCAGCAAACTACTCGTCACAAGCACCTGAAGAATTGTTGAGGTGCTTGGGGGTTGTTTAAAAAAATTACCCCATTACAGGTCTATTGGGCCCAAAAACCGAGCATCGGACCCTAATGTTGCGTTGGTCAGTTGCCATTGTTGCTTGTTTATCATTTACTCTAAATGAGTCCTTAGGGTTGCTTTAAGCATTGATTTAAAGGGTTTCATTTTTTATATTTCTTCAAAACCTCATAAAAAGACCATCTCTTTTATTTTTCCAAATCTCTAATTTTCTAAGTCTGGAAAGCAACTAGTTGAGTCATGACTCTCATAGGGTTAGCAGCTAGCACTGTCACAGCAGAGGTTGGCATGAAAAGTATTTTTGTGAATCACTTTTACATTTTAAAAAGTATGGTCTTGGATAATGCATTGTAAGAAGTAGTAGTGTAATAGAATGGCAATGAATGTCTTAACAATATTTATTTTGTGACTGGAATTAACCCAGCCCAGTACAGAGTAGTTCTGAGTTCAGGTATAAATATGATTGATAGCAGGAACCAAGGGTCTTTTGTCACCTGAGATTAGCTCCATTTACCAGTAAGCCCCTGTGGGAGTCAGGCCTTGCCAGAGGCCTAGGGGGGGGGGGGCACAGGAAACAGCAAGGCATGTGGCTCATGTGGCAACTTAAAGAATGGTTGGGGAACCATCGGTATTGTGGTATTCCATTTAAGATGGAACTGACCAGATGGTTTTTGTGATATCAATTGGTCTTCTCATGTTTCATAATAAAAAAAGCTCTTTGGCTTTTAACCTCCACTTCTGGTGCCATTGTTTTTAATTACAGGAGGTCAAAAGGTGAGTGGGAGGAAATTCTGGGGGTGGGTGTTCTACTGTTATGTTAAAGCAGACCTACCACCCCACTGGGCACTTTATACTATTAGCAGCAGCACTGCTCATAATTAGGCAATCACTGCTCAATTTTTTTTTTTTATTTCCTTACAGCAGGAGAGGCAATTTTCAGGCTCTTCCCTCCCACTGTGTGACGTACCCAAAGCAGCAAGCTTGTAAACAATCATGGCAGGGACAGCTGGGAAGAAGTCCGTAGTCTTATGAGAATGGGAATGCAGCTACACATCTGCAGAATATAACAGGATGTAATCGAAGCTCCATCTAGGTGCCGTTTTATAGAATTACAGTCCCATAGTCAGAATTAAGTATTCCTGAAGTGTGGGCAGAACTGCTTCTTTCTGCCCTTAATAAATAGGGCAGTTTTTAAATAGGGCTGTAGCAGTTTTCAAAGATGTATACTGCTGACAGATGAGGAATTAATGTGGAGACCTTTGTATATGCAGAGGCCCAGAATAGAGAACATTCTGTACATATAAAATACTTGACATGACAGGTTGATTTTATTACAGACTACTAAGATGAGCCATGTGACTATCTGGTAATGGTCCAGTCAGAATGTATATTTTTTCTGCTTGCTGCTTATGAAGACACTATAGTAAGTAAAAAAAAATAGGTTGAGAACAGAAGTAAATTTACTTCTATGAAAAAAAGTTGTGGTGTTATATTACTACCATCAAGCTTTACAGGAAATAGGAAAGCATTAGCAATGTTTCAGCTTACCTTGGCTTATTCTGCATTACAATGTTTATATTATTATTAATAATAAGAATAAGAATAATATAATGTAGAGTCACAATTTTATGTTAAAAACTCTTTCCAAATTGAATTGAATATGGGATCTCACATTTTCCCTACATATACATATTTGAGTAGTGGTTAACACTGCAGCTCTGTGATGTGATCAAATTCTAGCACTAGTATGTTTTCTTCAATTACCTTATAATTATACAACCTGCAGCCACACATAATCCTGAAATATTATTCTGAATGATTGTTATTAAATGGAGATGGGAGGGGTGTCTGTGATGGTAGTGGGGGAGGGGGTGGAAGTTCCATAAAAAATGATGAATATGATATATCAATGTCAAGGCTTCCGGCAAAATGTAGACTCTTCAGGTATTAATGAACTCCAGGAAATGGCACTTCCATAGGCTGTCTTGAATATTTTACAATGTGTGACTTCGCAAAAAAAGATTCCAAGATGAGATCCATGAACACTTCACTGTGATCTATTTATCTATCCACTGGTTTATTTAAGATATTGGGAACTGCTGTTGACAGAACAACGGGAAAAACTGTGCACAAGGTGAGAGTCTCCTATTATATTTCCTATCAACAACAGGAATTTGGCATGTTGATCTGCCAAAAAAAAAATACACAACAGATTGATTTGCTTCCTCTCAGAACCTCATCAATTGTCATTATTTATTAAATAAAGTGTGACCCTTTACATTGACTTCATAGACAATAAGAATGAGGTTACTGCAAACTTTTCCAGGAACTTAAAAACAGGCCTCTTAAATGTCTTCTTGATGATGTCCTAATCTTATGTTTCATTCTTTTAGAACAAGTGGTCCTATATGCAGATTACCAGTGAAATAAATACGAGTACTTTGCTGCCATCTAGTGTTTAAAGTCAGATATTAGGTTAGGTTGATCCCAAATAATTGAAAACAATGCAAAAAGTGACACAGGTTAAAATTAGCAGAATTAATAAATTTTGTGTAGTAAGAAGATATGATAAAAAAAAGTAGCTAACATGCTTAATATGGTATATTATTTATAGATGAGCTGCGATTTCAAATATTTATTGCACTGCCTGGTACAACTAACGTCCAATTCCCAACAAGCCTATGATTTTTATACATGTTTATACATTTATACATGTTTATACATTTTATACATATTCCATTTCTAGCTTAAAAGATAAGTGAAGATGTGTTTCTTTGAGTTATGTGCCAGGTATGAGCTGCTCCAATGTAGTTTAAATTGTATAGTTACTATAAATCATCTTTGCTGGAGAGTTTTGCTGCTTTCTGAACACGGATCTAAATTTGTGACATTACCAATTTGTGTACATTACCATTGGCAATAGCCATTTATAGCCATATTTAATCTAGAAAAAGGCAGCCAAAAGTGACAACTTGAGATACAGACATGCTATGTATAAGCACAAGTATTCAATGACATTGCTAAGCATTGCTATCTGACTCTTGTGTTGTCTAAATTGGTGTTAACCAGTCAGAGATATTGATTTTATGGATAGTAAGGTTCTCCATATATACATGAACGCATGATGTACTCCAACGTTAATAGGAGTTAAGGAGGGTATGTAGCATCCAGGTTTCTATAGTAAAAAGCACATGATCGCCATACAATTTCCATTAGATCTACCAACGACTATGTAGTGCCGGGCACTCCCTGATGGAAGAGTGGTTGGAAGTTTAGAAAGATCCTCATATTACATGGTTTTGGTAGAAGAAAAGTTGTACATAAATTGTATGGTTAGATTGTAAGGTGTATATAGGGGGCTTAACCGATAATCAAAAAGAAGGAACACTTCTATAAAAACAGAGGTTTTTGCAGTTTGTTGGTTGCAGCAAATAGGTGTATTATTTGATTTATCTTAAAGATGTAATTGCAGCTGGTTAGCGATCTAATATGGGGTTTAATGCCATATCCAAAGAGTATGAAGTCTGCCATTTTACAGAAAGAGAGAGTCATGTGGCAGAAGAGGAAAACTTTCAAAGCTTTTGCTGTGTTCCCAGAAGTGAACACATGAGCAAATTCTTCCCATAGTCAGACCACATAGTCTTCAGGGAAATTGCATAAAAACTAAAGTAGAGATATTAGCCATAATAAGTAGCATCATGTCTGTTGGTCACCTCTTACAAAATGTCCACAAACATGTCTGGGGTTGTCTAATTCATTTTGCTTTTTAGTCACAGTACCTAAGAACTTTGCATTAATTAAGTTGATTATGAACTTCGCTTTTTGCCAAAGTAATTTATAATTAAATCCACAAGCTAACTAACTATGGGAGTTTGTAAATTCCGAGTCATGCAACAATAACAATGCCATGATTCCAAGGATATCAAGAAAGAAAACAAGAAAGAACAACAAAATGAGTAGAAAAGGATTAAAGTGTTGGCCCAGTGAGAGCTATATATTATTTCACAATGATTAAAAAATACATTTACTTCAGCTAAAGGCAGTTCTTACTCATGGTGTGTATTTATGCTTTAATCCATGGCTTCTATGTTTAAGGTACTGTAGAATGCCTCTTCAATGCATATTCATTTTTGTCAGTATAAGGTCCTTTGTCCATTGCATTGAAATCTCAAGTGTTGGGACACATCAGTGTGACAGGCAAAGCATTGGGCATGGATTTCTGCACTTTTTTTAATTCAAATGAAGGGCATGTTAACGCCAATTCGGCATAACATGTCCTGCGGGTTAAATGTCATAGATGGATCACACCATGTGGACACAAACCCTAAGTATTCTAGAGAGTATTCTATATATTCTCAGCACAAATGGAATCAGTTGCTTCCAAAATCAAGCCAAATGTTGCATTTTACAATATATGTTTTTTTTTTCAGATTTAGTAGGCCAGTCTTAACAAAGATTTTGGACTTCATATTTCATTTTTTTTATAATCAATTAAAGAAGAGAAACAAATTTTTTTGTTAATTTAACTTTTGCTTGCCTATGAGTTGCCACAATGGTGGAGGAGTTTTCCACAATCCTAAAAAAATATATATGCTTACTTAATGTTCCCTTTCTAAAAATGGCATATGATTAATATGTCACCAGTCTTCCTGTATCTATCTTCCTGTAGTACCTCAAATGGTAACTAGATGGAACTAAATAATGTAGTTTTCATAGCTGAAAATAGATGTCCCTAGACTCGGGGATGGGGTGTAATTAAGCCAATTATGTCTCCCATTCCAAGTGTCTTTGCACGTGGAAGTAATGGGGATGTCTGACCTATACTCATCCTTGTGCTCCATAGTTACAGTTCATGGCAAATATCTCTTATTATTTATTTTAAGACTCAATAAAAAATCATAAGTATCCCTTGTCACTTTGTCTATTGGACTAATATTTTACGTCACTTCCTTTTATGGCATTCCCTACACTTTGTTTGTTCTTTTGTTGGACCTATTTAACATCTGGATGTCTATGGGCACGATCAGAAAATATAAATAGCGACCGCTAGCCACCCGCGGCCATCAGTTGCGTGGGGTGATTAATTGCCCATGTGGGAACATAGCCTTAAGGCTACCATACACACCTCGAGTAGGTCAGACAGACCTACTCCGATATGCACCGGAATGCAAATGTGATGATGTCATCATTTTTGCACCCGGTGAATTATGGGGCCCCTTCAGACGCCGGTCTTCATTGAAGCTTAAGGCATCAGCTTGCATGGGCTTGCATCGGCCAGATAATATCGGACATGTCCGTTCTCTGGCCGGCCGAGCTGTGGGGCGACAGGGATCTGTTGCCCCATGTGGGCACATGCCGATAAGCGGCCGATTTTTAACCTGACCGACGGCGCGAGCGCGCACGCCCGTCGGGCAGGTTAAAAATCGTCCGCTTATCGGCATGTGTATGCCAGCCTTTACTCACCCACTGCCAAACAATTCATGCTGGAGGATGTTGCAGGCAGCAGAATGTTCTCCACAGTGTCTCCAGACTCTGTCATGTCTGTCACATGTGCTCAGTGTGAACCTGCTTGCATCTGTGAAGAGCAAAGGGCACCAGTGGCGAATTTGCCAATTTTGGTGTTCTCTGGAAAATGCCAAATGTCCTGCACGATGTTGGGATGTAAGCACAACCCCACCTGTGGACATTGGGCCCTCATACCACCCTCGTGGAGTCTGTTTCTGATGGTTTGAGCAGGCACATGTACATTTGTGGCCTGCTGGAGGTCATTTTGCAGGGCTCTGGCAGTGCTCCTCCTGTTCCTCCTTGCACAAAGGTGGAGGTAGCGGTCCTTATGCTAGGCTGTAGCCCTCCTACGTCCCTCCTGATGTACTGCCCTTTCTTCCGGTAGCGTATCTATACTCTGGACACCACGCCGACAGACACTGCAAACACAAGCTGCCTTGGACTTACATTGTGTTGTTTAACCTCATGGGCATCCTGCCCAAGTTAACTCGGGTTAGTTTTTCAGCTGAGAAACTCACCTTGAGTTAAGTCCCTGAAAACCCACCTGTCTGCCGAATTTCCTCCATGGCTCTAAGCATCGACATACCAGTGGATGCTTCAGTGCCCGTCCTGATTGCATTACCGGTGACGCCAGTGGGGTGGTGCCATTGACCTCCATGTAATGCAGGAGGTGTCACTTTTTTCAAGCACAGCTCCAACGTCACTGGTGACGCCAAAGGACTTCTAGGCAGCCATGAAATCGCGGGGGAGCATATTGTGTCATATTTATAAAAGCGCATCTAGACAAAAAAACAGCAAAGAGAATGGAGATTCCACTCCGGGACTTTTAAGGCACAGTTTTTACCAAGATTGATCGATATACAAGCGATTTTATTAACATTACGAAGCATGATTATACAGTGAACAAAGCATAATAGTAGAATACATCATTTTGTAAAACATAAGGTAGTATGTCCATAAATTTAGTCATCCTAATGAGATGTTCATTGCCAGATACTGTCTCGACGCGTTTCGCTAAAAAATTTGCTTCCTCAGGAGAATGCTATCCGGCAAGTATTATGTTGTCTGACAAAAGAGATCAGAATAAATTTTACACTAAGGGAACTTATCAACAGAAAATCAATTATGGGTCAACCCATATTGGAGGGTTGAGGTAGGGACTATATA
>CM070032.1:159564044-159582243 GCA_036250615.1 Ptychadena robeensis
GGTGTTGCTAGCAGCACCACCTCTCTTTCCCTTCGTGCAGGCTGCGACAGTGAGCAAAGGCTGGCAGAAAACCTGTCAAATACTTGAAAATTAACAAAATTTGCCAACCTGACAGATCATGGCTCTATGATTTTATATTTGATTTAATATTTCATTTCCATCGATTTTGGTAGATTGATTCAGGTAAAAAGGAATTCATTTTAAAACGATCAATATAAACAAACCATTTTTTAAGTCTATCCTACGGAACAGTACAGCTATATTGTTGTGTAGGCATAGAATGTTTTGGTAAGTATGATTTCTCCCCTTTAGAGGAGAATTTGATGACTACCATCATCTAGAATGTTTGAGATGTGTAACTGTAACCTCCTGTAACCTCCAAGCATGGCCACTTGTTCTAGCAGTCATGTGAATGAAGCTGTTCCCTCTTGAACTTTGCTTAGTACCTTATTAACAATTAATTTAAACACAAATATAGTACTTTTATGTATTTTGTGTATAACACATACATAAGGAAATGTTGTGGTTAACTTGTTTTTTTGTGTCAGTAGTTTTTCCAATTAGATTGTGTGTTTGGAGGTTTGGAGTTTTTTTCTGTTATTTTGTGGGGACATACCTTACAGCAAATGATGGTTGTAGTGTGGCCGAACTGTCTGCCCGACGGTCAGTTTGAGGCGAAGATAGAATAAACATTCTATTGCAGGCAAACTATGGCCATTAGGAGGTGACCCAAACAATCATCCTCTAACATTATCTTCACTTATTCCAGAGAATGGGCGGAAGGGAGATAGAACATCTTGACATCAAGGTCTAGTTTTGGCCCCTGGTTTGTCCATGGCTGGCATAGTGTCTTGAATTCTCTCGAAAAGCGGGACCCCAAAACAGGGGTCCCTCCCAGAGCTAACAGACCCATTTTGGCCCCTTTCTAGAAAATCTCTTTAACCTCCCTAGCGGTTGAGACAAACCCAGTTCATTCGCCGTTCAGGCTCGCCCCAAGTGCAGGAGAAGCGGGCATCGGGTGCAGCCGATACCTCCACGGAAGGCTGCAGCAATTGTCTTCATGTTAATGGAGGAGCGCCGGCTTTCCTGCCCACACAGCTAGCGTCATATCAAACTCATTTATCTGTCTTTATGGACCTTGTATTGTGCAAGTCATGTTGGAACAGGAAAGGGACCATCCTAAAGCTGGGCATACACATCACGATTTTTAGTAAAATTTTAGTGCGATCGTTTATCAAAATCGATCGCGCAATCGGATTGAAGAAAAATTGAATCATGCCAAAAGCGATCGAGCGAACAATTTTGTCACAGATCGTACAGAAAAACGATTGTTCACAGATCCGTTCTGATGGATAATTTTAATAAAAAGCACATGAATAGAGTGCTGTTAGTTGTCTCATGCGATCATTTTAAGCGATCCATCTAGGATTCTTGGGGAAATTACCTTTGTTTGTGTGCTGTTGGTCACTGGCCAGTTCTTCAGCTAACACCACTCCCAACCCATAAATGTGTGCGTGCAAGTCATATTGAGACTTTCAAGATAGAATCGCCCAGAAATTGAATGCATGGTATGTTGCAATTTGCGATCGTTTTCGCAAATTAAAATCGATTCTGGAATCGGATGGGCGATCGGATTAAAAAACGATCGCTGGATAATTGGTATGTGTATGCCCAGCTTTAAGCATTCCTTACAAAGTCATGAGCATTAACTTGTTTGAATGTCCTAAAACACTCAAAGCTCTTTTTACTTGAACCAAGAGGCCAAACCTAACCCCAGAACATCCACTCCATTCTCCTGTCATTCATGAAACCCAGACTTATAAATCAGATGTAAATGCCGGCACACAAAGGGTGCGCGGCCAATTCTCGGCGCGACTGACCGAGCGTGATGACGTCATCGCGGTCAATCTGCTGTGAGATCGACAGGAATTTGCAGGGTGTATGGGGGGCTTCTTCACCAACTTATACTATTGTTCTGATCCATTACATGAAATTTAATTTAACAAAACATTGAACTTTGCCATTGTGCTGTAAAGCCCAGACGAAGTATCATTTTTCTTAGAATTTCTAATATTTGTTATTTATAATATACAAATATTTGTGGATTGGGACCAGTTATTGGTTAATAGGGCCTTTCGTGTCAAACAATGCTCATCCCTACCCTCCTATTTCAGTGCTTTGTACTAGCAGGCCTGAGTAATGGCCACACCCCTCAGCACAATCTTGCATTAAAAAGGTAGTGAGAGATGTATTAAACCAAGCCTGTTACTATTGTCTTCCATATACACAAAATACCAAATGTTTCCACTTTTCAATACAGTAAAAATAAACATCACATGCAAAGAGCATTACCATAGTATCTGAATATAGAAACTGTGTTCTTTCGTATGTGTTCAGCTTTTAAATGTCTTTATAGGGTATTGTAAAGCTTTAGTCATGTGATTTGCATTATGAGTGTATTAGCACAATCCATGCATGCCTGAAGATGTTATGTGTGATTGTTACGAGTACATCTGAACATGTCTGACACTTCGAGTACACCAAAGATCCGTGACAGAGTTGAATGAAAACTTTTTATTGGCAGGAGCAGTACAAACATATAAAACCTGCCAGCTGTCAAGGATGTACTATAAATGGTGATTTTGTTTCACTAGTTTAATGAATTAAAGCAAGGTTGAAACAAGTCCAAGGATAGCATGTTTGGCCTTGCAAAGACAAAAATGAAAGAGTCAGGGATGTTTTTTTTTTGTTGGCAGCTGTTTTTGGTATAAAGTGTTGACTTTTAATAGTTTAAAATTGGATAGTCTGGTGGGGAGATTTATGTTTGTATCCTATTCACACCATAGAGAAATGATCACTCCATTCCTGGAGTATTTCTTTTTTTTAAGACCAGAGAGAATTATAAGAACACTTTGTGCTAGCCGTTCCTTCTAGAAGACGAGATGAAATATTTGTCAATGCTAAATATTTCTTCGACTAGCATCACTTTAAAATTCAGCACATGCATTCAGTCTCCTGCAAACTCTGTCCTTTCCCTGAGTATCTTTCTTCACTTAACTCAACTAGACTTCAATGGAGTGTGGGAATGTCCTAGAATATTAAAACGTTCACTCTAGATTTCCTGGATCTTCAACTACATTGTCAAGCCAAAAATGGGGCATTCAATTTATCTCTCTTTATACGAACAATAAAGTTCCATAGGTGTCAATGTTCTTCTTTAAATTATTAATTTACTTAGGGGTGTTCAATTTACTTTGCAAAGAAATCATATGCAAGGACATTTGGAACAACAGTATTTATTTTGTGCATAACTGGATTAGTCAGATCTTCACCTCATCAATTAAGCATATTGTTCTAAACCTGTTTGTGTGTAAATCATAGAGGGGGATGTGTGCTTTAAGCTAGCCATAAACGGTTCAATTGACTGTTCAATCTATTTTATTTGACCGATTATTTTAGTCGGTCAATTAAAAATTTTGTCATGTCCACATTGAGCGATTGTTTCAATTTGATTTCAATTTGCTCGATCAAAATTAAATCGGTCGAGTTGGAATATTATAATTGATTGCTACCACATCTAGTGTAAATGAAATACTATTCCTTGTCCAAACCATCTGGGGGAGGGCTTTCCATCTACTGGTAGGCAGAATAGAATGTTTGTATGTATGCTATATATATATTAAAAACAATTGTTTTTAACATGACAGGATATGAGATTTAGGTTACATAAACCCATTTGCAGTAATGTAGTTTTCTGCAGGATAAACCCATTTGGACATAAGTGATTTCTTTTCAATGTGATCGTACTAAATGTACCATGTAGTGAAGGTGCGTAGAGCTAAAATGCAAGCCCGCCAAATTCCAATGCCCCGCCCTGTTCAGTCGCCATTTTGACTGTAGTCAGACCACTATGATTACTAGGCATAGGACAGGTTATCTTAAGGCTGCTGTAGCAGTAATGGAAATGTTTAAGATCGAACACTCAATGTGGTGTGCCATTCAACTCAATTATAATCGATATACGATTCAATGGTCGAATACTTCGATCGAATTGATGATCGATTTGTTGCAAATTGAACCGTGTATGGCTACCTTAACTGTATATACTGTTTAACTTTGCCCGCATTTATCTGACAATTGCACACTTTTTGATAAATGCATCTATCTCCTTCACCCATTGCAACAAATGACCTCTGCTCTCACACAACTAGCCTCTGCACTCTGTCTCTACACTTGCATGCACCAAAATAGAAATGCATTACTCCTGTTATAAACTAATCCCAAAGCAAGGCAGACAGGAAATCCACATTTAACAGAAGAAGAGGAAATAGGGGAGAAAAGAGATGGCCTTGTAAACAGTGGCCAACAAATTAGCCTTTTGTGCAGCATAAATTGTGACATTAAGATGAGAAATAAATTTTATAATAGTCCTAATCTCATATATAAATTTTTTTATTTTAATCCCTGTGTGCTGTATGTTCTTAGCGTGTTAAGGCATAACAGAACACAGCACAGTATGAAAGATACAACAGGTTTCCTATCAAACAGGCAACCAACTTGTTGATAAATCCCTGTTCGATTGGGAACCCATCTAAAGTATTGAACTGTGCACAGATTTGGTGCCCAATCATCCAACATGTGTATGGGGACCCTAAACATGTGTCTACAAGCAAGCTCCTCTGCTAAAGCTACCCTGTAACACTACCACATAGTCATACTTACAAACTAGTTTCCTAGAAGTATTATGCTCATGTGTTTGGCCGCCTCTGACACCTTGGTAAGGTTTAGGGAGGCATACTGTATTGCTCTGTATTGTCCTGTTTTTTGCGGTCAGCCAGCCTAAAGCAGGGTACAGACGGCTCAATATTCGAGCCGTCCGATGTACCCTGCAGCAGCGTGATGATGTCATGGCATGGCACTTGAAGGGGCCATCGATCTGGCCCATATCTGCAGGTCTGTACCCTGCTTAAATATAGGTCGACTTTTGCGCGATTGTTTGCCGATCAGATCATCTTGTACAATTTAAAAATCTACTGTCTGTCGTACATCGACCGATTGTACTCCCACATAGTGTGATCGACTCGCAACAGATCGATTCCTTTCCTGAGTTCTGTGCGCATGCTCCATAGAACCATTGCATACAAATTGATCGAAATACCTAGAAAACCCAGCAGGTACCGAAATTTACCGACATGTCGGATCACTTTTCATTGTCTTATAATATATTGGTCTAAGTTCTTATGAATAAGGTCCAAAGTTCCCAGAATTCACAAGGAAAAAAAAGCTAAAAATTTTAGTTAAGAGAAAATAAGAAAGCAACACCTAATCAGGCAGTATTAATGCAAACTAAAAATAAAAAGGAAAGAAAAGAAAAAAATATATATTTTATATTTTGAGTTGCTTTGCTATTTTAGTCATGTGCAGGGTAAAGAATAAATGAAACTGGGTAGATACAGAAGAAACATTGCTACTTTGTGTATCTCCAATAGCGTTCATTAAAGCACAGATTTGCGACCAAGCATCAGCCAGGTGATTGGCAGGAGCGCGCATTAGCTGAAAAATATAGTGAAAATCGGGCCGTGTATGGCCCCATATATTTAAATTCATCTTTGCTGTGTGCAGAATTATTACGTTATTTGATCATATCATCATTTTTACCTGTATTCCAAACCAAATCTGTAGTGTCTAAAAGGTAATGTTTATTGGATTTAAATAGAATGAGAGACAGTGTGGCCTAAAGCGTTCAACACCAATGTTGCCATATTCAAGCCTGGAAAGCCACACAGGTACAAGGTGTTCGTTCCTCAAAGACCAAACTCATAACATTTAAAAAAATGTCAATATTGCACCAAGAAAAATCTCAATTTTAGTAAAGTTCTATGCACTGATCAGACGCAAGCATGATGGAGGCGTGGTATTGATATGAGCTTGTATTATTTAGGAGAAGCTGGTTGGCCACTCTCAGTTGCTAAACGTGGAAGTGTGTTTTTTTGGGGGGTAATTTGATGTTTTTGGTAATATCTAAAAAAATTTTTTTTTTACAAACACATAATTTACTATAAATTAAATCATCATCTATACAATGCTGGTAGTAGACTTTTCATTTACATTACAGCTGCAAAACAAAAAGGTGTGCACATCTACACTACAGACTTTGTGAAACTCTTGTATTTACTTTGATCCAACACAAAGCTCTCTCTTAAAGAAAATATGTTGATATCTTATATGTCTTTCTTACTATTAGTTGGTACATCCTTGTTCAAGATGTTTTTGGGGAATAAAATGGGAAATTGGATAAGGGTTGTCGAACTTGGGTCCTAGCTAGCCAAAGCTTGCAACAGCCATAGTACATGGACCTAAAATGCTTTTGTTAACTGTCTTGCCTGCCCAACAGTGTATTTTACTGGTAGTCCATATTATAGTCTTGTCTAGCAGAGAATTCAAATAATATCAACTTTGCTTTATGTGGGTCACTGCAGCTTCCATTAGGGCAATAAAATATTAACTTTAAAATGACTTTTTAATATATTTATAATTAACTTTTTCCAGTTGCCGTGTAATAAATGTATAATGATAAATGTGTTATGAACCAATCCTTTATCATAGCAATAGGCAATGAAGAAAACTAAGAATGTGATTCTCTGTACTGGTTAACTCTAATTATTAAAAAATCAAGTTTCCTAAAGCTTGTTTCTTAAAGTTTTTGCATTAATTAATGTCTTAAGCTAGCCATAAACGTGTTGGATTTTGCCCAAACAAGCTAAAGGCCCCCATACACGTGTCGGATTCCCAGCGGATTCCGGGACGATCGATTCCGGGCGCGTGCATGCGAAACGATCGTGCCGGAATTGCGTGCAACCCACCTTGTCCGATTGATCGGGGGCTCAGAATCGGATCCGACAGAGAACCAACATGTTGGTCTTTCTGATCCGATTCTGCACACATCAGGGGGAGTTGCCATTTGGGAAGTAAGTGATCGGACACGGAATCGTCCAGGAATCCGTGGGACAAGGTATTATGCAGCGATCGGATACTCCTAATTGGCTGATTGATCGGAGCTCCGATTCCCGCTGAGATCGCTGGAATCGATCGGGTGAGTGATCAATTGGCCATGGAATCCGACACGTGTATGGCTAGCTTTAGATTTGATAGTGAGATTTTACGATCATACGCTAGTTTAAAGGTTGATCATACTGACACTGGCAATAGGATCGAGTTAAAGATATTAGATTTACGATCGTACTATGGGGAGCATGCTTAATACGATTGTAAATACGGTCGGAATTTGGATTCCAAATACGATCATAATTATGATTCTATCGTAATGATCGTAATTGTGATTCAAAATAAGTTTCAAATTCTGATTGTAAATCCGATTGCATTCTTATTCCGATTCCAAAAATACGATTTTAATTATGATTCTAAATACGATCATAAACAAATCGAGTGAAATACAATCTACCAAAATTTATCACAATGACCAATAATTTTTTTAATCAATTCTTAGATCGATTTCAATCACTTTTGGTCATTTGTACCAAGTGGGCTGGAATTGATTTTTTGTTCGATCAGTTAAAGTTGATCGAACAGTAATATCGAACTGTGTATGGCCACCTTAAAATAGTACAACAATAGTGCTGAAATATTTAATAAAAGTTTAAGTGTACAGATAAATACAGCATCTTAACATAGATAGAAGGTGTGTGCATCTCAGTACTGTGATCATATGGGGTGCTACTGTGAACATGGACTATGAGAGCCAAACTGAAATCTTGCTCTGAACAGATCTACTAAAATACAACACAGAAAATTCCTGTTTTCTCCAATAAAAGCAATGCTGAGAAGAGTCCGATACATTTCTTTTCACTGGAAACTGTCCAGTTTAAATAATTCCAGAGATATTTCTGCATTTTTCCTTCATCAAACCACTGTTTGCAAATTTTTGCCATGGTTTCCCTTCTCTACCACAAGCCATTGCTTAGAAGATCCAGTTCTTATATAAATAACAGTAGGTCAAAAAAATTAGGGACATGATGGAAAGTAGTCATTTAGGAAATGTATTTTTTGGCATGGAGGTGTTACAAAGTGTATAATCTGTAAAAATGTTAGCTTTCAGAGTAAACACAACCTCTGGCTCAGTAAAAACAAGGAAAGAGCTTGAAACATGTATCTTCCATCTAATTGCATTTCAAAAACATCTTTTGTTTTCACCACAAAAGTGAAATATAAATACCATCTACAAAAATCTAAAGTAAAAGCCAAGTTTGTATCAAAAGTATGCCCAGATGTATTGCATACCTGCTAGTGTAGGAGAGCCAGTTGTAATGGCTATACAAATACCATGCCTGGTTGCATTTTCTAAGATATGTTGGATCTCTGGCTTTGCATTCCAGTTTCAAGCCTTTTGAGACATTATATAATGTGTCTGGGATTTTTGCTTCATAAGTGTTTCCTTTTGTGTCAATGATGAGGGACCTTTGTTGAGGTTTGCCTTGAAGCAGAAATTAGTAAATATTACTTTGTTTAGAAAAACATCAGTTTTAGGCCGTAAGAAAAAATTGGATTGCTGTTTATATGTTAAATAGGAATTCCATATAACTAGCAGAATTGAGCTGATGAACCTCTTCTGTATTACTCTGTTCAGTGGTGTAGGAACCAGCATACTAATAGCTACAAGCCCCCCCCCCCCCCCCCCCCCCCCCCCCCCCCCCCCGGCTGCTTGTTCTTTCTATGGTATACGGTATTCTATATGTGGTGAGTCCAAAAAACATACTGAAATCTGAATTCCCTTGCTGGACTACGGCTGATGACATGTAAACAAACTTGGCCAGCTGCACCTTCTTGTGGACATGGTGAGATGGTGATATTTCACTTTGAAAATCTGACTTTGCAAGTTAATTGACCAATGTATCTCTTTTTGTACCGAATTTGAGATCTCAGTCGACTGCAAGGATGGTAATCGGACTGAATCAGACCGCCAGGGGGGTTACTTCTAAGTTCCAGCCAGTCGGAAACAGAGCAGTGTTGGGGTGTGATGTCTAGGAAGGGTTTGGGGGAGGAAGGTCCGGAAGGAAGTGGGTGATTGGAGTGGCAGATTCGGGAGGGGGGCACCATGAATTTTTTTTTTAAATGGGGCCCATTCATTTTTAGCTGCGCCTCTGGCTCTATTCTTAGCTAAATAATAAAACTGCGTATAGTCCCAAATATAAGCAAAACTTTTCAGCCCAAAAAACATGCTGAAAAAGCCCCCCTTGGCTTATACTCAGTCAGGGTCAAAATGAGGGTGCCACTTACCTGTCCTGGGTGTTCGCTGGTCTCCATGCGGGCACCGGCAGCTTCTGTGTATTATGCAATGTGTTTACCATGTGTTTCCGAGATCGGCTCATTGAAAACAATGTAAACAGACAGGACGCCATCTAGTGGACACTTTATTAATTATTACTGGAGAAGGTGGATTTTCAATTGGAGACTCCACTACTTAGGAATCTTTTTTAATATAAACTTCAGGTTTCCATGTCATGTTCATGTTTGAATCATTCTAGGGTTAGGTTTTCCATTCATTTCAGTTTTGGTGGATCTTTTGACTCAAAGAGCACCTTTCTATATATTACCTATCCTTAAGGTGGGCATACACGGTTCGATCAGTCCATTCCATTAACTTAAAGCTTACCTAACTTAATAAGCTTAAAAACAATTGTATTAAATTGATCATTGAAAGATCGCACCACGTATGCCTACCCTCACACAGTACGAAATAGTTCAAAGATTTGGGCATTGGATCAATATTTCTGCAAAATTTTCACTACTTTTTATAAGCTGTTATGAGCACCTTATGAAGATGTATTGCATACTCAACTTGTGAGGGTCTCAGAGAGATTGCCAATCTACAGGTCAGGTTAGATACCCCAATATCAGCTGTGGTCTTTACCTATAGACAAGCCCCGGCTTGAATGGGAGGCATGATATGCTTACTCAACTTTGGTTGCCACCAGGACATGACACACAAGGTATCCCATCTGAGAGATGAACTGCCATCTATCCCTCTCTCGGTGTCCGTGGGAACTGCAATCTGCAGCTTCCATGGCTATAGTCACGGCCAGCCAGAGAGGGAGAGGAGAGACTCTGCAGCTGATTTTTTCTGATTTTCCTGCACTAAAACTGGGTGCGTCTTATGGTCCGGTGGGTCTTATAGTCCAAAAAATACGGTAAGTACTGGATTTTATGACTTCTTCTTGTGCTAGTGCTAAGTTTAATCATTAGTCATTAAAGGCGACTCAGATCATCAGGACGAACATGTGGGGAAAATCTTGAAAAAGTTGGACAAAGAGTGAATTCTTTATGGGGCATGAGGCAAAAGCTGCAATAAACCATACAATAGCTGCATGGTAACAACTATTTTTAACAGTGTGACAGGAAAAAACAAAGAGCATATTAAACCAAACTGTTTTAATAGTAAAAGTTGCTTAATGTATGTAAAAGAGTTCGATTTTTTACTTCAGTTACACTTTGGGCCATGGCCTTAATGTGCTTTCCAAGAGATTAAAAAAAACATTTTAAAGATTATGTGAAAGATTATATAAGAAGCATTAATTTAGTGATTAAGTGCTGGTTGTGTGCCTTCAAGGATGAAACAACAAGACGGAATTTTGATGAATGACAATTATCTTAAACAACATGTGTGGCATTGCGCAGAACTGTTACACTGTCTTAAAGGTATTGTATATATTAAAGCTGAATTCTAGGCAAATATGTGTCACATATTAGTTCAGCACTGTCTTCCTTGTAAAATTCATTTTTTTACATTTTTGACTTAGTATCGACTACCAGTAGTTCATTTACAGTGGGAAGAGGAAGCAAAAGGAATTAATCGGTTTATATGTTACCAAGGAACGTGATGATAGGCAGGATGAAGATAAATTTGCTTTTTTTTTCAGTACTGCTGGAAATCTTTTAAACCTGAAGACAGAAGTGCAAACTCCAGTAATAATACGAGGACAGCTTTAGGTTGAACGATCATTTTTCTTTTTAATTATAAATTTTTTAACTATTAAAATTTTTTACTATTAAAACACTACTTAAAAACATAGCCAATAGATTGACTACACTTATACCCTCTCCGATCCACTAGAGCAAGTGAGATTTGTGTCCAATTGTGGAATGGGATAACACTATGAAAACTCTTACACATGTGTAACAAAACAAAACAATGTATACCCCTATGCCTTCTCACAAAAGTTAGCTACAAGTTATTCAGATTGGCCTGCATGTGCCCTTTTAGCTAAGACCTGTATGCTATACAACTTCCCCATCGCCAATATTAAAGCGGACCTACCCCCAAAAATCTATATTTTCATGAATGGCACTAGAAGGGCTGATAATAGGGAGGATTGCAATAAAAAAAAACTTACCTGTAAAAAGAAATGAACAAATTCAAGAAGCTCTCCCTCACTTTCAGGTTCTAGTCTCTGCAAGGCAAGGCGCGTCACAAGAGCGCTCAGTTTTCTGGGTAATCTTGTGATTTACGTAATTATATGCCATAAAAAATCATTGAACTGGGGGTGCAAAATCACGTGGCCACTGGGGTGGGGGGTACGTTCAATGATCTTCCATGGGAATGGCAAAAAAATATATTAATAAATAGAGGCTTATAGAGAGACGAAACGGTTTTGGCCCTGGGCCTTAGTTTGCCCATGTCTGCTCTAAGTACAATCCTCCTTCCCTTTGAAATGGCAGATGAATGCCCTAAAATATCTGAACGTGAACATCACAGCAGACTTTTCATGCCTCTATTCTATTTAGCTCCTCACTACGATCAGGCAATTACTGGAAACCCACTCATACCTAGCACATACTGGACACAGGAAATCTATGAATCTACTTACCACTTTCTGGTTCAAATAGAATGTCTTTAAGTTCATGTCGAAGAACACCATGATACCTTTGTACAGAACTGGTATGGCTGTTATTTCTGAAACCAGCCATCTTTAAAATCCTACTCTAGAAACACTACGGTACATGGTACTTTATTACCCCCTTAGGTCACCGAGTAAAACCTCATAATCCATGCATTATTTCTTTGGGACCCCAAAAAAGTGCCTTGGTACTCGAGTCAGGGTGCCACTTACCTGTCCTGGGTGTTCGCTGGTCTCCCTGCAGGCATGAGTAGCCTCTGTAAATGTTCCCATGTGTTTCCCATGGGTTTCCCATGTGCCTCTGTGAATGATCCCATGTGTTTCCCATGTGTTTTCAAGATCAATTGGTGAAATGGTGGTGAAAACATACGACACCACACTGTCATCTAGTAGTCACCTTATTAATTTTTACTGAAGAAGGTAAATGTTCAATTGAAAACTCCACTACTTATCATTCAAACATGAAAATAGGTTTCTATTTCCATTCCATATATTGGTCCCAACAATAATAATAAATACTTTTTAAATGGAGACTTATTTTCATGTTTGAATCATAAGAATTGCCTTGTAAACCCATCCTATATTAACAATAAACCTGTGTTCTCTTAACTTTATTGAGGGTGTGGCACTAATATTCACCTATTTGATTCATTCCTAGGGGGAATGGTGTTTTCTATATATTTTTCTTATGTAGAAAACTCCACTATATGACATTGCATTTACCATCCTCAGCTTATACTCAAATCAATAAGTTTTCCCAGTTTTTGTAGATAAATTTAGGTACCTCTGCTTATTTGGGTCACTTTATACTTGAGTATATACGGTACCTTGTTTTTAAGTGTTTTACCCTATGTTTGTGTTTCAATCTAAAATTTTGTATAATATCTATAATTAAAAAATGCTCAATTCACATATATTGCTTAAAATATATGGCCACAAACATGAACAGGATGCACTTTAGAGACCTGGATAAAACTTTTTTCATTTTCTATATTTAATATGTTTTAACACATATTCTATAAATAATCATTTATCCCATCGCCCCACCAGTTAGGTAAATTGCTTATAAAATTGGTTTCATAACAGCAGCCTGCTGTATCCATGTATAAAAGGCATGGAACTTTCGGTATAAATACTGGAACAACTAATAGGCTTGATCATGGGTCATGAAATGGGCCATAAGTGGTAACCTGCATACAAAGACATATTCACTGACAACGGTTCATCTAGGCGGATGTTTCTTTGGAAAATCAATAAGCAGAACCCTTTTATAAAGCCCAGGGAGTTTTGGCAGTGAAACTTTCCCTTGCTTTCAAACGTTTGATTATTTTAATAGGAAGTCCAAACTAAAACTGAACTATGGTTATCAACAACGGAGCATTCACAGAAGTTCGAGCTATAACATTTAACTGTTGCCAGCAACTAAAGGCTGCAAAGGAAAAATGAATATAAATAACATATTATGAAGGTCATAATTAGAATGATGGCCATAGTCATTCAACTAAAGTACCAGTTACATTATATCTTCTTGAAGGCTTCATATGCTGGTGTAAAACATTTCAGTTATAGGCCTACTGATTCTGCAGTAACTTTATTAATACTTCGGTGATATTACACAGGACACATAATATTCTGGTTATACACATAAAACAGTGGTTTATATTGGAGGTTGTGATTTTTTAAAATTATGTAATCTTCTAGTACAACAAAAAAAAACATTTTCTGCATTAATTCAGGTGAAAAGACAAAACATACAATAGTATACCAAAATATTGCTTTTATATACAAAGCAAAGAAAAGTATGATCCAATAGTAAGAGCTATGAAAAGTGTAAATAAAAACTTGTAGCCGCTATCAGCATTTCAAGCACTTCACTGTCAAATAGACAGATCCCAATGATAATAACTAGCAAGCAAGCGAGGAAAAGATTGAACAGTTTAAAGCTAGCCACACATGGTTCGATTTTCGACATTTTTTTAAAAAAAAAAAACGATCAATTGTAAAAAAAAAAAAAAAATCGATATGCTGCCCACATAGTACAAGATCATTGATCGATTTTTGTCAAATCGTAGATTGAATAGTGATCGGACAGGTTGAAAAATTTTGCTCGATTGGTCGATTTTTTTGGCTACTTCCCTTTATCTTCCAATTGAAACTAAATGGTAAGAGGAATTCAATCGATGATTTTGGATTACTTTGATTAACTTTTCAGTCGAAATTGAACAATAATCGTACTCCCCATGTGGTGTACATCGATTAAATTAAAATCGATTTTCGATTTGTTTGATCGAACTACAAAATCTGATCAAACCTCGATTGAATGCTTAATTGAACCATGTGTGGCTAGCTTAAGCCATGGTATTGCAATAAGTTGCCCCCCCCCCCCCCCCGAGGGTCTTCTATGCATATAGTCCTTAAGTTAATTTTTTTTAACTAAAAATTATGATATGAAGAAATGTAAAGTTATTTACCTTCTGTGCTACATGCCCTAAAATATAAAAATCTTGTAGCAATTAGCACAAACAAATACAGTTGGTAAAATTATTCATTTTACTGGCATGGAAATGACAACCACCTTTCTGGACTCCTCCTTAGGCTATTCGTCTTCTTAAAAGTCAGGTTGTTTTTTTTTATAAAGGTCACTGAGTCCATACACTAGCTAATGTGTAAATTCAAAAGTAGATGGATTGGTGTATAGACATTCCCAAAATCAATTTCTCAAAAAAAAAAAGGTTAGTTTCCTAATAACCCAACTGATTATAGGAACCCTTTTTATCTCATTCTGTCACAGAATTTTTAGAAAGTTGATTTGTGAGTAAGGGCTTGTTTCCACTAGAGCTGTCAGCCGTGGATGGATGCGCTCCCATAAAAAAATACAGATGGTGTTTCCACTAATGCGGATGCACGCAGATGGGCACGGATTCAGGGGCATTTTTGAACTGACCACATCTATTCATGTCAATGTCAAAGTAAAATGTAGACGCACAAAAACCGCAGACGACCTGCATCCATCCGCAGCCGACCGCTCTAGTGGAAACAAGCCCAAAAGCTGGCCATACTGCCCACCTTGAGCGATCCCGCTCCCAAAAAATCTAATGGGCGATTGATTGTTCAGCAATTATTTGCGTCACCACATTGCAATTGATTATATTCATTGATCACATAGAATATGACCCATGTATGGCCAGCTTTAATAACAAAGTTCATGAGGACCCTTTCACACCAGCCATCATGCAGCACCGCAACGTAGCTAGCGTTAACACAAGGTACAGCAGTTTCCATAGAATCCTGCACACTGGCTCCTGTGCCTCCTATACTATGCACTTGATTGGGAGAAGCATACACAGTGCAATGTTTTCGCCAGTAGAGATGGTCGAATTTTTCGACTTGCTAACTTTGTGAGCTGATTGCAAAGCCCCTGAACATGGTATCGTCACCAAGAGAAGGATGTAGAGAAGGGTTGTGGGAAGATTTGAAAAAAAGAAGTGTTGCTTTAGCACATGTACTTTTTGCATAAATTAAGTTCAAAGTTAAAGTCGAAATTCCGATTTTCGAAATTTTTACTTGACTTTGAACTTAATTTGTGCAAAAACTATTTGTGTTAGAGACATACTTTCTTTTTTGGAGTATACCCCCAACCCTTCTCTACATCTCCAGCAAGTTTAGTGATGATACTATGTTCAGGGGCTTTGCAATTAACTCGAAATCGGCAAAATGGTCGAATTTTTGAAAAAAAATTCGACCATCTCTACTCGCCAGTAACAGATATGGTAGCATTCTTGCTAGTGCGTCCCTTATCAGTAATAAAACGGCATCACAGGCACAACATTCATGGTGCAAAACTGCCCTGAACAAGATATCATCACCATAATTATTGCAGCTGTAGGAAGGGTTGCATACAACACAAATATAGTTTTGGCTAGCACACGTAGGTATTGCATAAATTAAGTTACAAATTCAAGCACACCTTAACCCACAAGATAAACTTGTCCCTTTCTGGCCAACCAACTTTTATTAGGGCAATCTGTAAAATAAAGAAAAAAAAATAATTACCTATAAGGAGATATTTGTATATTTGTATTTTTCCCATTACTTCTCTTATATCTTGTCCCCTCTATTTACTTTCGTCTTTGAACATGGACATTGTATCTGGCAGTCCCCAGTGCTGTTTGCATTACTGCATTGGAAGACTGGAAGCTTCACAGAAGTCAATAAGGTGACTTCCACAGCAGGATAGGTAAGTATATTTTTTTTGAGCAACAGTTTAGAGGTAAGTAAAGGTACTTTCTTTCTGTAACATGTCAGAAGCCTTCTGCGCCTATCTACTCATGTATATAAAATGTATGTTTAAATATTAAAAATATTTGTTTAAAAATGTGAGTAATAATGACCAATAACATCTCTTAAATATTAAAATCAGATTTGAACTTCAAAACTGATGCATCAGCTGTGGGGACAGAACCAAAGCACAAATATCAGTGAAGTTCATAAGGGGTATAGTGGAATTAGGGGTAATTTACCTCACTGAACAAATATAGGTTATATAGTGTTATATTTGTCTACATGAGATTCACAGCACTGGGAGACATATACAGTCATTGGAAATACAGCACATCCTTTTTAGTTCCAAAGTTTACTTGTTGATATGAATTTATGATTTTATGTAGTAAAATATATGAATATTATAAAATAATATAAACAAGGCATTTTGTCTTGTAAAAAAGGAACTTCTATTACATCTTGTAGCATTCCAGTTTGTTTCCCCTGGACTTGATCTTCTGACCTCCCTCAACATAAATCAATCTTGTGATCAATTTGCTGCAACCCATATCTGATGGAAAGTCAACGTATATCTCCCTTATGGCTGAACGCATGACCAATCATACAGTAATTTATATTGTCTAGCTATCTTTGAATATCTGAAAAAAGTCCCCAAATTAGTGTTAATCTATGTATGTAGGTTCCCAGATAAGAGGTTAACCGTTTAGTTTTCAACTCTGAATCAAATATCTACAGTGTGTTTGCCAACTTAATAAGTATTACGACTGATTTAAGGTGATCTAAGACAACCAAAACCTCAGTTCTTTAACAACCTCAGTTAGCCGCTAAATAGTACAATTTAAACACTGACCTTTCTGCATTAAGGTGGTAACACTAAATAACAAACAAAATGTACTGTATCTCTTTGGGTTAAGATTTCTCCTTTATAACAGAGAGAATCCATTTTATTTTATGGTTTAGTAAAATGATTTCTTCAAGAGAATAGTCAATTTCCTGGACAATGTCAGGACACATTAAAAATAATATTGTCCTTGGTCATCATATATTTGATTGCAGAACCAGTTTATAAAAATCTACTTCACGCTCACCATTTACATTCGAATTAATATGGTTAGAAGATGTTAAGTGCACATTAAATGCAGGAACTATTGAGGATTAGTGATGGCTGAACATCGGCCACGTCCGTTCGTGAACAGGCGGAACGGACATTTAGAAAAGTCCGACATCTCCCTTTTTTTGGGGGAAATTCAAATTTCCTGCCTGTTCCGGATTCCTATCTAAAGCTGTTTTTTTTCACTAGAAGACCAGGCTCTCCAATGGATGCCTAAGGAGGAAAGAAATCAGTCTAGAATTAGTAGGTAATCCTAGAAAACTGTTGCTCCTGTCCCTCAATCTAGCAAGGGTTAACAGCACAATTCTAACCAACCTGAAACCCATGAATCTGTAATAAAAAATATTTTTCACAAATAAACATTTAAAAACTTAATCTTCCCAGAAGTGGACATACGAAATCTACATATGTCATACTGCAATGCTCAGAGAAATTAAACAAAATATATATATATTTCATTCGCTATATACACTTATATTGCATTGGCTTCAGGTTGCATGTTTGGTTAAAACTTAAAGCGGACCTACCACGTTGTACTATCAGCATCAGGCTGCCAATAGATAGGGCAATCACTGTCCAAAAATAAAAATAAATACATCTTAAAGCAGGAAAGACAGTTTTTACGAGGTAGCACCTCACATGCTGTGAAGTTGCGCCGTGGCGCCGAGGTCGCTTGTTAGAGCTGAGAGCTAAGGCTTCCGGGAAACATCAGCTGTTAGTGGGGTCCCAGAATGCATCGCTCTGCCTCTGTGACGTCCCTATCACAGCGTGTGCTGTGTGCTTCCTCCCTCCCCCTCCCCTCTGTGTCATCTGTGAGGTGATTGGGGAGGAAGTATAGAGGAGACATTGCTGAGACTGGCAGCAGAGGAGGCAATAAGATATTTTATATAACACC
>CM070032.1:159583476-159609163 GCA_036250615.1 Ptychadena robeensis
AATTCCGGGTTCGCGCCATCACTAGTAAACAATCAATATCAAATATCAGCTGCTGTATGGCCTTCAGGCATTGAACCTCTATGTGGCCTTGTCTTATAGTTTGCTACAAATTGTGTTAAGGGTATGCCTACTTTTTTACCATTTCATTCTGTAATTCATTTTCTTTTCAGAAATAAATAATGTTTAAATGTACATACGGTATACAGTGCAATAAATTCAACAAAGCCAAGTCCCATTTGACTCCTTCATAATGGGTGAAAGGAAGCTGTACTGCAGTGTAAAGGTTATAAATATTTTTCTCCTATAAACCAGGTGTTATAGTCCTCTTCAATGACTGATGTGTACGTTTGACCCTTGTGATGAAGAAATTGTACAGCACTCAATAAATCAAAGCAGGAGGACATCTGAACATACTTGTGGAGTATAGTTACTTGCTGTATGGGAATGTACTGTACATACTGTAAAACAATTAAAGATCTCCACTGGAATTTACAAAAACCACGCCAAGATATAAAAGAGAAAATCTTGGCTTAAATGACAGTATTTTAGGATGTGAACATGCTCCCTTCATAAAAAAAAGAAACCTTGAATAAAATATGGGGCAGTTCACTTATAAGAAAAAGCTGAAATAATAGAGCTTTTCTCTCAGCAAATGTTTCATTTTCAAGTTTCATTCTTGAACTAGTATGTTGATCTCCAGGTTTTAAATATTTCCATAGCCGTTAATGGTTTAAAGGTTTTGCCTATTTTTTCATTTACTCTTACACTTTAGAAATCAATAATTTATTAACATTACTTGCTAATGAGCATTACTGTGTGATAGATAAGTAACATTGCAACATTCTAAGACATTCTAAGAAGTAGCCTGCAGCATATTGGTACAAATTATAAACTATGTGACATTATTCAGCAAGAACAAAGACAACCTGGAGGTAATTCATATTACAGTAGCTCTGGTAAACCCTTTATGTTTATGTGAAGATAAAATGTATATAACATAGGAAAATAAATATAGGTACATTTTTAACTGCTGCACACTGCAAATGCTAAATAAGTTAGTTTACTCTTTATAATTCACATATTTAGAATACAGAGGTGTCTGATTAAATGTAAGATTTAAGCTAGGAACACACGTGCATATATGTGCCACATCAATGGCCGCTTCGAGTGCTGTGCACGCTCACCGCCATCTATCTGGGCCATATCATGTGCGGCCAACCCTGTTTTCAAACGGACCAGTCAATCCCGCTAGAAAACAGAAATATCGGACACAACCGTGAATCACATTTGATTTTCGTTGCTTTGCATGGAGACTGTGGGGTCTGCTGTGTCTCCAGCTCCTCCAATATCTGACAGCAGCGCGATGAGGTCATCATGCTGCTGCAGGGAATGGCTCCAATATGGAGCCGTGTGTTCCCTGCTTAACGTGAGATCTTCCTAGTAAAATGACCTTAGTGGTTCTCCCATTTTCCTGGGTGAGCTCAAGTGTGTGTGCTGTCATTATGTATTATACATCTTGAGAAACAGTTGACAATACTACAAAGGAGTCAACTGGACTAACTTTGTGTATTGCCAAAATACTCAAGAACCACCCTATGTGGACCACTCCAGTATCTTGGTTTTGATATCCTTAAGGAACTCTTGGACTTATACTGTTGTATTACTGTCTTTCTGTATCATGCATTATTGTCTTTCTGGAAGACCCAACAACAACCTAAGCCTAGACTATGAAAAGATTTCGGCATATTCTCCTTCAAAATGTCAACATTATTTTAGTTTTTCATGATACCATGCGTACGAACAAGACTCCCTGTGCATGAGGCTGCAAAACAGCCCCACAGCCTGATGCTCCGAGCACTATTTTACAAACAGTTCCAGTTTAGTATCTTTAGACCAAAGCACAAACGTCCAAAACTCTTAACCTCAGTCAGGCTGTGATGTGCCGCTCTTTGAGCAAAAATGTTCTTCTGGGTTGATCCTCAATTGAGAATCCTATTAAGAATCTGTGGTGGGTAAAGTGAATGTCCATGCTCGAAAAAACCATGTCATTTGGTGCGTCACTTACGCATTCCAAATACCAGATTTCACTTACAGTATCAGGTAAGTGTAATGTCTCCTCCCTTCTATTCGTTGGCAGGCTAACTAAGGTGGGAGGGGGCATTACTTTCCCTCCTAACTTCCCACCCCACACATCATCTGTACAAGCGGGTTGGGAACCCTCCTAAATAAGCCAAAATTCAGGAGATATCCGGGATTTGTTGAAATGTGACTTTCTTGCCAAAACTTTTCCGGATCAGCGCATTTACTGCATGGTAGTGTGAAAGATCAGACAATAAACCATTTTTTGCAAACAACAAACCATTTTCCTTTTCTTACCTTCAGTAAGAAGAAGGTGGGGTAATTTGCACTGATGACCCATAGCTGGATTACCAAGGTAAGATACAGAAGTCTAAAAACACAAAATGAATGCAACCACCTTATCTAGGAACTAAAGGTAAGCTGCAATTTCATACAGCTGTTTCTCTTGGGTGTAGACACACTTTACATTTAGAAGTTAGCTTAAATGTGACAGGTCCTCAATAATATCTTTACACCTCCTAGATTCTAACATTTGCCAGTAAAAAATCATTTACTTTTTATCCCCTGAGAATATTTTTTTTAGTCAAGAAAAAGTCTCATCACATAATATAAAACATCTGGAAACATTACCCCGCTGACAGAGTAAGCACATTATAAAGAGTGATTCAACAGATGTGTGCAGAATTAATTTCCCTGTAGAATTTTCAATTAGTTGGCTCTTTCTAACTTGTTCCCCACAGCGGAAGCATAAAGAGGCAATGAGCAAGCACCTGCTTCCAGCACTGTATTGATATATATATATATATATATATATATAAATAAAAGAATGATTTGTCTACACCCATGTGCACTCACATCCCCTCTTGTCCATCTGTAGGGATGCTTCATGATCAAACAATTCAGGAAAACAATAAATTCAAACGTGAAGTATCCCTATGTATATTTATGTATTAAGGAACCAGGAAAAGTGCCTAAAGGTAAAGCAGCTATTTATCCTGTCACCCAGACAGAAAAATTATGATCTTGGTTTACGAGAAGCAATATCAGGTTATAATGGTACAGTATTTAGAACATAAAGTATATAACACTATGCCTGCACTATGGGTGAGGTCACTTTAACAATGTATTGTATTACTATTAAACACACCTAAAACACTGTAAGCATGTAATAGGCACATACAGTATAAGACAAGAGATTGCCACAGTGTTCGTGCGGTGGACAGTCCGCAGCAAACACTGCATGTTCCATTTTCTTCTCACAGGCGAACAGTACGGGTGTTTGACCTGCCCCCTTCACTGACGAGAAGAAGTGCGAGTATATTGAAAGAATTTTTTAGATTCCTGTGTAGCTCCCCTACTCACTCCGCATCTCAGCGGAGTGAGTGCACATCCCCGATACCGGAAGTGACGGTATTTGGAATGAAGAACTAATGCAATTCCAATCGCGGTGAGGAGACCGTGGGAGATCGCTAGCTAGCACCCCACCAGAAGTGGGAGGGGGGACCCCTTCTGATCACGCCCATTGAGAACGAATGGACGCGGTTAAAAATAAATGGATGGAGGCACAGATGTTAGGATGTCCCCATTCAAATACATGGCCACGATCTCCCTGCCACGATTATAATCGTGGGAGATCGCTATAGTTGGACATAGCCTTATAAGCCAGAAGAGCTGAGACATCTCAAAAGCTTGCTTCTTTAATTATTTCAGTTCAGCCAATAAAGGGTTTTTTACTTGAACTCCAAATAAGGTACAGATAAATTGACTGTACAATAGATCCAAGCCTGTAGCCTGAAATGGCAGTATTCCTTTGTTTTTATTTTTTTTTTAAAGTCTCAACTTGCTGACATGATGATCTCATGATCGAGAACACCTGGTTTTGGATAGCCTGAACTTGAACTTGTCATGACAGTGAGAAAGGTAGTGATGGCCGAACTGTCCACAAGGCGGACAGTTCGGCGGCGAACATGGATGTTCGCCCATCTTCTCGCCGGCGAGCAGTGCGGGTGTTCGACCCGCTCCGTTCGCCAGCGAGAAGATGATCTCTATTCTTCCCCCGGCAGGATCACAACCTGTGTGATCGTGCCGGAGGAAGAATCTTTTCACTAGAAGACCGGGCATAAAGCCGGTCTCCTAGTGAAAAAACCGGGTCGGACCAGGAAGTGACGTCAGTGACGTCACATCCGGCTCACGGAACCAGGAACTATGCGTTCCATTATGCGTTCCAGGGACCGGCGGGGGAGGCGGGGAATTTGAATCTGTCCGCGAACAGGCGGACGTTGGACTTCTTTAGAAGTCCGACCCGCCCGTTCGCGGACAGTCCTGGCCGATGTTCGGCCATCACTAGAGAAAGGAGAACCACCAGGCACTCAATGGCTGGCATCTGACACTTGGGCATCTTGATTGGCTATATTGGACCTTCAAAAAGTACAAATAAAATATTATCAGAACAAAATATGTTAGAAGAGGGATGTCAGTACCAATTTCTTGAACAGCTACATTTCCTGGATCATGCCATTGACCCAGGAGGAGGGGCAGTGATGTGAGTCCAAAGACCAACTAACACTCCAAGCGGTCATCACTGCCCCTTATCCCCCTAAAACATGGTGTTTACATATTTACTTGGGTGAAGGGCTAGGAGCTGGAAATTAGTCTTTTTCCCCTGAAAACTTTGGGTACATCTTATTATATGAAATAAAGGAATTATGAGTGTAAATAAATGTTCAAAAATAACAGATATGAGAACCGGGTTTACAATTATTTGGTGAATATTTTGTTAATGTAACTTTATCCCTATCTTATGTCCTAAAGAAGTGGGCTATGTTCTGCAAAAAGCATTTAAAGAAACATCATCTTTCTTTTTTGGGTAATACATAGGCGGATTTTTTGCATTACCGTATATACTCGAGTATAAGCCGACCCGGGTATAAGCCAAGGTACCTAATTTTATCTACAAAAACTGGAAAAAATTATTGACTCGAGTATAAGCCAAGGGTGGGAAATGCAGTGTCAGATAGTGGAGTTTTCTAAATGAGAAAAATATAAAGAAAGCACCATTGCCCCTAGAAATGAATCAAACAGGATTATTCTTAGTGCCACAACCTCAATAAATTTAAGAGAACACATGATTATTATTATTACAAGATGGGTTTTGCAAGGCAATTATTATTTTATAATCATAGGCTATGGAGTGTTGTATCTGTACTAGTAACCAGCCACCAAGTGGCAGTGTGGAGTTTGTTTACATCAATCAGCTGTGAGTCGGCAGCACGGAGCTCACAGGAACTTAGAGAGAAGATATTCAGCTGAAAAGGGAAGCTGCCTGCCTTAAGCATTAAGCTTGGAAATTCACCTGAGGTGAGTGGACAGTCGGCTGACTTGAGTATAAGCCAAGTGGAGCATTTTCTGCCAATTTTTTTGGGCTGATAAACTCGGCTTATACCCAAGTATATATGGTAATTTTTCTATATAAATATACTGCATACATTAATAATAGTTATAGAAATTATAAATTTTGGATGTTGTTAAAGTCCCATTATTCATACAAGAGTAGTCCTACCACATGTGTAGTCTTTATAAACCCCGTTCTAAATTAAAGTATAATTAGGATGTTACTGAACAAGCTTCCTAATGATAAAAAAAATTTTTTTTTAAATAACACTTAAAAGGTGCACTGTTCCAAAAATTACCCACAACAGAGTTAAAAAAAAGTTTTTAGGATGTAAAGCCCATTTGTTTAATATGTAACATTGGAGGTCATATTTACTGATATTAAATTTTTTTTCAATTAAAAACATCTTAAAAGGTTAATACAAGTTACAGTGATCAGCAGCATAGGCAATTTTCGAATTTCACGTATTGCCTTATATATAATATATATATATATTCACAATTATAATCACATTGCGATTACCTTCAAAGTAAATGGTTACATGTGGTATTTATTTTCGCCACAATATTCGCGAAATTAGTGAATTCTCGAACAGCCGATATTTGTCGAATATATTCACAATTACAATATTCAAGCTCAACACTAGTTACATATTAACCTCCTGGCCATTTTGTCTATAGCGTGTTCTTCAAGGAGGTTAACATAGGACCCCTTATATGATTGACAATTCTTGAATCCATTGCACTTGTGAGTTTTTGGAAAGTTTCTGCTTGAATTTCTTTGCAGGATGTCAGAATACCCTCTACATCTGCTGTTTGGATGTAGATATTGTGCTTGAGAATCTTCTAAAATGTTCACAATAGGATTGAGGTGTGGGAAGGATGGAGCCACATCATGAGTTTCTTTCCTTTATGCCCATAACAGTCAAAGATGCAAAGGGATTCTTTGCAGCACAGCATGAGATGGTACATTGTCATGCATGAAGATGATTTTACTGTTCTTTTTGTATTATTGAAGAAAGTGGTCAGTCAGAAAGCCCACATGTTCAGTAGTATTTAAAGTGGATATCTGAATTTGTTTCAATTAGGTCTACATACAATTTCCCTCCATAATAATTATTTGCTGATACTGGAGTGTGGCTCATTATATCTAGTGATGAGCAGCATAGGCAATATTCAAATTCGCGATATTTTGCGAAAAATTCTACTAATATTCGATTCTATATTTGCAAATATTCGCAATCGTGCGTGGTTGCGCGAGAATGCGCATGTGTGCAAATTTAGATTCGCAATTATAATCGACTCGTAATTACCTTTATGAATGGTCACATGTGCTATTTATTTTCGCATTGCGAATATGTATTCACAATCCATGCCCATAAGCATCCCAATGCGAATATTCCAAATTGCGAATATCCGCCACCATATTCACGGAATTCTCGAATAGCCGATATTCACCAAATATATTCGAAATTCGAATATTCAAGCTCAACGCTAATTATTTCCTGTAACTGTGTGAACATCTAACCTATTTTTATTTGGGAGTTACCTTTTTACTAAAGCATGACATTTTACTAAAACATGAAGGTGTAGAAGTGTTTATGTGTTTATAATCATGGTAAAAGAGATTTGGCATGGAAAGGACTCACTGTTGTTGATACTCAGTAGGTTAATAATGTATGTGTTTTGGGTAAAAGGTGTGTAAAGGTATCACACACGGAATGAAGCAACTCTTCTTTGAAGCTTGTAACTAGCTTCCAAGTGTAATAGAAAAATAGGAAACAATATATTGTAAATTAATGACTTCTTACCCTGTGGGGATGGAGAAGGTTGGATTTTATCCAAAACATTCATTTTGCAGAATCTATAGCCTGGTAGTGTTGATTTGAGGAGTTTCGGTGAGATGTTTCTACTTGCCTACTGTATATTTAACAGAATCCAAGGAAGGATAACAGTGTAAAATGATCTTCCTTAAAATTAACCTTCTGCTTCTACCTTGAATACCCTGAGGCTGCAGAAAAAGTATCCTACTGAGACACCTTAATTCATAAGAAGAGAAATAGTTCAAGCTTCATTGAACACCAGAGTAAGAGGGTAAGTTTGTAGTTGCCATAAACACATAGTGCCACCAAAACACCATAGTAAAGAAGCACTTCACCACTGATCAATAGTGTTATGGGACTATGTACCATTGCCCACTGATATCAAGAAGGGGTTGGGCACTGACCACAATTCTGAAGATTGACCACAAGTATTAGGTAGCATTTTACCATTCACCACAATTTTTGTCGCCAAGACAAAAAGAGCACATACTCTGCCATCAAATGTTCTGCATATAATATTTACAAAAAAACTATTTGTTACTAGTGTCCATATGGGGGGATTTTCCTTATGTACTGCAATAATGATGCAAAAGGATATGAGAGGAAATCTCCCTAAACTGAAGAGCAGCATTTGTCACCATAATATTTGGATAATTTATCCTTACTGTCTCAATCAATTTGGATTTCCCTCATTCTCATTGATATGACCAGGACATATGGAGGGGGAATATACCCAACAGGCCACAAACATCAATTAAATATTAAAAAAGGATAGAACCCTTAAGCTTTAATGTTGTCCATTAAAAAATTCTGCATTTCTAAGGTCATTGTGGACCAGCAGGTTATGAAAATGTCTCTTCCTACCGGTATGTAAAAGTCTCAGCGGGTGATCTGACACTCCATTGTTTTAGCTTCCCGTAGGCCATACATCAAAAAAGAGAAAGAGCCACATTGCCTGCTAGCTATAGAAAATTGTGAACATGTCCATCATGCAAGTTGTATTTACTTAGGAAACGTTAGACAAAGACGAGTGTGTGTGAGAGGATATTCACAGAAAGTTCAATGTCTATGGGTTGGCCAATTCAGAAGTAATTGCTGTTTTCAAACATATTAAAGCACTTTGAAAAAGGAAGAGATTATCTAAATTGTTGAAGGTTGGACAATCTGTAAGTCACAAGTTTGGTATAACATAATGGAATGAGTTGTAAAGTCCAGTTGACTGGTGTGTTCATTGCTTGATGCTACTTTCTATCATAAGCAGCGTGTAATGATTCTTAACACTACCAGTGTCACATAGATTTCCTGGTTACTGCTTCACAATACCAGTCTGTATAATCTCTCTCAGCGTTGTCACAAGAATCATAATGAGTTGGTATGATTGCTAAGTGTAATTCAAATTACATAATCACATTGAAACAAAGTTTGCAACTGGGTCTTTTATTGTAGTTACTTTGATTCCTTTGACACTGGTGACAGACTTGCCTTTTTTTTTTTTTTTTAATCATTAAAGTTTCAGACTTGCCTTTTGATCATACACATATATACATACACACAGAGGACCCTTGACTTAATCCTCCCAAGGGTAAGTTGTAGGTCAAGAGTATAGACTTTCTCATAAGAAATAAGAAAAAAAAGAAAAGCATAAATGTGTAATTTACCAGAAACACCACCAATAGTGATGGCCGAACTTTGGCTAGGTCCATCTGCAAACAGGCGGATCGGACTTTTAAAATAGTCTGCTGTCAGATTCAAATTTGAATTGGAAAAACCAGAAGTGACACCAGCCACTGACGTCACTTCCGGTTCTCTACCCAGTCTTCAGGGAAAAGATTCTTCCTCCGGCGGGATCTTAATGCTCCTGATTCTGCCAGTGGAAGAATAGTAAGCTCCTTCTCATCGGCAAACGGAGAGGGTCGAACACCCATACTGCTCGCTGGCTAGAAGGAGTGCGAACATCTATCTTCACGGACAGTTCGGTCATCACTAACTACCAACACACTTCAAGCTGACATTTTTGTCATTCATAAATAGTGATGATCGTGAATATTCGGATTCCGAATATTAATCGCGAATATCGTCAATTCGGAAATTCGCGAAGATGGTGAATATATTGGTGTCAGCCCTCTGAGACTCCTGGGGGGATTGCGGCGCCCTTGGGGTCCCCAGTGTGGTTAATGGGGTCCCCAGGCGTCACAGCTTCTCCCCCAGGATAGCACCTACCTTGGTTCTGGTGGGGGTACCCCTGCCACGGGGTACCCCGAGTCTGGAGTAGGTTCTGCACGCAGCCAGCGTGCAGAGCAATGGCGCCCGTTGTGTAGCGCATCTGCGCATGCGCGTGCCGGTGTTACTAGGCGGGCGTGCACACGCGTGTGCCTGTAAAGGTTACACTCCCCTCTCTCTGCAATCACTTCCGCAGAGGGGAGGGGTGAATAATCAAGCTGGGCCATATAAGCCCGCTCAGCATGACAAGTGCTTGTATTGGCAGTTCATTGTTAACCAGTGTAGATCGTCCCTGCTGTATTTTGATAGACTCCCGTGTACGACCCTGGCTTGTTACCCGTTTACCCGACTTCTGGAATCCCGACCTAGCCACGTTTACCGGTTACCCTTGATTGCTGCCTGCCCCGCTTTGGTATTCCTGACTACGCTGACCTCTCTCGTGACCCTGGAATTGGCTGTGCTCTCATCCCTTGATACCCTACATTGGGTAGTAACGCCCCGATCGCTTCCACACGAGGTGCTGCGCGATAGAGAGACCTGTCCTCCTGCAGCGGAACACCCACGGTTCCCCCCAAGGGACATCGGCCCATTCCCATTAGGGGGCTCTGAAGACCAGGCTCAACGGACATAGATTCCTCCCTCTGTCATCGGTTCCACTCACTATATGTCTATACCCCCGTGGGAGCTAACAATTGCCGAATATTCGCAATTGCGGATATTCGTTTTTTTTTATCCATTACATATTCCTCTCAATGCAAGTGGACGAATGGGAAGGCTGCAACAAGAGCTTAGCAACACCATCAACAGTTTTTTTAATGAATATTGGGGTGATGCGAATATTGCGAAAATCGTCACTTTAAAAATTCGCACCATGTTAAACATATATTGCGCGCGTGAAATTCGCAATAAAAACTGCCAATATTCGCAATAAAAAAAAAACCCGAATATTGCCGAATGTGAATATTTTCCGAATGTTTTCCATAAAATTCGCGGCATGCCGCGAATACGAATGTTGCCTATGCTGCTCATCACTATTCATAAAGAGAGAATTAAATGGAAGGTGGTTTTGGTTTGGAAGGAGAGTCCCCTTTAATAAAAAAAACATCAGGAATTTGGTTCTCTAGTGCCCTTTCTCTCCTTGGAAGTGCCTGCAGCCTTTTGCTAGGTGAGATGGCCCATTTTTACATGCTATACGTATTAATGAGATTGGTCACATAAACAAGATTTCTTCCTCTTAATTAAGATTGCTTTATCTTCTCTTTCTTCCATCTGTCTTTTTTTGACTGTTTTGAGACTATTTTAATGCATTGCCTGAAATGTAGTCCTCAAAGATGCACATCTGGGCATGTTTTGGCCTTGACTATAATTCTGGCTGCAGAATTATATGGTTGAAATTCAAATTGGTGTTAAGTTGGTTGTAAGTCGAGGGTCCACTTATATATATATCATGTGCTGGCAGTAGGAGGCATGGTGGATACCATAACTCCAAATACTTACCAGCCTGGCTTTAGCTATGCACACACTAAAAAAAATTTGTTGCTAGGAATTATGTGATTTTTGTGATAATTTTCAGTAATTCAGCAAAAACAAACAAGCACTGTATACACAGTAATCATTTTATGTAGGGGGGTGTCCTTTCCCATAAGAAAAAGAGGGCCTAGGCAGGTCAGTTGTTTATTGATCCTCCCTGGCAGATCTTTAAATGATCGCTCATGATTGTTGTACCCACACCATATCTTTACTTTACTTTACTTGAGACACCCACAGTAGATTCTGAAAATACAGAAGCTCGTAATTAGCTATATACACATTTATGGAATCAAATTTCACACACCACTGAGTGAAATGAAACGATAATCATTTTATTAGAAAAATCTTGAAATCCAGTGAATTTTTGAGATGGTGTCTCTGGTGCATATGGGTGGTACTTAGTGCCTTTTCACACCATTGCATTAGTGAGCTGCATAGGTTACATGTATTGGTCCCCTGGCACGCTATTTTTAAAATGGCATCCCATCATCTGGTAATGCCATTGTGGTGTGTTGTGCCAGAAAAAGGTAAATTTTCATATTTTTGTTTCTCGTGTTACCTGGATTATGGTAGCATGAACAGGAAAGGGTGGGTATCACTAATGACAAGGGTGGGCGCTATATGCTGTACAGGACCGCTGGGATGGGTCCTGCCAGAGAGGCATATTTCCCCTACATGCAGGCTGTATTCCCATTGAGTGTATTCTGGAAGGAGTTCGGAATAGGATTGCTCAGCAACAGCTGAGTGTAGGACACCGATTTATATTGGTCAGTACAAAGCCAGGTGGCTTGGCATTTACTGGATTTTATTTATGTTGGAGTAAAATTAAACCCTGCTAGGGTAAGTTATATTTGGACTGTTTGTGTGCAAATAAACACGGGCAGGAGCCCTAAAAGGAAAACAATTGTGTGGATTGATGGTCTGAGAGCAACCATTTGAGTGTGATCCCCCACAATGCCACAAGGGCAATGTAGTGTGGCTTGCATTTAAAGTAACCATACACAACCAGAATATAAAACATTTTAGGGCCATGGTCCTAACCAGCCTATCCTATCCAGTCCTGGGAAGATAAAAAAAGGACAATATACATTTTTACAACCAGAATATCTAAAGCTTCTGGATTTCTGCTCGTATCCAAGCAGACTTTGGCCAAATGGAGTTCAAATGTGTTTTAATGTCTTTGTGATTAGATGGCAGCAAAATATACTGTACAAGCTAGAACATGTGACCAAAAAGCATGTCTTCAGACAAATTAAGTAAATTCATTTATTGTAAACAACCTGTTTGTCTATATGAATCTGGGTTAAGGTTTTAATGTGAAATTGTATGATTGATCATAATTTCATCATACTGAATTCCCAATTTAAAATTTCAATAGTATTATTCTGGACAAAGATTCAGGCACCTCGTGGTTAGTCTCACTGCTCATTTGCCGCGTTTTCTGACATAAATCTATTGTTCATGCCTGACACATTTTATTGCACTTCTTGTGTTTTGAAAGATTTTTCTCTTTTGTTCATCTTCCTGTAGTCTCTTTCCTACCTGTTATAACATGACGGAATCTGGGTTAAAGCCAAGCTAGCAGAGAGCTTTAGTCATTCCATGCATGTCAAAACACAAAAGGTTCCTTACGTTGGCTAGCAACAGACAACAGATAGCTGGAAAATGAAGTCCATTCCAGTGGGGAAAAGGTAGAGAATTCTGTTATTATATCCAATTTCTGTATTTGGCATACATGTACACATGCACAGAGCATACTTATTCTTTATTCCTATTTAACCAACTAAACTTTTTAACATTTATAACCTTTTTTAACAACATAAACTATAGATAAAGCCCCCATACACCTTTAGATCACTCGATACAATTTTCTTTAGATCTACCAACAACTATGTAGTATAGTGTCCTCCCTGATAGAATACATAGTGATTGGAAGGTTTAGAAAGGTCCTAATATTACATGGTTTTGGTAAAAGAAAAGTTGATTGTACAGAAATTGTATGGTAAGATTGTAAGGTGTATGGGGGGCCTAACTCAGACTTTAAATGCCTCTGCCTATTTATAAGCATATACATACTTAACATCCTTCACAATTTTAGCTTCACAGATAGGTCAACTCAAAGACTAAAGGTTAAAGCCGTACATGCTAAGATCCCCATTCAATTGTCTAACGACTTATTGCAGAGTGATTCCGTCATCACGCTGCACCCTTTGTGTGCTGGTCCCCATCCAAATTAATGTGATCTGCCTGATCGATCTGTTCAGGTGGATGCATCCAATTTAGGGGCGAGCAACCACCGAGGGATCAGCAGGAAAGCGTGATCACCAGCGGATCGTAACATGTATGGCTACCTTACGGTCGTTTTATGTGTTGCTGTAAGTCGACAGCAGACCAGAAAATAACCAGGCACTTGCACACTCTGGGTGGGCGCTCGGGGGGGGGGGTTGTAAATGCCCCATTTTAAACCCTATTGAGCAAGCGACCAATAACGTCTGGTTACAGCTACCACCGAGGGATTCCCTGGGAGGATGCTGTAACCAGACACTTAACAACTGTCTGTATAAACAAGTCCTAAAGTATGCACTTTTATCTACAGTGATGATAGTTGTTTTACACTGACCAAGTGTAGCATTGACGTTCGTCTGCCACTGTCCTCCCACACATTCTTTTGACCACTATGGTCAAGAGAAATCCCTCATGGAAAAACCATTGGTATTATATATCGATATATGTGTGTTTGTGTATGTATGTATGTATATCGATGCAGAATCAATGTCAATCCCCAAGAACCACCAGGCCCTCCGTTTTGTCCACTGCCAAAGACACCCCAAATTCCCAAAAAACCACTTGCAAAGAATCCATGAGTCGCCGACAATCGTCCAAATTGCCCGGGCCCTCACACAAAAAAATCGTCAAGATAATAGGCCAACGCTCGCAACCCCAAACACTTGACGGCTCCATCTCATCTAATGCAGTACTGACAGGACAGCGCTGAACAAGATGGTGCCGTCAGGAGAGGCAGGGGGATTAAATATTGTTATGTACATAGTACAGGGATATCTCCATATGTCACTCACCGTAAGAAGGAATTGCAGTGTCGTCACTCACTGTCAGATGGAATGGCAATGTAATCACTCACTGTCAGAAGGTATGGCAATGTTGTCACTCACTGTCAGAAGGACCGACACTGTATTCATTAACTGTTAGAAGCAATGGCAATGGTGTCACTCACTGTCAGATGGAATGGCAATGTTGTCACTTACTGTCAGGTGGAATGGCAATGTTGTCACTCACTGTCAGATGCAATGGCAATGTTGTCCCTCACTGTCAGATGGAATGGCAATGTCATCACTCACTGTAAGAAGGAATGGCAATGTTGTCACTCACTATCAGAAGGAATAGCAATGTCATCACTCACTGTCCGAAGGAATGACATTGTAGTCACTCGCTATCAGAAGGAATGGCAATGTCGTCACTCACTGTCAGATGGAATGGCAATGTTGTCACTCACTGTCAGAAGGAATGGCAATGTTGTCACTTACTGTCAGAAGGAAGGGCAATGTTGTCACTCACTGTCAGAAGGAATGACATTGTAATCACTCACTATCAGAAGGAATGGCAATGATGTCCCTCGCTGTCAGAAGGAATGACATTGTAGTCACTTACTATGAGAAGGAATGGCAATGTCGTCACTCACTGTTAGATGGAATGGCAATGTTGTCACTCACTGTCAGAAGGAATGGCAATGTTGTCACTCACTTCAGAAAGAATGAAATTGTAGTCACTCACTATCAGAAAGAATGGCAATGATGTTACTCACTGTCAGATGGAATGGCAATGTTGTCACTCACTGTCAGATGGAATGGCAATGTTGTCACTCACTGTCAGATGGAATGGCAATGTTGTCACTCACTGTCAGAAGGAATGGCAATGTTGGCAATGTTGTCACTCACTGTCAGAAGCAATGGCAATGTTGTCACTCACTTCCAGTCGTATTGTTTTAAAATGGGTTTCAAACCTAGCTAGCAGGAAGAGCCAGACAGGAGGGACTAGAGAGCAAAACATGGCTCGCAAACCACACTTTGACGACCCCTGCACAAAATTTCGGCGTTGACTTGTATAATTTATACACAAACTACATGTGCTAGAGCAAAACTTTTTTTCTTTCAAATTTTCCCACAACCCTTTTCTACATCTGCACAATTTTTGTGAGGATACCATGTTCAAGCACTGTGCAATCAGCTAAAAAAGTTAGCTAGCATCACATGCAAATATTTCAAATAGAATTTGCAGCGCCATTATTCACAATCAAATGATAATCAACGTTTTCTGTTAAGTCAAAATTCCTAAGTTCAGGAAGATTTATAACTTTGGACAAAATGTCCAAATAGCCCCGTGGAAATTCTACTATGCAATATTTTGAGTTTGCACTGCAAATTTTTCACTACGATTTTTTCGTAGCATGATTAAGTGTTTTAAAAGAGATTTGTTTTTCTGAGGGTGTGGATTATTGGTGTGGTGGAGACCCGCCACAAACCTATAGCAAATTATATGTTGTTCTTCATGCTTTTTTTAAATTCATTGCCATTGTGGTAAATCTACTTATCTGTTTACTGGGGAATGGTACACCAACTATATGACATATACAGACGGCTGCCGCATTGGTCCACTTTCGTTTACAGGTGTGTCCATCTCTGGAGTAAAATAATGTTTAGGACTCTCTCATGAAGTAATTATAAAGCAATAAAGAGGATATGGATTAATATCAACTAGAGTTGGCAGTCCTGTTTTATGAAAATACCAGCACTTATGGGGTTTTTAGTTATTTCAATTACATTTTATGAAAAATTTGGAAAATAAAGACCGAGAACACATAACTAAGCTTTCATAAGCCCAGAATGAGCATTATATGTTGTAACATGAGAGTACTTGACTTCTTCAACACTTTACCTTGTTTTTGTTTGAAATTCATAGGTCAGTGTCTGCAAGAATTAGCCTGGAATTTGGAGACCTGGTAAAATTCCTGAGGCTGCTTTTTAGCCCCGCTGGCCCTTAAATCACAGGAGGAGTAGGTGTTTCACAAGGATTAGACTTATTGCTAGAAATGACAACTAGCAAGCCCTTGACTTTCTTTGAAAGCATTTAACACTTGGTAAAGCACATTAGGTATTCTAGATTGGTCCGCTTTATTTGATAAAGAAGTGAAAAGAGGGATGACACAATTACTTTGCGTAAACACAGGAACACAAAGCAGCCAGTCAGAAATGGAAATAGCTGCTTATATTCCAATTGGTTTCTATGGATTAGAACAATTTACACAGAACACATTGTTACTTCCAATTAAAAAAGCCAAGTGATTTCTTCTAGGAAAAGAAAGGAAAAAGGATACTAGTGTGTCACTTTGCAAATAGTGCTGCAATACTGAGGGGGCTATACATTGTGAATTCCAGCCTCAAAAATTAGAATCCATTAAAGTTCACCATGTCGTGAAATGTAAAAAAAACTGTATTTTGTGCCTGATAAGATGTACCAGACCCATAGTTTTGGTGAAGTAATTAAGGAAACAATTATAAGTGCAAAAGCACTTATTCATATCTGAATATGCACATCTTTGTGCAGAATGTAGGAGGATCCAACATGTAGTATTCACTTGGAGTAACAAGCACTGCTGAGAGCCCAGAGACTCACGGAGACTCATATTCCAAGCTGTCAGTACTAAAACATGCTATTTACACATAAATTTGGGGAGGCGGGTGCTGCGGCTAGCCAAACACTTACTGAGTATGCTGTAGGGAGAAAGACGCACATTGCCATGCTGACACTTTGGAGTATGATGTCTTTAAGAGTTAAGCCTGCCATACACACGCCGATGTGTGCAGGCAGACTAGTCCCGATATGTTACGGGAGGCTAACGTGATGACGTCATCACGTTAGCATCCCGGTGCATTATGGGGCCCCTTCAATCGGCCGGGCACCCTTTGTGTGCCGGCCATAAGCTGCAATGAAGACGCCGTCTTCATTGTAGCTTATGGCATCGTCTTTCATCAGCTCGCGCCGGCCAGAGCAGTGGCGTTCTCTGGCCGGCCGAGCAGTGGGGCGACAGGGATCTGTCGCCCCATGTGGGCACATGCAGATTAGCGGCCGATTTTTAACCTGACCGACGGCGCGAGCGCGCACGCCCGTCGGTCAGATTAAAAATCGGCCGCTTATCGGCATGTGTATGGCTAGCATTAAGCCTTACACCTTAAGATCGATCCATACAATTTCCATTAGATCTACCAACAACTGTGTAGTATAGTGGCCTCCCTGATAGAATACACAGTGATTGGAAGGATTAGAAAGGTCCTCATATTACATGGTTTTGGTAGAGCAAAAGTTGATTGTACAGAAATTGTAAGGAAAGATTGTAAGGTGTACTCCAATTTCCCCCTTTTTTGGGGGGGGGGGGGGGGGAGAAGGTGCATCCTGTAGACAAAGAGAAAATACTGTATATACTTTCTTTTTCCCAGTACTCCACCCATGGCACCTAGGCTAGAATCATGCATTGTGCAGCAAGATCCTGGACTTGATGAGTATACAAAATCTGATCAGCAAGACTATTGCACTTAACCATCATTCCTTAGAAACATTGCTGGAACAATTGGGACCATATGCTCTACAACGTATTTGACAAAATTGGGCTAATATATTATTTACTGGTAAGTGTTTCAACTATTTCTGCACAACCTTTGCAGATCATGAATTTTTTTCTTACCATGGTGCAGGTCAGAGATTGCATATTTTATTATGTTGTAACCAAAATAACATTTAAGCAATTAGGCTATGTTCCCACCTAAGCGATTAATCGTGGCGCCTTCACGATTTAAATTGTGTGCGACGATCGTTGTTGATAGCGTCCATTTAGTTAAATTGGCTTGTCCCCACTTTTCTTCTCTGATCGCAATCATAAAGATGAATGGATGCAATTTTTGATCGGGTGTGGAGGCGAACGAAAAATCCCGTCCATTCAAGATCGCCTGGTCAATGGTGCCCGATCACGTGAGAAATTGCACCCATTCGTATGAGCAGTTGCACCCGATCTTCACGCGTGATTTAAATCGCATCTGCCTCGTGGCTAATCGCCTATGTGGGAACATAGCCTTATACAACTATACAAGACTAAAACTCCCCTACAGTTTGTCAAAACAATAACACTCACATCTTGGACACCTACCAATTTCATTTTCAATGTACCCGCAATTTGTGTGCTTCCCATCAACAATTTTTAAAAAGCGGTAACCTGTGTTAAAATAATACACATCACATCAAATTAATAGGGAGAATGCCAAAGACTTGCTGTGTTATGGCAAAACGCAGTGCAGTTGTGGCCTTACTTACACACAGAAAAAGATGTTCTACTTTTTTTGTAGTTTTATTTTTCAATGTATACCTTAACACATAATGCATAATACATGATATTAAGTAGAACTATAAAAAAGAGAGTTAAAATTTATGAAATAAGTAATCTAAGCAGTGGTAGTGTGTTGTACTATGTTAGCCAACAAATGGAGAAATTATTTATATATAAATTATATATTTTTTTATAAATGGAAATCCAAAATTGTATTTAGAGACATCCAACATGCCTGCTTGTTTAAAAATATTGGGTATCACTTCAACTCTAAACTTTCTGCTAATATCAAGCAAACAGTGAATTCTACTTGTCCTCTGGGTGCCACTAGAGACCTTGGTTCAAGCATGCCAGCTGATAAAAACAATATAGTTATACAACACATTGAAAAGTATTTCTTATGAAGGAGTCCCTACTCATCTGAACCACCTAGGATATTAAACTCTGCTATACATTTTTACTGAACTAGGACTTCCAAAACTTACAGTAAGACCACACTATGAAATTTTAAGTTAGTCAAGTAACAAGTTGTCACAACCAGCTAAATAGTTAATTGTGGTATTGAACATTCTTATAGTGGTATACACCTTTCCAGTTCTGTTTTTTAACCTTTCCAAGGCCCTACTCAAGTTCTGGCCCCCTGTCGACTGGAAGTGGGGAATAACGAAGGAACATGCCTTTACACGCTGCTCTTCCTTCCTCTACTTCTTCTTCCACCACACACACCATCAGAATAGCGCCGGATATGTGTGCGTGGACCCTATGTGAACGCATATTCGGCATGGCAGGAGAAGCGGCCCTGCTCTTTTCTATAAACAGATGGTGGTATCAACTTTGTAGTAGAGGAAATGGAAAACATAGCTCTAACAGCAAACAAAGTAAAAAACATACTATAATAAGTGTGCTGGATGGTAGTGACATCAGTGTATGGTCACATGTCTTAAGCAGTTTCTGGAATAGTAGCAGTAATACATTGTATTTAGGAAATAACCCTCAAAAGGCCACAGAAAAACGTATAATCATTTATAGGCTAGTTAAATGCTGATCTTTATTTGAATATGAAATGTTATCTTTAACCATTTTATCCACATACATTGTTTTACCATTTCAGGTGAAAGCAAGTGTTGACTTTTACATAACAGTACATAAGGCTATTAACAAGAGGCTAAAACAACAGTTAAAGCAGATCTGAATTTGCATATATGTTAAATGTACAAAGTAAATTTTAGTTCTCTAGACGTAAAGACGTAAATGCATAATTTTTACATTATTTGCTATATAATTAAATATATATATATATTTGTATTCATTTTTTTCAGATCAGAGAGGCCTCTTTATCCCAGGTCTGGGGTGCAGAAGGATGTCAGTTGCTGATGTCATGTCTGCACCAACAAGATGGCACACTAGGGCTTGTCCCCACTTAAGCGATCAGCCGCGGTGCGGACACAAGTTTAATCACGGATGATCACTTCCATTTAGTTGAATGGGCTTGTCCCCACTTCAAGTAAAGGCAACGATTGGGCTCTGACACAGTGTGACCTGCGATCAGAATTGAGGCTCCCAGCCGTGGGCATACGCAATTTTTCAGCCCTGATCGCACCCATAGACATGAACAGATGCAATCCATTCTCTATGGGCGCGATCAAGGGGCGATCTGACATGTTTTTTCCTTTGTGATGGTCCCGTCACCCATAATGCATTTTTTTTTAAATCGTGTGTTAAAATTGCGAGATCGCCGTGGTGACATGCCCTTAGTTACAAGCAAAATAATCATACAAATAATGTCCATGTTCGTTTTCATGAAGACATTCCAATGCAAATATGTGGATCTCTTTCAAAGTTTAGTGGACCTGAACAGTACAACTAAAGCTATGTTCCCACATGTGCGACCGCCCATGGTGAGATTCTAATCGCTGGGCTGTTATCGAATAGGCTCTTCCCCGGGACGTGACCCACGACCTAAAACCTTGTCTCGCCCCATTTTTGATCACCCCTGACCATGGCAATAGACGTGGATGGCCACAGTACAAAACATTGGAACATAGCCTTAGGGTAATAGGAAGGTTGTAGGTTGGTAACAAAAGGTAGGGGTAATAACCTGTCAGTCAGTACAGTGCTCATTAGAGAACCATCGCCTGAAGAAATCACTAAGGATTGTTTTAGGTTACAATAACCTATTGTAATTTTTCTATTCTAATTTTTATAAATACTAGTGCAGTCCTTACTTCAAAGACAAAAAAACCCAGTGATCTATCATCTCTACCAGCAATATTTGGCTGTCACGTTGAAGTTCACTTTGAACATGCAATATTTAGCCTGTGAAGCAATAGTGAGGAAATGAGCGTGATAAGGGCTTATTCAGTCACAGCCGTAAATTGATTATTTCCTTTCTTATGTAAACTTATCAGGCAGCGCTGTGCGCCCACTTCCGAAGATTGCTATGGTAGAGTCTTATCTGGAGGAAACTGATTGTAAAAGCTTGGCCTGCTCCTGATAAGGTACATATCTCTATGTTGGACTTTGTATGCATGTTCTCATTTTGTTAGCACTGCCAAGAAGCAAAACCAATATTCAGGTAACGTGGCATGATATATGCTATTTTAAGTATTAACAACGATTGTCGGCCCCCAAATACGTTGTCACTACCAAATATCATAAGGAAAAGTCCCTGATGTAAGTGTTATTTTTTTTCTTTAAAGCTGATCTCAGGGCCAGAAAGAACTTTCGTGTAATATATTCCTCAATAGCCATAAAGGATATAGATCTTATCCTTGCAAGCCCAGGTGTTATCGCTACAGGATGTTTGTAGAAAACTACAGAAGAGGGCGGATACAAGACTAGTCCTTGTGCATGACAACATTGAGCTGCAATAACTGTTCTTTATTACAGGTAGTTACTGCACAGACACAATGTTCCTTATTGGGTTTCTGCACAGACCTGAAAAAATACAAAAAAGCACAGAAATATTTTAGAATAATACACATTTGTTTTATGTGGTGGCAGAATTCTTTTTCTATTTTCATAATTTTTTATATCTTTTGGCAGGCAATCTTGTGAATAACAAATGTTCTCTTTTCTATGGTTGCTATATTCGACTGGATCTACAGAGGAAGCCCCCGGTGACAAACAATGAACTACAGATGGGAGATCCGGCCATGGGTGGATCTTCTATCTGACAGCTACTCCACCTCCTCGGCTGAGCTTAATTTCAGGAGAGCGAAGGAGCACGGACGTGAGTGGTTCTTCACATCATAGGAAGCAGACATTCCCTTCCCCCTAATTTTTTTTGGGGGGGGGTGTCTTGTGGTGCAAAAAATACTGTAATGATTGTAAATTCTAATATTATACAACTAGGAAAAATGAATGGTGAACTGGCTTTTGACAACTTTGCTTTGGTCTCCCCAATATATATTGGCCTTTAACCTTTTGGCTGCCCCACATGAGTTATTATATGTGCAGGTAAGTCTAAACTGGCTTTACTCAGAATTCTGTGAATTCTTGGAATGCTTCAATTATTCTGGGCTGGCAGAGGATTGAGCAGTCAGCTGACTGCTCTCAGAATAGAAACCAAAAGCTAAGGTATCTTCTATCATTGTACACTGCTCCCTAGCGACAAGTGGCTATAAATATAAATTCCAGCAGTGGCCGTGTAAAGCTGGCCATACACCTTTAGATCTCTCCATACAATTTCTATTAGATCTACCAATAACTATGTACCGGGTCCTTCCTGATATAACACATAGTGATTATGAGGACCTTTTCTTTAGAAAGGTCCTTATATTACATGGTTTTGGTTTAAGGCTGATTGTACAGAAATTGTATGGTAAGATTGTAAAGTGTATGGGGGGGGGATTAAGCGGTTTGCTCAATAGATTGATAGTATCAGGCCTTTAACAATCTACAAATATGCCGTGTCTGCAACAAAATCTCACTTGGTGAACAGAAGAGGAGAGTCTAGATATATCAAAATGTAAAAATTTGATGTGGTGCTGTGTAAAGGTGCCCATACACCTTTAGATCTCTCTGTCAGATATCCTTTATATCTATCAACAACTATGTAGTATAGGGTCCTCTGCGATTGAACACAGGTAGACTTGATGGTTTAAATGTCGCTCATATTACATGGTTTTGGTAAAAGAAAAGAAAAACTTAAGGATATCTGACAGAGAAATCTAAAGGTGTATGGGCACCCTAATACAGCTCTGTTTTAAAAATTTCCACATATTGATGAAATTCTAAAAGATACTTCCCCTTTTGTCATTATACACCAACGTGACCATGGAATAATTAGTAGCAAGAAAATGTCACAAATAGGAAAGAACAAAATTTGCTAGCCAATAAATAAACTGGTGATTAAATGTTTAAAGCAATGTATGATGTGAGCTTTTTCGTTCCTTTGCAACTTGCAATATTCTGACAGGTAAATGCAGCAAGTAAGAACAGCTTGGCAACCTATTGTTTGAGTGACAACATTAGTGCTGCACTTTATGATCTCCTATGTGAAAGCGTATATTTCGTACATGGTAGTGTTTGCAGCTTTATAATGACATATATTCATTACATTACAGTATATGTGGTCATGTGTCAGCAAACAGAGAGAAAGGAAGTGTAACAGTGGTATAATAAGTAACTCATTGATTTGCGGAGACATTTCTTCCCGTCTATCTGCACACTTAGTAAATTATTGACAGGTTTGTTATGCAAGTAGTCATTGGTACCTAGGGTAGTCTGAATGTCAGCTTGTTAACTGCAGTCTGTTGATCTTTCCACTAAAGAAAGAAAAAAAATGTTCTGCAGATAGACATACAATTTTACTTATTCCAGATTTTTTTTATTTGTTTAATGTTACATGTCATGTATATGAAGTGAAGTGGTATTACCCTTTATTGTATATATTCTGTATATATATGTATTTGTATATATAGACCATGACACCCTGTAAATATATGCGTATAAGCTGTTGGGAATATGTTACTTGTTGTAGAGCAGCTACTAGAGGATAAGGTCATGGCTTTTCCCTCTCTTTTGACTTTGCTATCTGCCCAGCAAATGTAAATGTTATTTAAGTAAGTAGTTAAGTGTTTTCCTGGGTCTTTTCTGGGTTTCCTTGCTGCAAGCCACAGCTTACTTTGGAGCAAGATGCTCCCTTCTTCTTTCTGGGTCCCCTGCCTCTGTCCACATAGCCAGTGCTGTGGGCTGACCCCCATCCATGGTGAATGACAGGGTAGGGTGGGCCAGGATAGTCTTTCCCTAATCTTGCCCGTGTGGATGGAAGTGGATTTCAAGAGGTGCCAGAACGGCCTGGGTGAGATGAAGCATATCTCTTCTTTCTATGTCCACTGAACCCCTTGTACTACTGATTCTGGGTAAGAGCCATCAGCCTCCACTCCTCTTAGAAACAGGTAAGAGTGTGTTGGAAACAAACCATTTTGATTGAACCCCATCCCTGCTGTGTCAGTGATCGTGAACTGTACTGTATATACTCCCTTAACCGCCCTAGCGGTCGGGACGGCAGCACCTCGTCCAGCGCTGCAGCTGCTAGTATAGCACTGGACGAGGTGCTGCCGTCCAGTACAAATCGGGGCTCCGGGAGAGCATACTCACGCTGTCCTGGTGTCCCCATGCGACATGCCTCTTCGGATGCCTCTGCCTCTTGTGTCTTCCTCCCCCCCCCCCCCCCCCCCTCCGAGTGACGTGATGACGTCACTCGGGGAGGCGGCGGGACATTTGAACAGTAAATAGCATGAAAGCAGTTTTCTATGTAGAAAACTGCTTTCAAACTCCCCCTATGTAATAAACATCACCAGAATAAAGTCCCTGATGCCCCAGATATGCCCATTTGCTGTAACCCTTTCTTCCCTGGTGTGATTTTATCACCAGGTTAGAGAGGGTTAACTGCAAATGGGCACATGTGGGGCACCAGGGACTTTATTTGGGCGAGATTTAGTACATAGCAGCAAAACTTTGTGCCCTGATTTTTGTGTTTTCTCCTTTTCTCATTAAATTTATAAAAAAAAAAATTTATTTGACATAATTGTTTGTTTCAAACATTATTATATTTAGGTATGTCTATTAGACCCTTGTACGGACAGATTTTGGGAAGTTACATGCCTACAACATAAAGAAAAATTTACCATTGAAGTCTATGGTGCACTTTTGGTACAAAAATCTGGACCTCAGCAGTGCGCTAGGGAGGTTAAAAAGTGAACCCCTAACCAGTGGTGGCAGCATGTATGACAGTGATTAGGGGAAAAAAAAGAAAAGTATCTGTGAGTTACTCCAGTTCTCCAGTGAGTTACCCTGGGCCATACTACATATATATTTTCAAAATGAAATTTCAGATTAAATTTAGGCCTGTTATCTGGTAAGATAGTAAAGTAACTTTTTACATTTTAACTTTAAAATCCGAGTTGGGTTTACTGCATACATTTATGGGACTTTGGGGCCTTCTACACAATGTGAATGCAGTTTATTAACTCTAGTCATGTTAAATGCCTTTGAATATCACACTGGTTATACCTTGTTATAATATAGATTGCAATATCTATTACATAGTGCTGATTTTGGTAGGGTGGTCTTTTAAGCCATGCTTCCTATAAAATCACCATGCAGCAATATCTGCAGTTTGCTCTTGCATGCTCCGCTTGTCATCTGCACTCAAGAGAATCTTTTTTTCTACAGTTTGCTATATTTCAAGGGGGGTGAACATCTTAATATGTTTTTTATGTTGGATGATTGGGAACCTACTACAAAAATCTTACTTGGAGTCCATCTTTAAAATCAATGGTACCTCCTAGTCCTGCGATAAAAATTTTACTGGGGCACATGCTGTATGACATGTTACCACAGCATATAAGAGTCTCAAAGACCCATAAATACACAGCTATGCCCATTGTTTAGCAGTTGGTGCTTGGGTGCTCAATGAGTCCATTAAAATGGACCTCAAATATTGTTCAGTATTGTTGCTGACCATATTCATTTCTTTATGGCTGGAGTAGAATAACACACTCAGTTATAAAGCAAAAATCATCTTAAACTGGTTTCTTGAGCCTGACTATTAATTCACTGTACCCAAATACCCTCCACAGTCTCCATATTCTTAGTCCAATAGAGTACCTTGAGGATGCATAGAACCAGGATTTGCATCATGTGAAGCCCACAAATCAGGGCCATCTCACACTACAGCTGCGGTGTAGTACAGTACAGGGAGTGCAGAATTATTAGGCAAGTGGTATTTTTGAGGAATAATTTTATT
>CM070032.1:159620731-159631186 GCA_036250615.1 Ptychadena robeensis
CTCCATATTTCTGAGAGTATCCTTTGGCTACTAGTCTTGCTTTGTATCGCTCCACTGTATAATCGGAGTGTACTTAGTTGTACTTAATTTTAAAAGTCCACTTACAGTCAATAGCTTTCCTTCCTGCTGGTAGTTCTGTGAGCTTCCAGGTTTGGTTGTTATGCAGAGATTGTATTTCCTCTTCTGCTGCCTTTCTCCATTTATTGGCTTCTGGAAGTTGAGATATGTCATCCCAGCATGCAGGTTCATGTTTACAGATAGTATTGGTTTTGTATGAAAGTCTTTCGGGTGGCTTGCCCTTATTCTCTCTGTTTGAACGTCTCAGTTCAGTGTCTGGGCTCGGCCAATGTCAATCTCTTGTTCTGGAGACGTGCAGGTTATTTTTTGTGGTAAAAAAAACATTTCTCAGCTTTTATTTACATACCATTCCAAATAGTCCAAGCTGTTCTAAATCACTCTGCAGTTGGTTTGTGGACAGTCATGGCTAAGACAAAAGAGCTCAGTGAGGACCCATGGCTGCTCACAAGTCATGAAGGGGCTACAAGGCCATATCTAAATATTTTCAAGTTCCAGTGGCTACAGTACAAAGTATTATTAAAAAATACAAGATCTTCCGCACTGTGGAAAATCTCAGAGGACGTGGTCGGAAGCTAGAAGTGACACCTGTGCTGGCCAGGAGGATAGTGAGAGAGGTGAAAAAGAATCCAAGGATGACCACCCTCCTGGTCAATCTGGGCTCTGCTGGTGTCAATGTCTCAAGGCAGACAATCCAATGGACACTGCACAGTGATGGGTTCCACGGATGCAGACCAAGGAGGACGCCACTTCTACAGATAAGGCACACAAAAGCTTGCTTGGCCTTTGCAAATGCTCATCTGGACAAAGAAGAAGACTTCTGGTCCTCTATGTTATGCTCAGATGAAACACAAATTGTTTGGTCACAATGGTGTTTCCTTCATTTGGCGTAAAAAAGGAGAAGCCCTCAACCCAAAGAACACCATCCCCACTGTCACACATGGTGGTAGGAACCTAATGCTTTGGGGGTGTTTTTCAGCCAATGGACCAGGAAACCTAATCACAGTAAACGGCACCATGAGGAAAAAGCAATGCATGAGGATTCTCAATGACAACATCATGCAGTCTGCAGAGAAACTTGGCCTTGGGCACCAGTTGACATTTTAGCATGTCAATGACCCAAAACACACAGGAAAACTGGTGAAGAAATGGTTAGCAGACAATGTTTTGGAGTGGCCCAGCCAGAGTCCTGACTTGAATCCAAATTAGAATCTTTGGAGGGAGCGAAAGATCAGGGTGATAGCAAGAAGACCCTCCAACCTGAAAGATTTGGAGCTCATTGCTACAGATGAATGGGCAAAAATACCTGTGGAGACATGCAAAACGCTGGTCTGCAATTATAGGAAGCGTGTGATTGCTGTAATAGCCAATAAAGGCTTTTCTATTGATTATTGTGAAGGGGATGAATCATTTGGACATGACACTTTTTGCTCAAATGTAAATAAAATGCACGTATTAGGGATCCATCAGGGATACGTTAAGGAATGCCTTTCTGACGTGTCAGTTTTTTTGTGTTTTTTTTTTTCTACAATAAACGCATTTATCAACGCATCGAACAACGCATCGAACAACGCATCGAACAACGCATACCATTGCATTTCAATGGTCTCAATTTTCTATTGGTGCGTCAACCCAACCCATACTTGCGTTGGCTTACGTTGTGTTTATGTCAACACAGTGCTCTGCGTTGATTTTAACGCAATACAAGCTGACAGATCTCATCAACGAATGTGCAGACACATCTATTGATTTCAATGCTTCAAGATCACTGCGTTTGATGTAGGGTTTTAACGCATAGTGGAGTCAAGGCCGCACATTACATTTTTAATCTATACTGACAGCAGGCATAGAAGACATTATTATTTTTGCAATAGTCTCATCCTCTCTGCAAAACTGACCACTAGACTGAACCTACTTTCCAAACATGTATTGTAACATGCTTAGTTCAGACATATGGTTTGCTCAGAGGGTGAGTCCATTTATAATGAAAATCTGTGTATTGAGTCCAGAGTGCCCTGCAGACACACTCCCTATGTGATTCCCACTATCCTACTGAGGAGCCTTCTATCTGCTCAAATAGATACCATGCATATCTCATAGCATTACCTTACCTTTACAGATTCAGCCGTTGTGCATGTCTTAATGTGAACTTCTAAAGCCCCCCATAGACAGGCAGACTTCTCCATACAACTTTCATGAGACCTACCAACAACTTTGTAGTATAGTGACCTCCCTGATAGAATACATAGTGATTGGAAGGTGTAGAAAGGTCCTCATATTACATGGTTTTGGTAGAAGAAAAGTTGGTTGTACAGAAGTTGCATGGAGGAGTCTGCCTGTCTATGGGGGGCTTAACAGACATCAGTAAAAACCATGCGGTTCAGTAATTTAGTTCTTGGTATTAGAATCATTCCAATACACCTTTCCATCTCTGTAATTGAATTCAGAGTGAAGGCACCTGGGATATGGGTGAAATCAGTACAGAGCAATGGGAGAGAAGGAAATAGCATTTTCTTAAGCCCTCCAATACAACTTTCAATCACTCCATGCAATTTCCTTTAGATCTACCAACAACTATGTAGAGCTGGGTCCTCCCTAATAAAATACATAGTGATTGGAAGGTTTAGAAAGGTCCACATATTACATGGTTTTGGCAGGTATACCAGATTGATGCCCACATATTAGATGATGTCTTGTATGTAATGCCAGATGGGGAAGCATGTAATAGGAGGACCTTTCTACACCTTCCAATCACTATGTATTCTATCAGGGAGGTCACTATACTACATAGTTGTTGGTAGGTCTCATGAAAGTTGTATGGAGGAGTCTGCCTGTCTATGGGGGGCTTTAGACTACATCTTTATGTCATAACATCACCTCCTTCCTCTCTTTTTACGGCTCAGTACTACATAAAGGAACAAAGCCTTGTGTGCCTACTTCTATTTGTGTAATCAAGCAACTAGATTTTGCACCACCCAGTAACCAGAATGGGGGATTGCCTTACTTGCTGACCATTGGGTGGTGAAGCTTTGCTTGAGCAACATTTCAACAGAGATGAGCAGGCACACCTAAAGGTATGTCAGCAATGTGATATTTCATATACAATTACTGGGGCAGAGTGGTGAGTGAAGTGATGGCATATGTAGTTTCTTTAGCACCTGGTCTTCCAGATAACAGGAATAATGCCAGCTAATCCAGCTCATTACACACTTAAGGTCTGGTTCACACCTGTCTGTATTAATGGTCCCCATACATGGGTAGATTCTTAGTTCGATTCCAGAACAATGGATCATTGTGCACATTTGCGCCGATCAATTGTTCGCAAAGAAAGCTTTAATTGAACAGGGAACCAGCACATTGGTTAATCCCTTTTCAATTTCCATTACTTACTTATATACTTAGTATTGAATGGGAATTGATTGTGCAAAGCGGTGTGCAATGATTTTCCGTTCCATAGACAAATGCTTAAACACAGCATGGTGACATCATTGTGTTGTTGAGCATTCATCCATCAAATGGGTATGGACCTCTGTATGGGGATCTTTAGATATATTGGCCAACACATTTTGAATCCAATGAGTCTGTTCATGTGTAAAATGCATGTCAACAGATGTAAAACAGATAGGTGTGTCATTGGTATTAAATTGGGTGCGGGACCAATCTTTGGATAGCATTCTTCGTTCAGTTGGGTCAACAAAGAGTGACCAATGCATATGTGGAGCGTTTATGGGCATGCAGTGACTTATGTATTAATGCTATTTAAGGTTCTATTTAAAAAATATTGTTGTATTGCACATACTAAAATAAAAGGGACACTTAATTCCACATCTCTGCTTCATTATCTGGTTAAATAAATTTTGGGTTATGGTAGTTTTGGATGTCTTAAGCCTGCCATAGACACCTCGATCTATGGCAGACCTTTAGCAGACTGATTACAGCGTGGTGACGTCACCACACTGTGAGCAGTCTGCTAAATGTCGGACAGGAATCCTGTGTGTTCCACTGACGCACAGGATTCCTGTCAGACTGAAGCCAATTGCCTCGGAGGGGGAGGAGACTCCCCCTCTGATTTAACAGCGTTAACAGCCTGCAGCTGTCAGTCGTACAGAAAAAGAACCGGAATATCGGATACGTGTGCGATCCGACCTGCCGGCTTTTTTTCAACATAATTCAAGATGGGCTCCCACATAGTTGCGGCAGACCAACCTTGATGTGATCGGCGGGAGCGAGCACGCAGGTTGGTCTGCTACAACTATGGCCGGGAGTCTGCCCGTCTATGGGGGGCTTTAGATGGTTTATAGGTAATGGAACTAAGTTGCACAATACAAACTATGGCAGCCAGGCCAATAGCATTGTCAGGATTGACATCCACGCTTTTTTCTTTCAATCCCATCAAATGTGACTTTTTTAATATGAAGCAAAGCTAGAGATATAAAGATACATAAGTATAGGTACACAAGTGTGTCCAGGTATGTTTGTGCATATGTCTGTGTGTGTGTGTGTGTGTGCACTGCATATGCACAATACTTTCTTTAAATCTGTGTATTTGTTGGATTTATTCAGTATTTAGCATCTATTAAGAAAGGAGTTTGTGACTTTTCAAATTACTTGTGATTACCCCTAAGTGTATGAATGACATTACCTCTAGCTTCATCCTGTACAATTATGTATTTAGCAGGAATTGTTGAATGGTATTTAAATCGGTTGCTGTTTGGTTAATCTGTTCTAAGTATTAGCAGCTGGCAGTCCGGAAGAAAACGATTATAATATGAGGTTCTAGTCTCTTATAATAAAGATTACTATTACCCTGCGTAAGAGCATTCCAATCCCAGTATAACTGCACATTCTAAAAGACTTCAAGGAATGTAGGGGAGGATAACGTTTTTTTTTCCCGTTTTGAAGTGCCTAGTTTGGATAGCTATTACCTTCTTTCCTATTACACTGCTTATATAACAGGCCTATAATGTATAGAAACACCTGTATCTGTTAACAGGATATGCAGTAATGTATGCTTTAGCTGATGAAAGGAAAACAAGAAAGTTCTACTGAATAGGAATAAGTGCTTCATGTTTATTTCCTCTATTAAGCCCCCCATACACCTTTAGAACACACCATTCAATTTCCATTGCATCTACCAACAATTATGTAGTGCCGGGTCCTCTCTGATTGAATACATAGTGACTGGAAGGTTTAGAAAGCTCCTCATATTACATGGTTTTGGTAGAAGGAAAGTTGAATGGTAAGATTGTAAGGTGTATGGGGGGCTTTAGATGAGTATAACACAAAGCATGTCATTCAGCTTTTCATATTTAGCTCCTAACATTTGTAACCTCCTGAGCAAGCCACCAGGAAATGCAAGGGATTATATTCACCCTTCACATTCCCGGCCTCAATTATGATGCTGGGTATATCCTGAAAAAAAGTTGCCACTGCCTCCATAACATGCAGGTCAATGGCACGCCCTCTATCCCGGGCAAGCCCGCAGTAATGAAGAGTATGGGCGGACCTGCTGATCTCTACCGGGTCCCCCTTTTTGGTGTCATTGATGACGCCAAACAGGCGGACCTGGAAGAGTCACTGCGGGCTTGCCTACGATACAGGGCAAACACTTAGGAGGGTAAATGTATTTATTGTCCACAAATTCACAATGCACCCTCTTTGGCTGCTCAATATAATCCGTCACATTTCCTGGACATATCTTCATTGGATGTTCACCAGTATAATTTAGTGTCCTTCTATGCTGAAGATAGACCAGTTGTTTTTTTCCATTTTTAACTAAGAGCCTATTCACACTTTTTCAATGAAAAATAAAAAAAATGGATACAGTGGCACGTTTTTAAAAACTCATGCGAAAAAATGGAATGCATGCAGTGTGGTAAAATTGGTTGTGTATGTAAAAACACATGCAGTAAAAAAACAGACACATTATTAAAACTCAATGCATAAAGTGCGAAAGATCTTTAGAATTTTCCTTTAGATCTCCGTTTATTTTACCAAAACCAATATGAGGAAAATGAGGGACTTTCTAAACCATCAAGTCTACCTGTGTTTTAACGCAGAGGATATCTGACAGAGAGATCTAAAGGTGTATGGCCAGCTTAAGAAATGTTAAGCAAGGCATACACTTATGGATTCTTCCGTTCAACTGACCACAGTAAGGTAGATCGAAAATGAATCGATTCCTACCCACCTGGTAATCTTGAAAATGGAAGAAGCAATCGATCAAAAGGCAATCAGATATGTATTTTTTTTGTGCATTTAGATTTCCTGTCTTAAGAACAGGAAGTAAAAGGAAATCTCTCACAGTTGAAGTAAGGGAAATTTCCTCTGCCCCTTACTATTTAACAATTACAAACAAACATCCCATTATACAATGTATCTTAAAGAAAGAAATCAATTCATAAACCTTGCCTGTAATGAGTAAATCCTGATTGTCCTTGATGCTCCTCCTCTCTTATCAGAAGCCACTGCAGCATTTCAACATCTGGACCAACTGTTGAGAAGATACAAGACAGTGATGCCATCACAATCTCTCTACAAACCTTCAGATATACATTACAAACCTTTATGTAGCACCATCTAGTGGCCACACACATGCAGTTCATTAACCCCTGGATGACTGGCATCCTTTTGAGAACCAGACATAGTCACTGCCAGAACTCCAGGCCACAGCAGGTAAGTATGTATTGTGTAGTGCTTCTTCACCCTTATGGCAGCTCAGAAGTGAGTAGTAATTACATTTTTTTTCAACCAACATCTAGTGGCCATACACGTGCAGTTAATTAACCCCCAGAAGACTGGCATCCTTTTGATGCCATTTCCCTTTGAACTAAAGATAGCCACTGCAAAAGCTCAAGGCCACAGCAGTTGAGTATGTATTGTGGAGTGCTTCTTCCCCATTGTGGCAGCTCAGAGATATGTAGTTATTATTTATTTTCACTTTCGGTTCACTTTTCACTTACTGTGTCTTATTTTGAATTTACTTTATAAAATGTAAATATATAGCAAGTACCGTATTTTTTGGACCATAAGACGCAAAATTTGGGGGAAAAGTGCCTGCGTCTTATGGTGGGAATGTGCGACCACCTGTGGCCATTTGGCCACCGGTGATCGCAACTTGGCTCCCTGCCAGCTCTCCCGACAGATGGGAGATCGGCTGTGTGCAGAGGGAGAGCTGGCAGGGAGCTGAACTGTATTGGCTATATTTGCAGAGCCCCTCAGATATAGCCAATGCAGAGTGTGTGTAGGGAGAGCTGCACCCGTTGGCAGCTCCCTCGCACACGCTCCGTAGAGGAGACAGAGAGATCAGTGTGCTGATTCCCCCATGGGGGCCCCCCCTCCCTTTCCTCTGTGTGAGGAAGAAGAGATGCCAAAGTGTGCTCTCTAGTGACACCATTTTTGTGGCTGAAAAGGGGTACTGCATGAGATTGAGATGAGATTCACATTTATTTAAACACATGAAATATTTTTTTCCTGATTTCCTTCTTTAAAAACTGGGTGCGTCTTATGGTTATATGCGTCTTACAGTCCATGTGGTAGTTAGGTCTCTAAATCTGTCAATGGCATTTAATAACCATAATTTTTTGAATGAAATATCATTTTCTAAAAATGTTTTGCCAACCAAGTAAAGCCCCCCATACACCTTTAGATCTCTCTGTGAAATATCCTTTAGATCTACCAACAACTATGTAGTATAGAGTCCTCTGCAATTGAACACATGTAGACTGGATTATTTAGAAAGTCCCTCATATTACATGGTTTTGGTAAAACAAAAGGAGATCTAAAGGAAATCTGACAGAGAAATCTAAAGGTGTATGGGCACCCTAAGAAAGGATGAGCAGTGCGCCCATGCTAATGCATGTTATAGCTCTGAAGTTAAACACAAATGTAACGTATGCAATAAATGTCTATATTTATTTTTTACCTCACAACATGAAACCCCTCTTACAAATGAAGTAGGTTCCCGCTTTAACTTCTTAGCTTTCATGATAAATCACATGTGTATCTTCTCTGCAGGCAATCCCTCATGCAATTAATGTTTAGTACAAATGGTATAATTGCTGGAAGCTGTTATCTGAAATCCGGTCTCCCCCCTCTGTTTCCGGAGACAGGAGGCATCCTCTGCAGAGTGGCTTTTCTCTCCCACTTACTCAGGAATGTATAAACAGATCCATCCAGCTTTGTAACACTTCACCATGAAAGCAGTAATGCACATTCTTTCAAAATGTCTATATACACCAACTTAGCAAAGATGTGTTTAACCCTTTCCCATAATACTTCAATGCACATATTACCATCATAGTTCACACTCAAACTCTAAAGTATCTAGGCCACAATGGGAAACGTATGGGAAATGGGGAAAAAAAGTTTTAAGCTAGCCATACACTGCACGGATTCCCTGGCTGATCGATTCAGCACCCGATGGATTCCGGCGATTCCGCCGGCATCCACAGGTGAGAACGATCAGCCAATTAGGGAATCCGATCGTGGCAGCCCACCTTGTATGGCCGGATCGAAAAGACCAACAGGTTGGTTCTTCCTCGGATCCGATTCTGTGCCCCCGATCCATCGGATGCGGTCGGACGGGCAAGGTGGGCTGCAGGGGATTCCGGCACGATGGATCCGCGTGCACGCGCCCGGAATCCATCGCGCCGGAATCCGGCACGAATCCGTGCCATGTATGGCAGCCTTTATTTTATTTAACAATTTTTTTTCTAAAACAAAAGACATCCATATTATCACTTCTATAAAATTAACTCCTTTTTACAATAAAGCCCCCCATAGGCGGGCCGATACCCGGCCATAGTTGCAGCCGACCAACCGGCGTGCTCGCTCCCGCCGAGCACGTACAGGTCGGTTGGCCACAAGTATAGGGGAGCCCACCTTGAGGATCTGACAAAAAGACCCGGCAGGTCGGATCACACACGGATCCGTCCTGCTGGTTCTTTTTCTGCCCGATCCTGTGCTGCAGGCTGTTAACTCGGAGGGGGAGACTCCTTCCCCTCCGAGTGAATTGGCTACAGTCTGACAGGAATCACGTGCGTTAGTGGAACACGGGATTTCTGTTTGTTCTCTAGCCGACTCCTTACTGCTAAAAGTCGGCCATAGATCGGGACGTCTAGGGCCGGCTTAAGGGAAACCATGCAAATCATGTCTGTCCAAATTGTTTCTACTTAAAGCTGGCCATACACCTTTAGATCTCTCTGTCCAATATCCTTTAGATCTAACCACAACTATGTAGTATGGGGTCCTCTGCCATTGATAGACAGGTAGACTTGATGGTTTAGAAAGTCCCTCATGTTACATGGTTTTGGTAAAACAAAATGAGGTTTAAAGAAAATCTAAATAGTGAAATCTAAAGATGTATAGGGACCCTTATATAGATTCATTCTGTATTTTACATTGTATTTTAGAATTGTCAGTGTCTTGACACAACATATGTGTTAAGCTGGCATAGACTAGATTTCATGCCAGTTTTTCTGCAGATCGACCACGTGTGATGATGCCATCATGCATGGCCGGTTGTGCCGAGAATCCGACATGCACCCTTTGTGTGTCTGCATTTACTTTGGATGGGGGCGCTGGTCATGTTTGTAATTTGTCAGATCAATTTCTGGGCCAAATTATGCCCAATGGGTGTGTTAGATTTGCGGCTGATTTGGCGGCAGATTGATCACTGTGAGCGCACACGGTGGTCCAACGTTCAACAAAATCAGCTGCAAATCTAGCTATCTATGGCCAGCTTTATATATCGGAAAAGCCATTATTACATTCTCTCCCTTCCCCTTACATTAACCTCCTGGGCCTTTGGCCCAAGTTAACTCAGGTTAAGTTTCATCCTGCATGAAACTCAAGGCGAGTTAACTAAGGGGAAACTTGTCTGTCCCTCGGATTCCTCAAGTGATTCCGCATATTTGTATGTATGCCGATGCTTCCGCATCCATCCCCCATCACCTCACCGGTGACGCGAAAATATTGAAATTTTTTCACTTAATATTTACAATAAATTTGTCAGTTCGAGAATTCGTGACCTTCAGTCATTATTACCTTCAGTGCACAAATTTACATTTATATGCGCATATTGCGAATGCATGACCCTTGGATAAGACCCTGTCCGCTTAGCACTAATATAACATAATATAACATAATATAATAATATAAAATAAAATAACGACAGAGGCAGGATTATCTTTGGAAAAATAAACTTTATATAAGAATTTGCAAGATGTCCTCCTATGTCTGCGACACGGATCCAGGCATGTCAATACATGGTACTTTCCCCAGATTACCTTCACTGCACAAATCGGCACATGTACAGTTGTTGTGTTCAAAATTACTCAACCCCCACTGAAATTGAGTGTTTTGGCCATTTTGACATTG
>CM070032.1:159631286-159664620 GCA_036250615.1 Ptychadena robeensis
ATTCATGGTACCTTGCACACGCTGAAGCTTCCCTGTAACTGCAGAAGCAAAACAGCCCCACAGCATGATTGACCCCCTGCCATGCTTCACAGTAGGCAAGGTGTTCTTTTCTTTATGCCAGCTCCCAGGCGCACCCCCTTGCTGTCTCCAAAGAATAAGAAGAGTCAACTGCAGTATGCCAAAAGTCATGTGGACAAACCACAAATGTTTTGGGATAGTGTTCTGTGGACTGATGAAACAAAATGAGAACTGTTTGGGCCCATGGATCAACGCTATGTTTGGAGGAGGAAGAGCAAGGCTTCTGAATAAAAAAGCCTGTATGTACACATCCATTGCATAGCATGTCGTTGGCCATCGTTTTTTTTTTTCAAGTTTATAGTGTACTTGAGTTTAATACCCCTGTGCTTGAAACAGGGGCGGTCCTAGGGAGATCGGCACCCTGGGCGAGCACTGCCTTTAACGCACACCACCTTCATTACCCCCATGGGAAAACATCTCTGGTCACTCCCGTGGGGGGTTGGCTGGTGAGGTGAGACTTACCGACTCTGTTCTGTTCCAACACCAAGCCCCGCACTCGCGGAGGGCAATGCGGATACTGTGGGGGATACTCCGCTGAAACTTACCTCCCCTGTAAACTCCTGAAGAAGTTATTAAAAGAACGAAACGTACGTCGGGTTGGGAGCTAAAATCTTTCTGTCAACCTGTGGAGTACCATATATTGTTTTTTTTATTTTAAGTCTATATGTTTGTAATTGTCAGCTGGGTTACTAATTAATATAAAGGCCTGTGGCCTATCAATTGTTTTAATTGTGCAATAAAATGTTTGCTTTATACATATGTACCTTGTAATCCATATATTCCATTGGAGCCCTTAAAGTCCCCTCGCCTCTGATATTTCAGGGGAAATTTTTGTATTTTGTATTGTGTTTTGGAATGTTGGCTCCACCACTGGAGGAATAGTAAATTTGGTTCGATACTGTGGGGGAGACATCTGGGCATCTGAAAATATTTACAATGCCCAGACACCGCCCGGCATGATGCCACCCTGCCTAAAACTGGCACTGGCTAGAAGATAATGTTTATGTGGCAGGAAAGATATAAATATCGGGCATATATCTACATCTTTAAGCTAATAACATCAAATAGTGTGACTGAATTGACGGATTCCTTGCTAACAAAATCAATATGATTACCCACTATCCATGTAGGTTACTGATGGTCAGATGACAACTACTGCAGCCAGGAAACAATTATTTTCTTTAGCACGTGATCAAGATGTAAACTTTAAGGTTCCATTTACACGGTTGTTCAAAGAACATGTCATTAACAACCAACTAGTGCAACCACATAACAGACGCAAAAAATTAGGTGTCCGTCGGTCTGTTTTCGGGCATTCGCTCCATAGACCTGTCATAGGTCATTATCAAAACGACCCACAAGTGCCTGCAAGTTCGGGTCGTTTGCCAGGCTGCTACGGGAGCGCCCGGTCGTTTCCTCTGGCTGCTGCGGACTGATCGCAGCCCGGGAAGCGATCAAAATCTTTAATGCTGCAGTAAAAAACTTATATTTGGTGCAGAGAACTACTTTCAAGTACTTTGGAAACTAAAAGCAAGTGTGCTGCACAGCTTTTTGTGCTTTTTATAATGGTACTTAGCACCATTTTAGTATTGGACTCTATAGTATAGACTGCACATACAGTACATAGCAATCATGTTATCTTTGTATGCTCTATTTGGGATAGGTCACTTCTACTGTTATTGACTTTCTTTCCTTGCTTAATGTGCAGCATTCTGCAAATATGTTGGCACTTTATATAAAATAATAATAATAATAGAGTCACAAAGGAAAATCACAAAAAAACTTAGCAGTAAATATCAGTGGCAGTGAGTAGATTTCACCAATAATCTGTCTAATATTAAACCTGATAGATGAGAGGAGCATCCCTTTCATTTTACTGTCTCCATACATTGTTGATATGAGGCTGCCCATAGAGAGCTATAGTAAAATGAGCTTTTAGGAGAGTCAGTGCTTCAACATTTAGCAGACAATCCCTTGCCAGAGGCTGTTATGAACAGGTTATTACTTAAGATTGTTGACTTTAACAGAGTTCTTACAATACAGAACACAAAGGCAAAGTTAACTTGCATTCTAAGCTTCAAAGAAAACACGCTTTTGTTTTTGTGGCATGCATTTTTCTTACAGCACAAAAGCTGTAAAATACAACATTTCCGGGGAAAAACATTTTTAACAATGTCAAATGGATCAAAAATGTCAAGTGGTTTGATGTTTTGAATGATTATTTCACACGATTGTTTCATAGGATTTGCATGTTTTTTTTATACTCCTTCATTTAACAAGAGGAAGCAATAAATAATTTATAGATTCAAACAATACAGCTTTTATATTCAGGTTATCCAACGTCGAGGCTTAATTAAATGTTTCGTTTTTGGGTGACCACTTATTTGGCTGAGACACAATGGATCACCATTCAACAGCAAACAAATAAGACTGTCTTGTTAAAACGTTGCACCCGCTTACACAACCAACAAAGGGACAGAATGACCAAGAATATACTTCAATCTAATTTCCCCCTTTAGCACTTTGCACCTAAACTGAAAAAAAATAATAATGATATTCTTACTTGCCTCTGAGCTGTCCCAATGTCTCAAAGTCTCAAAAGTATATAATACAATAGTAAAACATTTATAAAATCTTTCTTACAGATCAGGATTTTTTTTTCTATTTTTTTTTTACAGATTGTCCCAGTAATATAGGGGTTTGCCAGCAAGGGACACAGTATATGATGGTGAGTTTAGGTGCGCTTGAATCTTACATTGTGTCAAATTTCTCTTTCTCTCTTGCTATAATAATTTTTTTTATGTTGATATATTCTATTAACCTCCTGGGATAAGAAACCTGCAGAGAAATCTTCATACTCAGGATCCCAGAAAAATATTGGTAAAAAAACAATGTGTGAATGTTAATGGTCTACAATTCTTCATAATCGCTATATAAATTTTGGGTGCTATAGCTCATTTCCCCTCTGGTAATATAGATCACTGTGTAATTAAATCATTTACATACTCCTGCCTTCAGGGAAATTTGTGAAGCTTCTCTTGCCACTACAGTTTTACTAAGAGCAAGAAAGGTGATCAAAAGGATCCTCCTCAATGCCAAATTACAAAGTCTTATCTCATTACCCCTCTACCATTGAATACAACCATGATTATTTAGGCATGTTTCTGTTTTTGAGTATATGGCTAACTTTACTGGTGATCTGTGCCATAGTGTACCTGTAAAGGTGGCCATAGAGGGTTGCTGCCAATTGAGCAATTGTGTGGGCTCACAGCAATCAATCTGATGCGAAGTGTGTCGAATTGCGGGCAATTTTGCTGCCAATCAACCGATGTGTGGGCTCACGGCAATCGATTTGACGCAAATTGCCCACAAACTGAATATGCCCACCTTAAATTGGGCCATAAATTGTCCCAGAAATCGATCTATCAAATGATAGACATGCCCTACATTTTTAGATCTCCATACCTTAGATGGGGACGCTAGTAAATGCAGGCACGCAAAAGGTGCGCAGCCCATTCTTGGCACCAACGGCCATGTGTGATGACGTCATGGCCGGCTTTACTTATAAGAATAAAAATGATGCTGCTCCCAGGCATCTCATCTCATCAGACCACAGCACAAACAATTCCTTAATTCTTTGAAAACAAAATGAAAGTTTACACTGGGACAATCCGCGATCAATATAACAGACTTCTTGGAAATCTCTGTAACATGCGTGAAGGTGCTATCAATCACACTTGTAATTTAAAATAGTTAATTTCTTCCTCTTTTATTCATGACATGCTTCCACGGCAGAGGAGCTGTAAATTAATTTATTTTCAGACAGCAGACAGAAAGTCTAGCCCAATCAGTTGCATAACCGGATAAAACAATAAACTATTTTACACCTAGACTAGCCACTTGTTTTTTCAGTGACTGGATCAACAAAAGTAGTGGTACCTTAAAAATTATCTCCTCTATGTTTCCCTAGTCCCAAACCAATCACTGCCTTTGACCCTCTAAATAATTGCTGTCATTATTAAAACATATCTAACACTTTGTTTAAAATTAAAATTAAAATTCAAAGCTATGATTCGGTCCTTAGAATTCTCTTTTTTATTTGCAGATTCCTACTTGTTAGTAAATGTACTATGCTAATGCTACTATGTTAATAAATGTACTATGTTAGTAAATCACTATGAAACAAACCTTAGATTGTAAGCTCCTGTGAGAGACAGTTACTAATATGACTGTAATATGTAATATGACCCCCATTGGAGTTACAATTTTGGATAGGCATTTTAGTAAAAGTTCTACCCTTTCACATAGTTACCTGAAAAAGATAACTATGTGAAAGGGTAGAACTTTTACTAAAATGGTCAAGGCTCTTATTTCTAAGACAAAACTTTGATAACCCCCATCTAAATGGAAAAGGGGTCCTTGGGACCTCTGTACTCATTTAATAGGGTGAGGAGTGGGATCTGGTCCTCTTGTTAACTTAATGATTTCCCACCCGTGCCCCAACAAAGTCTGGCCCATGTTGTGGGGAAGAGACCCTATTATCTTAAAGAAAGGTCTCCCCTTTGTTTATGTATGGCATGGGGCCTCGTGGGACATGGGGGTGCCCCCCCCCCTTTCTGTCCTTCCAGGCTTGCCCTTTTCCAGAGCTTACCATACCAGCAGGAAGTCTAGTATGCTCGGGAGGGGGGGTGAAGCACGTTGTTAATGGTCTCCCTTTTCCAGAACATACCAGACCCTATGTCAGTGGGGGGCCTGGTTTGCTCTGGGAGGCAACCCCATGCTGTTGGACACTGTTGGGGTGATTGACACTTTAATGGTATTGTGGGTACAATTATGAGAATTTACAGTACCATTACAGCCAATGCGTTTCTCTGCGAATATGCAAACTGAGGGTATTTGTGGAAATGTTTGCAGACTAACCGCAGACACCCTCGGGCACAATCAATCTTAGATTTACTTGTCTTGTGTGATAAATATCGATCAGCAATCTAACATTGATCGATTTTTCCACCACACAGTGTGATTGTTCAATTTCTTTACTTAGATTGGTGCTCATTCTCCATTGTACCATTGGATACAAAATTGATTGAGATACCCATCAGACACTTGTACAATCCATTTTTTCAACATGTTCAATTACTGCTCCATCGATTTCTATGTTCAATTAAAAAAAATTTTTGGTCGATAGTACCAGATCTGCAGGAATTGATTTCTGTACAACTAAAATGAATAAAAATGGATAGTTTTAAGTCTTTTGAACAGAAATATAGAAGCGTGTATGGCCATCTTTTATAGAATTTTTAACAAAGCAATATTTAACCTCCTTAGTGTTCATGACGAGTCCATCTCGTCCAGAGTTTGTGTGAAGAACAAACTCTGGATGAGCTGGGCTCCCATGAAAGCCGCATATCCCCGGAAACCTATGGCGATGTTGCTTCCAGCCGCAGCATTTCCGGGGTTCTGTGGCTTAACTGATCGCGTCACGGTGACCCGAAAGGGGGCGAGGGTGAGCAGTGCCATAGACCTCCATGTTAATGGAGGGGCTTCTGCTCTCCAGACCTCACTGCCAGTGTCATGAATGACACTGGCTGTGTGGAGAGGGGAGGGGGGAGGGAGGAAAGGGCAGGCAGTGTACCTTGTACACTGCTGCCATTGCCTGTACCACACTGTTAAAAACTGTGCGGTACAGGCAGTGCGCTAGGGAGGTTAAACCATACCTGTCAACCCTCTTATTTTGGCCGGGAAAGTCAAGTTTTTTCATGTGGTTTTCCAGACCAAATTTTTCCCGGGATATTGAAATAGTGCTAATTTAGGATCGAGGGGGCATTACTCTTCCTCCTAAGTTCCCATCCCACTTGTGCAGATTATGTGCAGTGTTGGGACACTAATAGGGCGAGTAACGCCCTCTCCCTTCTAAGTAAGACAGGAGCTAAATAGGAGGGAGGGGATTTAGTCTCCCGACACAGGATGTGACATCACTGAAGTCACTTCCGGCATCTGGAACGCAAGAAAAGTCTGGCCGAAAACCGAAAGTGACGTCACACCCCATATTCCCTGTATTAAACACTTATATGTAATACACAATGAGTATGAGTTTGCATATTGTACAATGGATAGTAGAGAAAGGTGTATAGGAAAACAAGGACTGTAAGCAGGTGTCTGTTGGAGGGCAGACATACAGTCATGGATTATAAATATAAAAATGCATCTGGTAAGGTCTTATAAATTGTTACACAAAATGGGGGGAAAAGTAATGCAAAGCACACAGACCAATATTGTTTGCTCTGACATCATGCTGTTCTATTCTCAAGATGCTGGCAGGAGCTGGTATTGTAGACACTAGCCGCTTATCTTTCAAGTCCGCATTCCAGAACTATGAAGGAATTGTGTGTTTGTAAATCTAACAGGAAGCATAGTAAGCCAGACACTTGCATCACCTGACAGATGTGTTTTTCAAATTAGTAAGTTTATTTAAGGCTTCTTGTGGAATGTGTGTTGACAATAAAAGGTATTGATAGTGTGATCAAAATGTTTTCTCCCATGTTAAACAAGAATCGCATAACATCTAATAGGATGCATATTGGGGAAACTTGTTTGCCCAGGAAAGAGAACTCGCATGAAACAAAACAGTGAGTAATCTAAGCATAATAACAAGTTAGCTGAGCATAAAACTGTCACCGTTCAAGGGAAATAAATGGTTTGGCCAAGGGGTAGACAGGCTAAATCAATCTAGGAGTGAATGTTAAGCAGTATGAAAGGATGGATTTTAGTGTTTTTAGGGTGAAAAACATTTATCTTTGTCCCATTGTATTTCCCATGCTTCAGGTAGAATCGGAGAAGTGGCCCCCTGCTTGGCTCCAGTCAGGCTCCAGCCTTGATTAATGGCAGCTGGAAATGTCTGTAAGTCTGCTTACCTCATGATAAACTACAACAAAAACACAGACCTCCTTCACAGGCCTTCTACCTTCATTACTTTAAGACGGCATCTATAATAATAATTATTATTAATATTGTTATTGATGGTTGGTGAAAGAGAAGAGAAATGTATGCAGGGCTCTATTATTTACCTTTTATGTGCCAATTTTTTTGAGTTTTGCATAGATACCTAAGTTTGGCTTCTCTTAACATGTTGAATGTATTGGAATACACCCATGTACAGACATTCCCTAGGTTAGGTATGAGATGGGACTGCAAATTTACTATGTAACTCTGAGCAGGTACATTATTTAAATGAATGCAATGTTTCTCTCAATATGGATATACCGTATTTTTCGGACTATAAGAAAAATACAGAATGAGCAGAACAAAGAATAGATTTGTTGCCCCGGAGGTTTTTTTTTCTATTCTGGATAGCAAAGACAAGGGGATTTTTAAGGCCTAAGCAGTGAGCTTTACACAAATTCCATAATAGTATTAGTAAACAAAAGTAACTTAATGTCCATAAAAAGGTCCAATGACCATGATTCTTCAACAGAAAAAATTCCTGGGTGCCACTATTTCACTGGGCTGGATATGTCAAACTGATGCCTTCATACATAATAAAGAGTATTCCCAAACGATCCCAACGTACGTTTCGTTTATTGTTCTTTCTCAGGGGATCAACCAAAAGGAGACCTGAGTAAATGTGAGATGACCATTTTATAAGGACACAATAGGTATCAGGATTTATAAGAGTTACGGGGCAATCAGCCCACTCACCTCAGTCCATAAGGTATGGGGGCAACATATGCCTGCCAGTGCACCAACAGGGTCAGAAGGGAGAATAGGGAGCTACAGCTGAGCTGTGGCTGAGGAAGTACAATAAACTAAACGTATGTTGGGATCATATGGGAATCAAGTTGCAATCAACTCACAAACTCAGCTAGTCTTAAAAAGTTGACCATCTCTATTGGTTCGTGACAAAGCCGACATTCACATAGCAACAAGTAATGTAAAGTGACTGGTCGGTATGTAAGCAGTGTGGTTAGGAATAGTGCTGATTACAAATTTTTATTGCGACTATCGCCACTTCGAAAATATCAAATATTGTGCTATATCTTTCTATTTGCGGATATTCAGGATTTTTCACATTAGTACCCGGAACTACCGTGCACTGCGTTCGCAAAATGTGCATTTACAAGTGCACATTTATAATGAATATGTAAAATATTTCAATGGTTATGGCAGTTCTATGGCTTTGTCCAAATACACAGAAAACCCTATCTTTGTTTTCCCTGTTTTACAAAAAAAGGATGCCATAGAATATGTACATATGCTTGCATTGTCTGCATGAAGATAACATATAAAAGGGCTTTGTAATAGCATTAGTGTATCAACATCCATGTGAACCGAACCGAATTCCGTTTAGCTTGGTAAAGAGTTGTAGAACATACACAATCATGACTGAGAAATAGCTTTTTTCCATCCATTTGTTAGCTTTACACATAAACACCTGCAATTACTTCATAGCATTCCTACTCTCTGAAACTCTCTCCCTCGCCCCATTAGACTTGCTCCTACTTTTGGCACCTCTTAAATCCAGCCTACCCATCTTCTCATTTCTAAATTCATTACCCTGCCAGTCCCATCTCCCCACCAGTTTTATCATTTGTTCCCCAACCTATTCCATTGTAAGCCCAATTGGGCAGGGTTCTCTCCCCCATAACCTGTACCTGTGTGTTATTTTGTTTGGCATCTCAACTTTAATTGAATGTACAGGTTTGTGTAATATGTTGGCGCTCTACATATAACCATACCTGCATATTTTGTGCTGGAAAAAACATGTGTCCCCATTGGAGGCTTATTGTGAAAAATGCCTTAAATAAAAATCTTTATGGCAAATTAACAAGAATAATTTTTATTAGCTGCAGATTTCAAATTGATAAATTATAATCATGTAAACATTTTTGTGTGCTTATATATATTGTAATGAATGGGGGTAAACATAAAAAAGATACTTTTTTTAAACAAAAATAAAAGAAATTAATTTGAAAGTTACAATAAGAATACAAGAAAAATACTATTTAGGAGTGTACTTCCAGTCTTGCTTAATTGAGCAGATATTTTTGGATTGTTAATATCTTACTTTTAGTAGAAGAAAAAAAAACCCACCAGACTCTCCCATCCTTAGCCCATCAGCCCTAAACACTGGTCCCTCTGTGTTGAGATTAACTGTTCCCAAGACCTGAGAAGAAAAGAAGTTGTTTAAATGGAAAGGGAAAATTCTTGTTCGCTGTCAGAGTCTCGGCTTATCACAGCAGCCCCCTATTTTAACTCGATTGCAAACGATATCAGTGATCAAAGGAAAAGAGCCCCTGCAGGAGCTTAGGTGAACAGCATGGCAGCCACAATTCTTCCTGTTGATCAGAAAGCAGGAAAAGACTTTTGACATGAAAGACAGCTTAACCAGCACAAGAATGGCAATAAACCATCTGTAAAGTGCTCAAGGTTACCCTTGAACTAATGCAAATTGTTCCAAACAATTTTTCCCTTTCTTTGACTTGAAGGAACCCCACTGTGTCATTTATTCAGTCACATGCTTACCTACAAAAGCTCTATATAAATAGAAATACAGTGCGCTTGTGTGTGTGAAATAAGAAATGAATGGAACGTTCACAATGCACATTTTCTTGTTTCCATGTCCAGCCATTTTAACTGGTTATTCTAACAATTCTTTTCTTTTAAAGTCGGTTTCCTACATGATTTCAATGTAGCTTTATCACATGTGTTATTTTGTTGCAGCCATTATTCAACAATAGAGTGAATACCAAAAATAAGTCTAAAGCACAAGAGGTTAGTTTTCAGTGGAAATATCACTTTTTGAATATTTAAAAGTGACAAAAAAATTTTGTGTTCACTTGTCTCACAGGGTTACGTTATAACTATCTGGCTGTGTCTCTCCAGCTGGGAAAAGTTTATTTATGTGGCAGGGAATGGAGATGGCTGAACTTTTTGATTAGCGGAGTATGTGAGTTGTTTGCAAAGCCATTGAACATGCTATCATCACCAAATTGCTGATGGGTTGTGATTCTTTTTCTTACTGTATTTTTCGGACCATAAGACGCACTTTTTTACCCCCAAAATTTGGTGCAAAAAGTGCCTGCATCTTATAGTCCGAATGCGCGGGTAGTCGCACCTTGGCTTCCCACCAGCTCTCCCGGCCCGGAGATTAGCTGGGCGAGCTGGAGGAGCTGTCAGATGTGAGATGCCTGCTAATGCCGTCTCTCCAATCTGAACTGGCATAGGCAATGAAGAGAGAGCTATAGATGAACTTGCATCTACAGCTCTCCTGTCCATGGGAACAGCAATCAATCTGCTGCCCCACGGACACAGAATCAGTAACATCGGGAGAGGAGAGAGAGAGCAGAAGACAGCCCAGCCCCTCCCCCCTCCTTCCTCCTGTAGATCAGTGTAAAGTATGACGTTTTGCTGAGAGTGTACTGCTGCTAGTGACACCTGCTGGCTGAATTAAATATTGCAATAATTAAATTAATTGCATTAACCCAATTGCTGTGAAAACGTAATTAATCTTTTTTTTCTGGTTTTCCTGCCCTAAAAACTGGGTGCGTCTTATGGTCCGGTGCATCTTATAGTCCGGAAAATGCGGTTTCACTCATACCCATATTGTTATTCAAAGTCAAAGTGGAAATTTTGACTTAAGAACTTATAACTTAATTTGTGCAAAAATTATTTGTGTTGGAGCAATGTGTTTTTTTGTAGTATAACCTTTTGTAGTGGACCCTTCTCTACATCTCCAGCAAGTTTGATGATACCATGCTCAGGGGCTTTGCAATCAACTCACACATTTGGGCTGAAAATTCGACCATTTCTAGAAAGAATGGCCTTTGAGTCATCTACTGCCAATGTAGAGACATGGGGAATGCTACTACTCAAGACAGAGTACATCCTTTGTTGAATAGCTTTTGGTCACTATGCTAGTTTTTAAGAATGGATGGCAACACATACAACATGTACCTGAAGCAGGGTGGGCCATTATGTGCAAATATATAATAATAAATGTAATTGTATAATAATAATTTTAATAATTGTAAATTATTAATAATGGTCCACACTTACACCAATCATTATATGTAAACTGAATTAGAAAATATAATTAAGGCTTTAACATGTAAATGTATTATGAAAAGTGGTGTTTAGTCTTATTCAATCTACTTTTTAAAATTGGCTAGTATATGACGAAAATTTTCTATCTTGACCTGTTGTGCAGATTTCGAGTGGCCATTTTAACACACATTGACTTGGTATCATGTGCCCATCAGAAAACCTGCCATGAGAATGGCCATGCAGCCTTTGGTAGAGAGCATGAAACTAGTGATGAGCGGCATAGGCAATATTCGAATTTGCGATGTTTCATGAATAATTCTACTTATATTCGATTTGATACTCACAATTGTGAAAATATTGCCTCGCCCCTTCAAAATGCATGGTCACATGTGCTATTTATTTTCACATTGTGAAATATATATTCACAATCCATGGCCATAAGCATCCCAATGCAGAATATCAAAATTGTAAATATTTGCTGCCATATTCGCGAAATTTGTGAATTCTCGAATAGACAATATTCAACAAATATATTTTCAATTTGAATATGTGAGCTCAACACTACATGAAACAAAAGACTGAAACAAATGTGTTAGTGATAAAGTTAATGGTAAGACTTTCATTTAATTTGCAGTGCTATGTATGAGTTGTTATCACTGAAAAGCAGTAAAAACCTACAAAAACAATACAATTTTTATTTACTTTCTTAAGAGTAAAGCTGGGCATACACCTTCCAATTCCTGCATGATCCGATCCCCCATCTGATGCCTTGCGCGCTCCCGCATCCCTTAAGGATTGGGTCATGCAGAAATTGGATGCAGCAACCAACAAGGATTGGACTAAAATCAGCCGTCCTGTCGGATCGCACAGTTATTCGACAGGACAGTAAATTTTAGCCTGATCCCATTAGTTCGGCTGGGGACGGCTGCCCCCAGACAAACTAATTAGCTGTACATTAAGAGTGCCGTCCGATTCTCTGCACTAGCTGGCGGGCATGATGACATCATCACGCCACTCCTAGTGCAAAGAATCACATAAGGAATAAACGTAAATCGTACCGTCTATTCCCAGCTTAAAACTTTTGCTTGATTGATCGCCAATTTGATCACCTTGTGCAATGGAAGTGTTCATTGATTGTCAAAAATCGATCAATTGTACTACCACACAGTATAATTGATTTGTTTAGAATCAATTTACAACTGTACTATGGAGCACATGCATAAAACGATCGTTAAGCGAATGCATTATGATCGTAGTATGATCGTGCTACGCATGCGCTCCATAATTGTAAATTGATTGAAATGCCTAGAAAACCCACAATATACTTGTACGTTCATACCAGGTGTGCAGGATATCAAACCGTGTATGGCCACCTTAAGGACACTATTTGACACTAGCTGCCATTGCATGATGCATTTAAGTGTAATGCAGTGCAGTACACTAGTATGGGAGGCAGCCTGTTGTGGTTACACACTGTTTTGTGTACCCGCAATGTTCATTAAGGAAATGGTCGAATTTTTCAACTAGCTGACTTTGTGAGCTGATTGCAAATCCTCTGAAAATGATATCATCACCAAAATTGCTGGAGATGTAGAAAAGGGTTGTGGAAACAGTTTTTGCATACATTAAGTTCAAAATCAAAGTCTAAATTTTCCCAATAGTTTCTTTTTGTAGTATACCCCAACCATTCTCTACCTCTCCAGCAAGTTCGGTGATCATACCATGCTTAGGGGCTTTGCAATTAAATAGAAATGGTTGAATTTTTGAAAAAAAATTCGACCATCCCTAGTTTCTGGGTGTACCATTCACACTTGCATCGGTTGGGTTTACATTATCATGGAGGGCAGTGCATTCACACATGATGCCCTGCAGTACAAATTTTTACCACAACACGAGCATCTCCCATATTTCTCCTTTTTTATTAATTTAATAACTGTTTAATAACCAAATCACAATTGTTGACTGTCAACTCTCTGTCTTAAGGCCCCCATACACGGGTCGGATTCCGACCGGATTCCGGGACGATCGATTCCGGGCGCGTGCACGCGAAACGATCGCGCCGGAATCGTGTGCAGCCCACCTTGTCCGATCGTTCGCATCCAATTGATCGGGGGCTCAGAATCGGATCCGACAGAGAACCAACATGTTGGTCTTTCTGATCCGATTCTGCACACATCAGGGGGAGTTGCCATTTCGGAAGTAAGCAATTGGACACGGAATCGTCCAGGAATCCGTGGGACAAGGTGGTATGCAGCGATCGGATACTCTTAATTGGCCGATTGATCGGAGCTCCGATTCCCGCTGAGATCGCCGGAATCGATCAGATCAGTGATCAATCGGCCATGGAATCCGACACATGTATGGCTAGCTTAAGGTAGGCTCAGGTAACAATAAACACACACCTGTGGATACTACAAGGACCACTGTACCCATGCAGAGATGGGCACCTTAAAAGCTTTGTACCCCAAAGCATTTTGAGCAGTCTATCAGGAACAACCTATTAAGCAAAAATGCTGGCAATACACTAGAATGGCTAGTATGACCAGGTAAGTGAGAGATACCTCCCTGATATTGACTGTTTACCTGATTTACCATTGTGGACCCATCAACCTATCCATATTAAAATCAGCCAGGAGTGATCCCTAGCCACCACCAGCCAATAGGCTAGAACCCTGTGATCTACAGCAACAACCATTAGTCATGTTGTTAAAGCAAGCAGCTGGTACTCCTATTGGCTGGTAGCTCATAGAGAGAAATACCATCCTCATATCAGTACAAAGGTTGCATTTATTATCTAGATTTTAATCAAGAGATTTTTGATAGATTAAATGTTTTGAAAATTGAATCTATTGAAAAAGTGTATTATCTTTGTATTTTTCTAAAATTTTGTCCGCCTTACCTTGACCAGTAATTTACTTACTACACCAGTTTAGGCATAAACACTATTCAAACTTTAGAATTTTTAGCTGCCTATGAATGGGAGAAGAAAAATACAGTTCCATTAAGAAAAAATATCATATTATTTTTAAACGTTCCTATGACAATGCTGTTTCAACACGGGCTGACAATAAATCTGATGAAAGGATTACTAATAAATATTTTAAAAAAAATCTTCACATATGCCTGGACATTGCAGCTGAAAAAAATGCACATCTGCTGCCAAAAAGTCCAATAAACTTTGTGGTCAAATGACAAGACAGTGAGGAAAAACACAAAAGGAAGTGAGGAATATGTTTTATCACTTCACATTTTTATTGTTTCAATTGTGCTTGCAAAATAAATGTCACAGTGGATAATTTTGGATTATGTTTGTCATTTTTACAACTTGTTTCTCCTTCCTCTTAATTATAGTTGAACATGACATAGGGTTTTATGGTCCTTATTTCTGGGAACAATTATACAATCATATAAAGAAGTCACATAGGATTTAAGGTCTTGTTAGCTATTTGGCAGTGCTGAATTCTACAAATTCATTTATTTGGTTCGAAACTAAGCAGATGCCCTTAAAATATGTGAGAGGTTTTTTTTTTGTCTTTCCTTTACTTCAACCTCCACTAACTTGTTCATTCTCAAGTGCTGTGATTGTGAACTATTGTAAAATGATAACTAAGATAGTAGATATTTCCCAGACTGTTTTCTAAATAGACATGGTAAGTTTTTTTTTATATGATGTATAAGGAAAAGAGACTCGACTTTACATGTTTAGAGGAAGCAGGTCTGTCATCATCATTCATAGAATATTATTATTTAAGCCCCAAGAACATCAGGTCACTTGAAAAACAATTTGCTACTGGTGAAATCTAGGATTGCAAATCTCCATCTGTAAAAGTATACATAAATGTTCCTATATTGAATAGGTAAAAACATAGAAGCAATTTCCTTAGGAAAAGAGTAGGAAAGTAGACCAGGGCTTTATTTGCTGTAGTTAAGTACCCTGTTTGCCCAAAAATAAGGCACCCTTACATTTCTGCCTCACGCTGAAATATAAAGCCTCTCCCAAAAAATAAGGCACCCCCAAAGATATTGTACTGTAACTCTGGACAGGAGGGATCAGAGGGGGCAATTAAAATGACACTGGAAGATCAGAACTACCAGTTTACTAAAAATGGTAATCCCTCCTCTGATTCTCCTGTGCCATTTTGATTGCCCCCTCTGATCCTCCATGTCATTTTAAGTGATTCCCCCCCCTGATACCCCTGTGCCGTATTCTTCTTCATGGAAAAATAAGACTTCCCCCGAAAATAAGACGTAGGTCATCTTTGGGAGCAAAAACAAATGTAAAACACTTTCTTATTTTCGGGGAAACACATTAGTACTTACAGGACTTGTCCTTACCTAGTATGTTTAGAGATGGTTTCACAATTGATAAGTTGACTTTGTGATGTGCAGCCCCCTGAACATGATATCATCAAATTGTTTGAGATGTAGGGAAAAGTTGTAAGAACATTATGAAAAACACATGTAGTGTTTGCATAAATTAGAAATTACATACGTTGAAATGTTACTTCAATCTACATCTGCAACAATTTTGGTGATTATACCATGTTCAGGGGCTTTTGCAATTAGTTCACAATGTCAGTATGGCTAAATTTTAATAAAAAAATATATTGACCAGCTCTAGATCTCTTAATTCTTAGAAATGTAAAGAAGGGTTGTGGTGACGCCACAAAAAAAGAAGAATGCTCCAGCATGGTGGTTCTCAACCTGTGGAACTTCCTTGTGATGCCCAAAAGCAGGGTGGGAAGCTAGGAGGGAAGGGAGCATTACTCTCCCTCCTAATTCCCACCCCGCACATCGATTGAACACGCAGGGTGGAAAGATATGAGGAAAATTATGTTGTGGAGTGTCAGTACACATTCCAAAGACAGGAAGTGACACTTTACATGCCACTTCCGGGCTCGCAGATCTAAAAAGGTTGTGAACCACTGCTTTAGCACAAGTACAAAATGAATTTCAACTTAACTTTTTATTTGGTGATGATACCATGTTTAGGGGCTTTGTAATTAACAAACTTTTAAATTCTATCATCTCTTCTCGTATTAGAATGTCCTTTGTCAACACTGTGAGGCCCTGTGTCAATGCAGCTCAGATGTTAATCCCCCAATGTCTGCCACACTCTTTGCCTAAAGACAAATCCTTTCTTAGCCTTGGGAGGAAAGTTGCATCGTCTCAGCACTCGGTTGCCCCCAGGTCTTGTGTGTGCAAGGGACACCCCCTTTGAACAGGGATTGACATAGGACCAGGAGTTCACAAACAAACAAGACTGGAAGTCATCCCCCTAATGACACAATTCTCTTGTTTTCTTAGCCAGATCTACTTTAACAACAAATCCTCCATATTTTGGAACAGCCCTTGAGCTTAGATTATCCACATCTATTAGGGGGTTGCCAGGCCTAATTGCACAATATCTGCCCTAAGGCTATGTAGCTAGAGCAATGGTTCTCAACCTTTTTAGATCTGCGACCCCAGAAGTGATGTAGCAAAGAGTCACTTCCTGCATTTGGAACATGGAAGTACCAGTGTGGAGTGCCACTTTCATGTTCCAAATACCGTTAGTGGCACTCTGCAATATCACTTCTGGCAGGAGAAGATAAGTGTTATGTCCTCTCCCTTCTATTTTCCCACCCCACTTGTGCACATGATGTGCTGGGTGAGAAGTGAGGAGGGAAAGTAATGCTCCATTCTTTCTAAGTTAGGAGCAGCTCTGAAGCATTCAGTGAACTTGGCAACCCCTGTGAAATTGTCTTTCGACCCTCTTTCGACCCTCAGGTTGAGAACCATTGAACTAGAGGAATAGGCTCTAAAGGTGCCCATACACCTGACGATAGCTGCTCGATAGATGACCGTATCAAGCACTGACGTCACGCCATGCGCGCCTGCGGTCATCTCTCTAGATGCCATCTGATGCAGCCACCCCTATCTTCGAGCGGGATCAACCAATCCCGCTCAAAGACAGGGTTATCAGACATGACCGCAAATCACAGTCAATCTCCATTGCTTTGTATAGGGTCCGCATGTCTCCATGCAAAGCATCGGCTGAGCTCAATGAGGCAGCAGTGCTGCGCCTCCGGCTCCTTCAATATCGAGCTCAGCGCTATGATGTCATCATGCTGAGCTCGAAGGCTGATCCTTCTCACAGGCATCGACCCATGTATGGCTGCCTTTTAAAGTAAGCTGCTGTCAAAGGGCTGAATTGGACAAAATAAAAGTCCTATGCTTTGTGGGGAATTATTCCAATAGTATCTGTGTGCTCCTAATTTTGAATACCCCCTATGACTATTACCTCAGAAAAGCTGTTGGGGTGCCATTTTAAATTCTGCATTTACTCTAAATAAGTAAAATAATACTGTCTTTACTAAATAAAGACTGGACTTCACTAAAAGACTGATATAAATGTACCAAGCAGACAATATGCTCTTAGATGATCTGGCCCTTCTTGGTTGTGAAAAAAAATGCTACACTAATTTATTCTACAAATGTGAAGTTATGAAATATTACATTATTTCAACCAAAGTATCTTGATTAATCATGTCATTTCTGTTTTAACTGACACTTCACCAAATCAGGGTTTCATTTGATGAAAGAATGTAGCCTGAACATTTTCAATCATGCTCCCAAATGAAAAAGAATGAAAAACATGTGATAAAGCAGATTGCAGTTGGGATGCTCTGAAACTAGATGCTAGTTGCCAAGGATGATGAAAAGATCTTCAAGATTATTCTTGATTGTAAACATGGATACTAATGACGTAGAGGCAAGGTTTGTATTACATCTGTTAATATTCAGATGACTGATTTCTAGTAATTATAAGGGAAAATGTGTTTACAAAGTATAATTCTAACCACCCACGAATCACAGAGTGGGTTTTCTTTACTTAAATATTACATTTGTAGTTATGCTTTGCTTCCAAAAAGATTCCAACAGCTACCAGATGATATCACCTTGCCTTTTGCAAATGAAGAGATCTTTATATATTCATAGCTGTATCCCCAGAAATATATGGTATATAGACACACATGACATGCATAAAAATATTAGCAATATCTGTCTGATATAAAAACGAATTGCTTACCATAAAATAATATGTAGAGGAACCTAAGGTATCCACTACATTCTAAACCTGAAATCACAAGTGAATGCAATGTCATTTTGTTTTATATTATAACATACAAAATATTTACTTGCCTTCTAATTTTTACTAGGTCAAGTATAGAGTTTGGTTCATTAAATCTGTAAATGACAATAATGATAGCAGTATTAACAGAGATCAGAAACCATCTCATTTCACTTTAACTATTTTACCATCCTTTTTTTTTTAAACCATCCTTTCTTAAATTGCAGTGGCTGCCAAATGATGGCCTCCCGGTTACAGTAGGCTTTTTAAAGCAGATCTGTAGAAAACAAGTAAAATAAACATATTTATTAATTACAGTCACTGGTAACTGAATCCTCTTTCTTCTTCTAAGGCCACTGCATGCACAACAGTATTGCTATGTATAGTTACCTCAAAATCTTCCTGTTTTTTATTGCTGTTGTTGTATCCACTTTTAACATCTTAGGTGTCATTGATGATAAGGACTAAAGCCCCCCATACACCACATACAATTACCATGCAATTTCTGTACAACCAACTTTTCTTCTACCAAAACCATGTAATATGAGGACCTTTCTACACCTTCCAATCACCATGTATTCTATCAGGGAGGTCACTATACTACATAGTTGTTGGTAGGTCTCATGGAAATTGTATGGAGGAATCTAAAGGTGTATGGGGGGCTTAAGACTGACATTGCCCGATCAATAGCTTCCCCCTGCCGCTCTTTCAGCATCATTGATGATGCCAAAGAGGAGAAACCTGGAAACTAGAACTATCTCGGGGGAACTTTTAAGAAGGTTAAAAAGCAGCCTAAGGCTATGTTCCCACATAGGCGATGAGCCGCGGTGCTGACGCGATTTTAATCGTGGACGACGATTGCGGCTTCAATTTAGTTGAATGGGCTTGTGAGATAAAGAGATAAAATCTCTTGAATACTTATTTGGTATGAAAGATTTAAAAACAGTATTTATGTTTGTTTATAATAAAATTTTTATTACAATTGGAAATGTGTTTTGTTTTTGTTTTACTTGGAATTGTATTGGATACAGTTATCACTGTATCCAATGCAATGTCATTTGGGACCCTCTGAAAGGGTTAACTTCAAAGAGCACATCTTGAAATGACACTGGGGGTGATTTTCCAGATGTGCTCTTTGAAGATAGCCCAATTTGCATATGAATGTCCCGCGGACCCCCCCCCGCGGGACATTCATATGCACATTGGGCAGGGAGAGGGGTGACATCGGCCGGCTTGCTTCAGTGAAGAAGCAAGCTTAGAGCATCAGATCCCCCGGGACAGCACAGAACAGAATGTGAGCTTAGCTGGACGGCTCGTCAACTGCAATACTGACAAGAAAGTGCTGCACGAGATGGAGCCGTCAGAAGCGCTAGGAGGGTTAAAATTTTGGGGGGCCAAATATGATTTTTTTCCACCGCAAACAAATTGATATATATTTGAAAGTCACAAAGAAAATGAGTAATTTGAGTAATGGAAAATCCTTATCTCCTCACCTGACCCCCACAAATTTTATTGGCAATAAATTGTCAGTACTGATGGTCGATCCATCCAGGAAGATTCAAATTTCTTGCCTGTTTGCAGGGAATTTGAATTAAAAAACAAACAGAAGTGACGTCACAACTGGAACGCACAGTTCATGCTTTTGATACCCAGACGTGACGTCAGTTTAAGCCAGTTTTCTTTCACTAGAGACCGGCTTCTCTACCTGGTCTCTAGTGAAAGAATTCTTCCACTGGCCAGATCTTTCTGCTCCTGATCCGGCCAGAGGAAGAATAGTTACCTTCTTCCTGCCGTTGAACAGTGCGGGTAGAACACCCGTACTGTTCGCCGGGGTAAAAAACTTTATGTTATGTTTGCTGCCGACCGGGCCTCCTTGCGTTCATCACTAATTATCAGGAACTGTGCAATTAACTCAAAAAGTTGTTGCTTGGCTTTAAAAAAAATTTCCTGGCATTAAGTTTGATTTATGAAAAAAAAATTTTTTTATTTTATTTCTTATTTCACTTACACCCCTTACTAGTGCCTAGGTTTATGATGGCCCGAACTATTCGCGGCGAACATTGTATGTTTGCGTTCGCCTCATGTTCGCGTACATATGGCGAGTTCGACCCGCCCCCTATCTTTTAACATTGGTGAAACTTTGACCCCTGTACCGTCAGCAGACATAATCCAGCATCAGCACCCCCCCACCGCACGACCATCCATCACACACCTATCAATATCAAGTACAGACGCCATTACACATTTGCTGAAGAAGGAAGAGTTTAGAACAGAGAGTGCTGCTGCTGCTAGGGAACCATTAGCTAGGGATGTGTTCAGTGTCATCTGCAGTCTTCATCTGAATACCACATCCATCCATACATGGGAATATCCATCTCCCCCAGTTCCTCCAAAACATAACCAGTCCCCACTCCATCACCACCAGTGTCCTCCAAACTGACCATCACCACCATTGTTCCTCCAAACGGACCATCACCACCAGTGTCCTCCACACTGACCACTCCCCCCCTGTCCTCACAACTGACCATCACCACCAGTGGTCCTCCAATACTGTCCATCTCCACCAGTGTCCTCCACACGGTCCAGCTCCCCATTGTCCCCATATTGACCATCTCCCCCAGTGTCCTCCACACTGACCTCTCACCACCAGTGTCCTCCACACTCACCATCACCACCAGTGTCCTCATACTGACCATCACCACCAGTGTCTGCCAACTGACCATCACCACCTTGCTGCCATACTGACCTCACCCCATGTCCTCACACTGACCATCACCCCAGTCCTCCATACTGCCATCACATCCACCAGTGTCCTCCTACTGACCATCACCACCAGTGTGCGGCCAACGACCACACGACGGCTGCCAAGACCAGCACCACCAGTGCCCCACACGACCATCACCACCAGGGCTGCCAACTGACCACACCACCGGCCTGCCAGACGGACCACTCCCCCCAGGGCCGCCAACGGACCACACCACCAGTGCCTCCAAACGACCATCACCACCAGTGGTCCGCCACACTGACCCTCCTCTCCCCGCTTGTCCTCCGTCACTGACCATCACCACCAGTGTCCCCATACTGTCAATCTCCCCCAGTGTCCTCCACACTGTCCATCTCCCCTCAGTTGTCCCCACACGGACCATCTCCCCCATGTCCTCTCCACCTGTCCATCCCACCAGTTCCTCCACACTGACCATCATCCACCAGTGTCCTCCACACCTCACACCATCACCACCCAGTGTCCTCCCATACTGACCATCACCACCAGTGTCTGCCATAACTGACCATCACCAACCAGTGTCTGCCATACGGACCATCACCAACCAGTGTCCTCCATACTGACCATCACCACCATGTCCTCCACACTGTCCATCTCCACCAGTGTCCTCCACACTGTCCATCTCCCCCAGTGTCCTCCACACGACCCCCCCCCCCATTCACCACCAGAGTGTCCCCACACTCCATCACAACCAGTGTCCTCCTACTGACCATCACCCCAGTGTCTGCCATACTGACCATCACCACCAGTGGCTGCCATACTGACCATCCACCACCCATGGTCCTCCACACTGACCATCACCACCAGTGGTCCTCATACTGACCATCCCACCAGTGTCTGCCATACTGAACATCACCACCAGTGTCTGCCTACTGACCATCACCACCAGTGTCCTCCAACTGACCATCACCACCAGTGTCCTGCCATACTGACCATCACCACCCATTGTCTGCCATACTGACCATCCACAACAGTGCTCCTCCAAATGACTCATCACCACCAGTGTCCCTCCATACTGAAACATCACCACAGTGTCCTCCAAACTGCACCATCACCACCAGTGTCCTCCATGCTGTCCATCCCCACCCAGTGTCGTCCACACTGTCCATCTCCACAGTGCGCCTCCATAAAATTAAAATTCACCTTTTGAGCGGTAGCAACATGGAAAGCAGATCTTCACAGTTTTTTCAGGTGGAATTCACACAGGCATTTACCAACCATGTTGTTTAGTGCTCTTCCAGCTCAAATCCCATTGACTATCATTGTAGAAATCCTTGGTGCGATTTATTGTGTGAAAAAAAAAATTCTTGGGAGTTTTTGCCATGGATCCCCCTCTGTCATGTCATGGACCAGGTGTTAGACCCCCTTGAAACAACTTTCCATATTGTGGCCAGAAAAGGGTCCTTTGTTTTTTAAAATTCGCCTTTGCCTTGAAGTCAATGGAGTTCGCCGGTTCGCCGGGTTCTCGAACTTTTGTGGAAGTTCGCTTTGCGAACATCAATATCCAGTTTCGCGCCATACTACTGATTTCATGTGTTTTTTTTTCACGTGGAAAACTATTAGTCTTTAAAATAGGAAAATGGTATCATTCACCTGTCATATATTTACACATTTATAAAGTGGGGTAACGTACTATTTTCCTGAGAATCACTTAGAGTTGTGAAACCGTCGCCATGTATATGTTTGAATTAAAGACTGACCCCTCTATATTGAAAAATAATAACCTGTATATGTTTGGCTTTATTACTAACAATCATGTACGTGCTGCCTGAAAGTATGTGAACCCTCCAACATGTCCCTGTTTGTTTGCTATTAAAATATTATTTTTTTTTTTTTTTTTTTTTTTTTTTTTTTTTAAAGTTAATTATTGTAAGTAATTAAATCCCAATTTGTAAAGCATACCTTTCCAATGTAGACCCACACAATAAGAGAATATATTTTCATTATTTAGTAACTAGGAGGTTTATGTCCCAAAAAATGAAATTTAATGTGCATAAGTATTGTGAACCCTTGTATTAGTATCTTGTGGCTCCTTCCCTTTGCAGCCATTTACTCAATAAAAACGTCTCCTTAACCACTCACATCATTCACATTGCTTATGGGGATTTTTGCCCACTCTCTTGCAGAAAAACTCAGCCAGTTGAGAGACTTTGAGGGACTTGATTTACCAACTTTTTTTCAGGTCTCTCCACAACATTTCAATTGGGTTAAGGTCCGGGTCCGGACTTTGACTGGGCCTCCATAAGTTGCGAATCCTCTTTCTCTGAAGCAATTCCTTGGTACTCTGGAATGCTTTGGGTCATTGTCTTGTTGCATTATCCATCTTTCTTCCCAGCTTCAACTCCCTGACTGATGGCAGAGATTCTGGTCGAGGACTCTGTTTTTATAACCCAAAGAATTCATGATTCCTTGGACAATATGGAAGTCGTCCAGGCCCCAGCAGCAGAAACGCAGCCCCGACTTTCAACATTTCCACCGCCAACTTCACACGTTTGGGAGGAGGTTCTTTTCTTTCATATGCCGTGTTGATTTTTCCTCTCCAAACTTTCCTTTTTGATTGTGACCAATAATTCTATTTTAGACTCGTCTGTCCAGAGAATTGACTTCCAGAAGGCCTCTGGTGTTGTCCAAGTCCTTTGGCAAAGTTGAAACGGGCATTTTTGCTTTTTTTAGAGCATAGGCTTCCTTCTAGCAAATCAACCAACCCTTCCCATTGATGTCATGGCTATCAATTTTTTCGTCTGGTGACGCTGCACCCTTTGTCCCGATGCTGCCAGAGAGCCTGCACCTCTCTGAGTTGATGTGTGGTTGGCCCTTTACCCTGGTTTATATTATTTTCTTGGTGCTTCTGGTGATATTTTTGATGGGCCGTCCACTTCTAGTCAAGTTGCTGTCATGTTTTTGAAGGCCCTTTATTTGTAAATTATCTGTCGTACAGTGGATGGAGGGATCTGAATCTTTTGGAGATGGGCTTATAGCCTTTTCCCAGACGATGGGCTGTCCACTCCTCTTCTTCAGGTCCTCGGATATCTCCTTGCTCTTGGCAAATTGTTTTGATTTGTATGGGACCACATGGTTCAGTGGTTTCCTCTCTCTTTAAATTAGTGCAGCCAAAACATTTTCCAAGGAATGTCTCATTCATGGTCTGCTAAGAGTGATTGATTAAGCAATCCCAAAGTGCTTCACACACCTGTGTCTTTTACCTGCTCGACTTAAAACCAATGCAGCTGTGGGTTCATTACTTTTGCACATACCTCAGTCCATGTTTTCATGTAGTTTTTGGGCTACTAAAAAACAAACCTACTAAACAAGTACATGCAATTGATGAAACATATATCTGACATTTTCATGAATAAACCTGGTGATGATTAATGAGAACTCATAGGTTTAAAAAACAAGCAGAAACATCTACACACCACTTAGGGGTTCACTACTTTTCAAGCAGCACTGTAATATGTTGAAACTTTTTGAACCATCTCTGATTGACCATTATTATACTGTACGCTGTTCAATACTGGTGAACTTAACCTTAACTTGTCTTTGTAAATTAATATCTACGTTGTTTTATATTTAATGATTACTAAACTTTTGCCTTGAAATTCCAGTTCTCCTTTCTTTCTTGATCTCACAGGATTAGATGATCTAGGTGCAGGTCAATGCTCTCTTTTCCATATTTTTCCCACATTTTCCATATTTCGACTAGAATAATCAAAACCTCACAATGTACGAAAAGTCACCATACTCTTTAATGCAAATACTATGATATAACACAAAATACGCAATCCTGAAATACACTTTTGCTTTCCCTTTGTAAGCCCCCCTATGGGTGCTAGAAGTTAAGTGAATAAGGGTTAACTTGGAGGTTGAGGGTTAACTTGGTTGTTCTCTATGGCAGGTGCAGCTTGTCTGTCCCTCCGAATTTAGGCAGAACAGGTACAGTCTGTTTTCTGCCTGGAGATGACCTTTCAGAGCTAGTGGACAACAGCAGCACCTGCCCATCTACTTTGCAACATTTTGGAGGGACATAGTCTCCCTCTGGGTGTTGGGTGCTGTCAAAATGGTATAAAAAGGGGTTTCAGCGCTCTCAGCTCAGTCTCAGTGTGACCCAGGATATTCCCCCTCCTGGGCCCTGTTGGTCGGAAGCATTGCTTGTTCCTGATGGCCAGAGCTCCCTTTCTGATGCCTCTGCGATCCCTGGGTAGAGACTTTGTAAAGTCTGCCCTGAGCAAGAGTGAACGCCTTCTGTCAATGGGGGATGCCGACAAGGCCCAGCAAGCCTTCTGCCTTCTTAGAGCTGTGACTGGAGATGTGCTGGAGGCTGACTGCTTCAAGTTACTACCGAGGGAGGTGAGAAGTCAAGGCACAAAGCGTCCCAGTAGAGTCAAGCTAACCTGTCTACCTGAGGTGAGGATTGCCAGGGAAGGTTGGAAGAAGGGGCAAGGCTGTCAGCTAAGTCAGGTCCAAGGGTCAGAAGAAGTGTATTCCCGAGATAAGTGTGTGGCAGAAGAATTAAGTCCATTTAGAGAAGTCTGGGGTCAAGAGAGAAGAGTGTCCAGAGAGGGTCCTGCGGTCAGTCTGGGTCCTCAGTGGTCATCCATAACCTGCTCACACCCTTACCCTCTCTCCCATAAAAACTTGCAAAATTTCAATAAAGTTCAACAGCATCTACACTTCTGTCTCCAAGACTTTCAATTGGCAGCTGCCCAGTCCCATCATCACACTCAGCAGGACCAAACGGTCTCATTGCTACACCTTGTAGACAGATGCATGTTACACAATGCATCAAATCCCATTAGGGGAGTATGAAATGTGCAGGAGGTTTGTCACACATGCAGTCGCACACATTGAGAACATCCTGTTTCTTTCAATCGTTCTCTTATGATTGGCGGTGGTGTATCCGCACATTGCGGACAGCTGGAAATTACTCTGGTGGGGAACATGCCTTTCCTATGACAAAAATCTAGGAAGGAACGGTAACTTGTTCTAGTCAAGTTTCTCCACGCTGAATGCTGTGTTCTACACAAATGAATACTGTATTGGCTAGTATCATTTTTGCAAGTTTGCTAAAGGGCCCCATTGACCTTCACAGACCATCTGAGCTAATAAATCCTTAGACCCCAGTTCCGGAATGTTTTGGGTAAGGTCATGATGGCAAATTTCCCTCTTCTACACTATCAGATGTTATGGTAATTCCTTTTAACTAATGAGTAAGAGAAAAGGAATGCCTTCAAACCTCATCTAGGCCCAGAGGAATCTGTTGAAAATGTATGACAGCTGTGTGCTCTTTCGCTTCTTTTTTTTTCTTTTTTTATGAATGTATGAGAGCTGGCAGTAGAAATTGAGGCTTGTTAATAGTCCATCTAGTGTGTACATAATAATATTTGTTTCACTTCTCTTTCACTCAAGCTGATACATTGGAAAGAACAGTGCAATGATTTAAATGGTTAGTGAAAAGTGTTATATGCTAAGATATGACTAGCAAACTGGATTCTAGTTGGTTTCTATGGATTCACTGTATAATGAGCATTTCTTTATGCTTTCTCTACATTTTCAATACGATTTAATCAGGAATCAGTAGGATGCATCCAAGCATTATCAAACTAAAAAAAGAAAAATATTTTTGCCATGAGTAAAACAAACCCTACATCCTTTTTTACTTTGATTTAAAAGCCTAGGCTAAAGATCACAGGGTCTCTTACCATCGGGAGAACTAGGGCTATAACACATTTTTAGAGTCAGTTTTCAGTCAGGCACCTTGTCTGATAGGCCTGCAGCACATTAGGTTGATATGCTGCATGTAATAATTAAGATTGCTGTACAACACATACCTATAATATTACATTAATGAAAATACACAGTACATTTGAATATCTTTGCTTTGGCTAGAGTTAAAAAGTGCATTACAGCCTCTCTGCGCATGTATTTTACCCATACAATCTCCGGGCACTTTCTGAAAGGATTTTGCATGTTCTCCCCCTGTCTGTGTGGGTTTCCTCTGGGTACTCCACATTCCTAACACATACTGGTAGGTTAATTGTCTTCCCCCAAAATAATCTCCTGTGTTGGTTAAGGTAGCTATATAGGGGCAAGAATTCCTGCCTGATTTTCCTGCCTGATTTCTCTACCGATTTGCGAGTAGTAAATGGCTGGCACACAAAGGGTGCCTGGCGATCCTCTGAGGGGCATTCCCGTGTATGGGCACCTTTTACACATGACGTAAGGCCATAGACGTGTCTAGTTTTTTTTAATCTGGCCGTCAATGCAGTTTTTTCCAGATTTTTCCAGAGATTCCAAAGTGATCGCAAGTTGAACAGTAATCGTTTGTCCGGCACACAGTGTAATCGATTCCTAACCGATTGTTTCTGAACTGATAGCTGTGCACATGCTCCATAGTACCATCACCTGGAAAAACATAAATGATTAAATAAATGATTAAATGATCGACCAAAAAAACGATCTCCCATCGCCTTTTGATCAATCTCTTCTTTGATTTTGATCTTTTTGGTCTATTGCACCAGGTGGGCAGGAAACGATTCCCAATTGATTGAATGGAAAAAAGTGATACGTGTAAGGCTAACTTTAGACTGTAATATATGACTGTGTTAGTTACATATACATGACTATGGTAGGAACATTAGATTCTGAGCTTCCCTGAGAGACAGTTTGTGATTTGACTATATACAGGGCTGCACACAAGTTGTACACTGGTACTAAAAACTAACCATTTGTACCTTTTTATTATCGTTCTTAAGTGCATGTGCTTACTACAGAGTGCCCTACTGATGTATAAGATCTTGGGGTTCAAGCGTTGTTGTACTGTGAAAGTTACATTTAACCCAAAGCCAGCTATTGACATGTGAATGGAGTCAGCTAATCGCAGGATCGATCAAGAACAGGGAGGTCCACCTGCAGCAGAATCTACCATGCAGGAAGCTAAAGCATAGGACAGTGAGTGAGACAGTGAGGAAGATGGCACTTATTAAACCCACACTACATAGGGGTACATACCAAACACCATCTCCTGGTACTCCCTAAAAAAAGTTTTGTGCACCCCTGACTATATACAGTATGCTTTGTAAAGCGCTGCCTAATGTGTCGGCACTATATATTTATATATATATATATATATATATATATATATATATATAAAATATATGTATTTTTCAGACTATAAGACACACTTTTTACCATTAAAATCAATGGGAAAATGCCCCTGATTCTTATGGTCTGAATATGTAAAAAAAAAAAAATTATTATTTTAGTCCCAAATTTGTTACATTCCCTCCAGCCAAGCCAAAAAGCCACTGCCAAGAAGTGATCTTATCTCCATTAGCACACGCGATACCCATTCTCTGAACATACTGACCAACTTATGGAGAGAGACAATTTACAATTAGATAACATAAGTTGTGTATTTACATTAATATTCTGTATTACAATAATTACATTTTGTAAGAAAGACTTATATCTCCTCCCATATGTAAATAGCTACTCATGGGTAAGTTGTTCAGTGCCAGATTGTAAAATGTGTCTCTCCATAAATTGGTCAGTGTGTTCAGAGAATGGGTACTGCTAGTGTATAGACACGTGCTAAAGTTTAAGCCCTGCAGCCAAGACCTCCCTCTGAATAGCTGCGTTTATAGTTCTTTTCCCCCAATTTTCAATCCAAAACTTTGGGTGCATCTTATGGTCCGGTGTGTCTTATAGTCTGGAAAATATGGTAAATACAGGATAATGTTAATAATTGCTCCATTTAAGAAAATGAGACCTTGTGTCACTGGACCTACCACCCTGACTTGATGACACACGCGGGGGAGGTGTCTTCGCCATTTGACTTTGTTGTATTACAGACATAGGCACCCTAGACACTCACCCTTAGCATCATTATGAACAAATTACATTGTAATCTTTTTGTATTTTCATACTGCTATATGTAAAAACATACAAAAATTATTGAAAGTTATTGGTGCTTTAAGTGCATCTGGAAACATGGTGGGTCAGTGGATGTTTAGCCAGTGTGTTAATCTTTTTTTTTTTTTGCCAGATGACTCTTTATGACGTCACTTTTGGGGTTGAGGATCAAAAAATTTTGAGAATCACTGTCCTTAAACAATATATAGGGTTCTGCTGGAACTACAGTATACTACATGTACTCAGGTTGGCACACAGACAGAGAAGCACAAGACCTGCTCTCATTGTCAGTATTGGGCAGGAAGGAAGAGGGAGGTAATGTCTGTGTGATGACAAAAATGACAAGTCGACTCTACCACGACTTTAATGACTGATGACTCTACAAAATCTTAATGCCCTAATGACAGGGAATAAGTCTTCTGCGTTCCCAGTGATATATAAAATATTTAAAAAGTGAATAATTTACTCTTTTTAAATAAGAGACCTACTACAACTTGCCTCACCACAGTGATAAGTACTCTTAAAAAGATATGCTGTTTTTCCCTGTTAGATTTTTTTTATATTAAAATGTTGATTAGTCACCATCATGAAACACCTACAGATATAGTCCAACAAAAACATTTTTAAATCTATGCAATTGAAAGCAAGCTTATATTTGGCAGGAGATAAACTGTGCTAATAGTATATGTATAACATGGTTGGCTATAGGAAAGCTCATAAGTGCCTCTGGGTAAAGGAAATACTAGTCAGGATTAAAGAGAAGCTATGTGTGCAATTATTTAATTGGTGCAATTTGTAAAATATATTTTAGGGTGTTTTTTTCAGTTAAATTTAGATGTTTTGAATAATTCTACAGTTGGGAGAGGGACATGTCACCTTTCCTTTTTGAATAAAACAAAAAAAGGTTAATTGCTGCAGTTTGCAAAGTTAAACTTATATCTTTCCAGATATGTAAGATACGGTATGGTATGCATTTGAACTGAAGATAAGTTGATTAATGCCTCTGCTTCTTTACAAGAAATAGGTAGAGAGAGGGCTCCAGAGAAAAGCAACCCCAGAGATAAATAGGGGGAGAAAGGGGCCTGGTGGTGTGAAGTTTTTGGCTATGGGAGAGAAGATCAGGTAGTTCAAACTATCCCTATGTAATGTTGGGTGAAATGTCTGGATCCAGTACATAAACACTACACATTCATTTAAATTTAAATTTTGAATAAAAATATTTAATCGTCAGTCCAAACGTTGTAACTTTTAAAATTTGGGTTGATCTTGGCCTACACATCCACTCTATCTACCTATGATCTTAATCCCAAAAATCATCATTTCTATTTCTCAGAATGAAATTTGTATCTAAGCTGCCGATCTCATTGTCTGTTTTCTTCCACAACACGCTGTTTATTTAATTAAAATTAATGCCACATATTGTTAGCAATAACTTTTCATTCACTAGCAAGCCTAATGGAAAAAAAAATTTCTGAACAAGGAAGAATAATCATATTAGGAGGTTCATTTGAAACGTGTAATGAAATGAATTCCACAAAACTGAACCACGTTTTTGTTCCAAATCCATTATGATACGGCATCCTGAGAAAATAGTCATTACAAGTTACACATCCCCTGTGGCAACAAAAGGATTTATTTTGATATAAAGCTTTCCACGCCATCAGATTCATGGATATTTTCTCTTTAGATCAGAGTTTTCTTATGACTAAAACATTTTGGATAGCAAATGAGGAGCATATGTAGCATGGGACATAGGGTTGTACTATTGCATGTTTCTTTGGTTAATATCCAGCATGAGATATGGGGTTGCCTGAAATACCGCACACCATTTTAATAGCTACATTCTGTTTGGAATAAAGGAAATGAATGACATCAGAAACTTGGAAACATAAATTGTCTTTGTGCATTACTCACATATTAAACACTGCTAATTCAGCATTAGAACAGCATGCAGCAAAAGGATGTTTAAACAGAAATAATACATAGATCAAGATTTATAATGAGTTGGTATTCCCAGTAATTGTGGATTGTGGATATGGCTTTTCTTTTTTTTACAACAAAATGACATAATTAAAGAGGATCCCTTACAAGGCTTTAGTGTCCATCAATATAGTACCACATTAAACAACTTTTGAAGTGGTAACCTAACCAAAAAGTTAAGGACTCCAATGAGATCATATGGTTCAGCATTTCCACATTATTTCACATGCACGGAAGTTTTAGGCATCTACTATGGCACCAGCACCATTGTTGGCACATGGAGAGGTTGGGTTTAAAAGCAAAGCTGAATGGACAAAGCACAGGCCTATTTTTCAAGCTGCAAGAAACCTGGAAAAAAAGTTGAGAAATGCCTTGTCAGCACTTGATTTACATTCAGATTCCAACCCTACTTACGTATCTGAAAAAAAATCTAATTCTATGGTGATTTGAAGAACATACAAGAATGTCAACTTGTTGAAGTGTCAAACCAGTTATTGGCAGATCACAATAAGATTGGGCTGGGGAACACTGTTCATCTTGTCTCACAAGAGGAATAACATAAAGATAGTTTTTGTTCCCTTCTAATCCCTTCTATTATAGACACTTGTATTCTTTCTCACGCAACTGTAAATGAAGTTTCAGGAGGAAACCTTTTTTTTTGTTAAAAAAAATGTATTACAACTTTATCTATTTCAATTTAGCAAAGCACAATTTACTATGCCCCCCGCAATTCCAAGATTATTATTTAGACAATATCAGAAAATAATACATGAATGAATAAGAATTTGACAGGTCTCAAGAAAAAGGTTGTTGAAGTGTAGAATTCATAGTGAATGACTTATCCGAAGAATGTCTGCACACAACAAATATGGTAATAGCTTCACACCATAGCAGAGGGTACTTATAATGTCAATCAAAGTTTAACTGATATTTGTTAGGATAAACAATGCACTGTAACTATGGGATCTCTCTAGAAAAAACTTGTTTGAACACAATATAATTGTATAGGCAAAATGGGCTTTGGGAATTCATTTTTACAACCTCCCTCAGGATGAATTTTATTCATACAAATGTTAAACTATCCATGACTGACAGATATGTTGCCCTCTATCAATCAAACCTGTCTTTGAAGTTGATCACGGTCAACAGGCTTCAGATGTCGCTGAGATACACTTATAATATAGTCTGCTCCATCCACACTCCATGCACACTCCATTCAGTTTCAGAATAATAACACTCTTAATGATAAAAAAAAAGAATATTCACACATTTAAAATCCTACAAAAAACCTCTACAATCTTATTTGAAGATCAATTCTTCATACATTTTAATAACAAATTACATTTAAAGTGTCAGTCCACCGAAAATCTGACCATTTGTTAAAACCAAAGTTTTCATGCCTCCTCACCTGGCATATGTTTCAGATGTAGGCCTTGTTTCCACATAGGCATTCTCCCAAGATTATAATCTAGAATGTGAGTCACTGCGTTTTGGATCGTGGGCCGTGGGTGGCAGCGGACGATCCCCCTTGATTGTGGCTATAGACATGAATGCACGTGGTTAAAAAATGTGTCTCAATCCATTGATTTTTAACTGCGCCCATTCATTCGCTATGGGCACGATCAGCCGGGCTGGGTCAAGGTGTCCTGTCCCATCCTCCCACTTCCTGTCTGTAGGTGCCTTGCTGTGATTCTAATTGCGAGAGACCACACCTGGATGACCACTCAGGAACTAATTTTACAATGATTGGATCATTAAAAAATGATAAAGTGCAATAACCATCAAACTATTACTGGATGTTAGAATTACATAGTGCTCTGGTAGCTCTTCAATCTCCGACGCGTTTCGCCCCTTGGGCTTCCTCAGGGAGATATATGGGAAAGTGTATCTAAATATATGCATCAAATAAATTCGCAGTTCTTAATCAAATTCAAAGTACAGGACATGTGCAAAAAATAGGACAATAGGGTGCCGCCAGGACGGGCGATCCACCAGACGCACCCACTATGCGCCCTCGGGTGGTAATGCTTACCGAATATATTGTCATGCTTGTTCGGATGTGGATATGCTGGGGATGTAGGCGGGCGTTCTTGGTCTTCACGGGGCGATCCAGCCCTCCTAGGGTGGGGAAGCACATTGATGCCCCCTTTTGGGTCCCATATAGCGGGTATCTTCCCCCCTTCCAATCAGGGGAGCCCCCTGTAAAGGCAGCTGTGCTTCAGCTGTCACACCGTGGCCCGTCCATGCCTTTGCATGGCCCGGCTTTCTGATGACAGCTCGGGGGGAGGGGGCTGAGCACTTGCATTCCAGCAGAGCTCCTGTTAGTGATGCACTTCCGGTGGGGACTGGAAGTGTGCCATCGGTACCATAGAGGTTGTGTCCCCCCAGTGTCCAACTCCACGTCATGCATTGGAACCAGACAAGGA
>CM070032.1:159667801-159681625 GCA_036250615.1 Ptychadena robeensis
GGGGGGATTGGGGGGGGATATGGGGTTAGACGGGGAGCTAGGGGAAGAGCGGGGAGACAGAAGGTGGGGGGGCAAGGAGCATGAGGTGAAGAGAAAGAGAGAGCGCAGGACAGGCCTGGGGGGGTAGGCTTAGGGGGGAGGAGGGGGGAGGAGGGGGGAGGAAGGAATAGACCGCCCGAATCAGGAGAGGTACGCTCACTCCTCTGAGGCAGATAGAATTTCCACTGCTTTGTCCGAGGCCATGAACGTTTCCCATTTAGACCAAGTGCTACAAAAAGTCGGCACCGTATCTCGGATTGAGCTAGTGAGGTCTTCCATTCTATGACTCTGTGTAACCACTGGGAGATCGTTGGGGGGTCCCTGGATTTCCAGGCCGGAGGGATGCACGCCTTGGCCACATTGACCAAGTGGATCAGAATTGAGTGTTTGTACTCTTTAGTAGGAATCTCTGAGTGGTGTAGAAGGAAAAAGGCCGGGGACCTCGGGACAGGGGTGTCTGATAATTGGGTACAAATGTCGTGCACCTTGTCCCAAAAAGCTCGTAGGGTCAGACAGGACCAGAATATGTGGAGGATGTCGGCTTCTCCTGCACCGCATCTCCAGCACGTATGGGGGGCGCCCGGAAAGATTCTGTGTAGGACTTTAGGCGTGCGGTACCACCGGGACAAGATCCCGTTTCTTGGTATTTATTAGAGACGGAGGCGGTCATAGTCAGGTAGCATATCTTCGTCCTATTCGCTACCGTGAGGTCTAGGCCCAGGTCAGTCTCCCACTTCTGGAAAAAGGCTGGTGGATGTGCGGATGCGTCTTGGATGAGGAGGTCGTAGGCTAGGGAGAGTGAGTGGGGTGTTGGTCCATTGCGAGTGAGTTCCTGTTCCAGGGGGGTAAGGGGTCTGTCGAACGTCGTCGGGGAGGGAAGCGAGGCTAGGAAGTGAGCCAGTTGCTGTGCTCTCCAGAAGCCTAGGGAAGCGGTGTGGGGGTCTGCAAGGAGTTCCTCTCTGTCCTGCCAACTGCCCTCCCTAGCGTAATGTCGGGGGTATACTCTGTCTTGCGCCACCAGCTGGCGGATCAGGGGGTCGGTCCTAGAGGGGGCAAAGTTTGGGTCCAGGATTATCGGTGACAAAGGAGATGGGGAGGGGGAAAGGGAAGTGTCCCGGAATAGTTTACAGAAGACCGAGACTGTAGTCCTTATAAATGGATGACGGGCCACCTGAGGAGGTAAAGGGGTAGGTAGCCAGGGAAGGTACATCAGATTCTCTGTAATCAGGTCACGGTCCATGCGGACCCAGAGTTTGTAGTCTTGGTTCTTGCGCCAATCTAGTAGCCTCGTCAGGTGTGCCGCCACCTGGTACATCTTGAGGTCAGGGAGGCCTAAACCACCGTTCCTCGGGGGGCGTCTCAGGGTGGTATGTTTAATTCTGGGGGGCTGTCCAGCCCACACAAAGGTCTTCAGGGTGGAGCAAAGCTCGCGGAAAAAGGCCTCAGGGATGTGGACCGGGAGGGCTTGGAGCAGGTAGAGGGTACGGGGTAGCACGTTTTGTTTCAAGACGTTGCATCTCCCCGTCCAGGAGAAGTTCAGTCGCTGCCAGGCCTCAAGGTCCTTTCTCACTTTAGTCAATAGGGGAGGGAAGTTAAGGGAGTACGTCAAGGGGAGCTCCCTCGGAATTTGGGTGCCTAGATATTTTATGGAGGACGCGGCCCACTTAAAGGGGAAGTTGGCCTGCAGTCGACGGAGTTCAGGTGTAGGGATAGTCACGTTCAGTGCTTCTGATTTCTGACAGTTTATATGAAAGTTTGATAGTGCCCCGTAACGTTTAAACTCCTGCATCAAATTGGGGAGGGACGTGTGCGGGGAAGTCAGGAAGAACAAGAGATCATCCGCATACGCGGAGATCTTGTGGGTGGTCGACCCTAGCGTTACGCCTCGGATGTCAGGGTTGTTGCGGACGGATCTGAGAAAGGGCTCAAGGGTAAGGGCAAAAATGAGCGGGGAAATGGGTCTTGACGGGTCCCGTTTGATATAGGGAAGGGCTCGGAGAGGTTCCCATTGGCCATGACTCTGGCCGTCGGCCTCGAGTACAAGGCCATAATCCAGGACTGCATGTGGGGGCCCAGTCCTATTTGGGATAGGGTCAGGCGTAGGAAGGCCCAGTCGACTCTGTCGAAGGCCTTCTCTGCGTCTGTGGAGAGGAGGAAGGCCGGGACGTTCTGGTTATGGATCAGGTGTACCACGTTAAGGGCTCTGACTGTGCCGTCGCGCGCCTATCTGTTTGGCATAAACCCAACCTGGTCAAGATGTATAATGGAGTGTAGGTGTCGGTGGAGGCGGTGCGCTACAATTTTCGCGAAGAGCTTAAGGTCTACATTTAGCAGACTGATGGGGCGATAACTGGCACATTGAAGGGGGTCCTTACCCTCTTTGGGGATCACCACGATATGGGCTGCCAGGGCCTCCGGGGGGGGGGGGAGTCAGTGGAAAGTCTGTTAAATGCCGTCAAGAAATGTGGGGAGAGAATGTCTTGGAATTCCTTATAATAGGTCAGTGTGAAACCGTCCGGCCCGGGGGCTTTGCACTTTTTCGTGGAGGAGATGGCCAGTTGCAGTTCCTCTTCAGAGATAGGGGCCTCCAGGGTCCGTACAACCTCCGGAGCAAGGGCGGGTAGGCTGGATTCGGCAAGATAAGTTTTGATCAGACTGGTCTTGTCGGTCTGGGACGATAAGTCGCGGTCCTGTGTGGTGATGTTGTACAGTTTGGAGTAGAATTGTTGGAAGGCCCTAGATATCTCATCTGGGAGATGGCACCTGGTGCCCCCCTCGTCAAGGATCGTGGGAATAAGCGCTTTGGCTCTCTTCACCCGAATTGCTTGCGCCAATGATTTGGAGCATTTATTCGCATATTCATAGAAGTTTCGTTTACCGTATAATAAGGCACGTTTAACTTTCGTCAATAGCATAGATTTAATAGATAGACGCAAAACGGCCAATTCCGCTGTTTGCTCAGGGGTTGGGGAACGCTTGTGAGCGGTCTCCATGATAGTGAGGCGCGCGAGCGCGTCGTTCAGTGCTTGCAGACGTTGCTTCTTACGCCTGGCACCTATTTTAATGATAGAACCTCGTATGAAGGCTTTGTGGGCCTCCCATACTACATGGGGGTGAATTGTGGGAGTGGCATTGGTTTAAAAAAAGAATGACAAGTCCTCTCTTAAGGAAGACAGGACGGCCGGGTCAGACAGGAGGGACTCATTGAGTCGCCAAGTGAAGGGGGTTTTTGCGTCTGGCCGCACAGAAATGGTAACGGACACCGGGGCGTGATCCGACACGGCGATATTACCGATGTCCGAGGCAGTGAAGAGGGGCAAGTGGGTGTGAGGGGTCAGGAAGAAGTCAATACGGGAATATGTTTGGTGGGGGGAGGAGAAGAAGGTGTAATCCTTGTTCCGATGGGTGGTGCAGGCGCCACACATCTTGGAGTTGGTGAAGGGCCAGGGTCTTTTTGATGCGTTTTATGGCTGGGTACGATAGGGAGGAAGTTCCGCTGGAGTTGTCAGTGAGCGGGTTGAGGGTGAGGTTGAAGTCCCCCCCAATCACCAGTATCCCCTCAGAGAACTCCATAATGGCAGACAGCGCGCGGTCAAAGAACGGGATCTGGTTAGTATTGGGGAGATAGAGGTTAGCTATAGTGAAGAGCCGGACTCCTACTTTGCCCTTGACACAGAGCCACCAACCCTCCTCGTCGGAGAGGGAGGCTACATGCGTCCATGGGACCGATTTGGCAATGAGTGTGGACACCCCTCAGGATTTTTTGTCTGGGGACCCCGAGTGGAATACTTGTGTGAAGTGCTTGTCCGCTATCCGGGGAATCCCCTCCCTCTTAAAATGGGTCTCCTGCAGTAGTAACACATGGGCTTTCAAACGGTGACATTCGGAGAGGATCATCCTTCGCTTTTCGCCGGCAGAGCGACTTGCCTTCTGGGCTGTCTGGGCGAGCGGGGCGGAAGCGGGCGATCTGTCGGGAGACGTCTTGGGGGATCCGGAAGGAATTGGAGCCAATCTGGTACCGGGGTCGGTTGGAGCTGAAACCTCTGGAACAACCGTGGAAGATCTGCGGCGGAACGGAGCGTGAATGATCCTGAGGCGGCTCGGACGATCAGATGGACCTGGTATCCCCATCTGTATTGAAGGTTAGCGCCATTCAGTTGGTGGAGAAGGGGCTTCAGCATGGCCCGTCGTCTGAGGGTGTTCCTTGAGAGGTCCGGGAGCAGTTGGAGGGTGGCGCCATCAAAGTCCACAGGTCTCTTCTGCCACGCTTGTTTGAGGATGTCCTCTTTTACCGTGAACAGGTGGATGCGGCATATGACATCCCTGGGGCTCTGGCAGGCGTCTGGGCGCGGCGCGGTGGACGCGATCCAGGATGATATTGGCTGGGGCGGAGGGGCCAAGAAGAGATCTGAACAGGGCAGAGACAGTTTCGTGGAGCTGATCAGGAGGGGTAGCCTCAGGGAGACCCCGGATCCTGATATTGTTGCGTCGGTTCCTATCTTCCCCATCCTCCTGTCTGAGCTGCATGTCAGCCAGCCTGGTGTCGTGTTCTGCCAATCGCGCTTCGATCTTGGCCAGCTTTGCAGTTGTCATTGTTTGGACCTCGTCCAGGGTATCCATCCTCACCCCCATCTCAGTGATCGCAGCCTGCAGGGGATGTATGTCCTTCTTCCAGGTGGAGTCCAGTCTCGTGGCTAGGGCTTCCAGGTCACTCTTAGAGGGAAGGCTGCGCAGCAGGATCTGGAACGCAGGTGGCAGTTCTTCAGTAGAAGCATGGATGTCTTCTTCAACGTCTGAAACATCGCCAGGTGGGGAGTCCGCATTGAGGGAGGCAGAATCCGACAATGTTGGTGAGTCAGCCAGGGTGCGCTTCTTCTTTCCTTTCAATGGCGGCGCTTTGCCAGGGCGGGTATCCGCCATCTTGGATGGCGCGCTCTGGGGCTGGTCGGACTTCTGAGATCCAAAATATAAGCACAGAGCAGAGGCCTTCATCTCCTTCTGCTTCCCACGCGAACCGGAGGCTTTAGACATCACGGCTGGTATTAGCTGGTGCAGCTGAACGGTGTTACAGGGCGGTAAACAGCGGTGGCTGGCGGGAGCTCACAGGGCTGCGTCTTCACATGGCCATCGCCAAGCCATGCCCCCCATCCATTGTTTTTTAAACGCACCCATTAATTTTCTATGCGGCAATCAGGCAGGAAGTGGGTGAGTGTGACAGGACATCTTGCCACACCCCCTTCCTGCCTGCAGGTCCGTGCCGATGTTTGATTGCTGGGCGATCTACCACGGGTGCAGTACTGCGATTCAAACCACAGGAGAACACAAAAGTGGAAACGTGCCCAAATGCGGCGACCCACGTCTTGGATCGCATCGCGGTCGCGCCCGATCACACCTGATCGCAGCTGTGGGGAAGAGCCCATTGAAATGCATGGGTGCAATCACCCGAAATCGCCATACCGTGGTTAAAATTGCAGACAATTGCCAAAGTGGGGACAAGCCACCTTACAGTAAAGGTTGTTGATCCCTGGTATATGGTAGTTATGGGATATGCCTAACTTTTATGTGCACAATTACAGTTGGGTGGGGGAGGGTGAATGTAAATAGTATATTTAAGGGTGGCTTAGGTGCACATGTATTTTTTTATATTTTCAGACATCAAAAACAAAACAAAAATTGTTTTCTTTCCTATGTAATCTTAATTTGTAAAGGATCCAATTAAAGCAAAACATAATGTGTTTCCGCTTATGTGCCGGGCATGCCTTGTCAGGTCCTTCAAAATAAGGAGTCTGGGATTCACAAGCATAGTTTTTTTCTGTCACATCTTGAGAAAAGGCAGCGTTGTATAGCAATCCAAGAATACGAAACACGAGAGACAACATAAACTTTATAAATCTATGCAACAAAGCTATCAAAACCCTTGATGAAAATATAAAAAAGGTACGGTGGGAATGACACCTTGGCACTGAACTCCGTTCAGGCTATGGAAGAAAAACAAGAGAGAGAAACAACGGTTACTATATTGTTTTCATTGTATGCTTTCAGTTAGAGTTTTGACTTTCTTCCAGGAAGTTGATGAAGCACCAATTTTGTTTTTAATCCAATATTACATGTCCTGTCAGAGACAGAGAAGATGCCAAAACTATCACCCTTGCAGGTATCACTATCCATCTGGATAGACATAAAGATGTTTCATACAAAGAAGGCTGCGAGTGACCCAAAGGAGTTGAGTGCTAGTCATCTCACAAATAGCTGTAAAATTACTAAATAATTCCAGAGAAGAAATGTACAGATTTTCTAAGTATAAAACATTCTCTTTAGTAACACTTTAATGTCTTAAACTAAAATATATATTTTGTAAGGATCTGCAGTCTTTAGATTCGACAAGATCTGAACCATCAATATTTTAAAATAAGCTGCAGCATGAAAGAATAACCCAAATCTCAATATTTCAGTATCTCTTACCAGATCAATGGGGCTTCATCATTGTTGAGCATATATCTTATTTATTAAAGGTATAATAAATAAGTTTGATTTTTATTTTGATCACCTTAAAATATGATCATTTTTACCACAACATAACAGATTGATTCCTTTCCTTAGCCCTGTGCACATGCCCTATAGTACCATCGGATACAAATCCATCCAAAAAGAAAACCCGTCAGATCTTTGAACAATCTACTGAAATCTACCAACATGTCCGATCACTGCTCGATTGAATGTGTCTTCCATTTCTATTCCATTTTCTTTTAAAGGGAGTTTCAGATGGTCAACTTAATTTGATCGTTATTTAAGTCGCTCAAATGGAAGGTTTGCCCACCTTAAAATGACGCCACATATCACCTCCTGAGCTTTCTGCCTCTTGAGTTATCTTGGGGTGAGTTTTTAATTTGATTGAACTCACCCTGAGATAACTATAAACAAACTCACCGGTCCTCTGAATTCCCTCGGCGATTCTGCGCATTGGCCAGTATGCTGATGCTTCCCTGCCTGCCCTGATGACGTCACTGGTGACGCAGAATGTGGGGTAGGCAGCAACCTAACCTCATTTAACCTAAGCATTATTATTGTATGTATGCACATAAAATATAACTTACCTAATATCCTCACTGGTTGCCTAGGGCTAGGGAAATTATGATTTTCCACTAACTAGACTGTCAAGTTTTGTGCCTTTCTTTTAAATAAGTCGCCACCTCCTGTCCCACTTACATCTCCAACCTTTTGCATTAAATATTACTAATGGCCCCCCAGCCCTGACCTACATATGGCATCCTCATTACCTCATTACATGTTTGGCTGCAAGACTTCTCTACGGCCATCCCTACTCTTTGGAACTCTTGCCCCATTCGATTTTCTCCCACTTTTAAGACTTTCAAATTAAAATGAACCTTTTCAGTCTAGCATACTCATCTTCTCATTCCAAATATCACTACCTAGCCAGTCCTAGCCCTAGGAGCAGTCCAACATCAACTTGTTCGCAGCGAACATCTACCGAAGAAATGATCTTTACAGACGGTGGCGGTGTGGGTATTCTTCTGCCGGCCAGATCAGCTGCACAGGGATCTAAAAAAGAAACAACCGGCGGAAGAGTACCTTCACCCCAAACTGCCCAGGGATCTAAACACTGACACTGGAGGTGTAGGTAATCTTTTTTTAGATCCCTGCGCGTTTGATCCAGCTGGGGGAAGAATACCCACACTTCTCACCGGCAAAGGGGAAGGGTCGAACACAGCAGCCATCCCTACTAGCCAGTTCTTTTCCCTCCCCCTATTGCATACACTGCTCCCAACCTCTTGGACTGTAGGCTCCATTGGGCAGGGTCCTCTCCTCCTTCTGTGGCATAGCTGGTACCTGTATTTTTGATTGTGTTGTCTTTTAACCCTTAGCTAATGTATAGCACGGCATAATCTATTTTCACTTTATAAATAAAAGTTAATAATAATAATAATAATGAAAAAGTTAGCAATGGCATATGAAGAATCAGTTAAAAACAAAATTACTGGTTTTCACAGCATAGGCATACCCTGACATTGAATTACTGTGGAAAACACTGGTTGCCAGTTTAACTCTGGCTTAAATTTTTTCTCAAAACATCTGATCTGTATGTGACTCAAATGGCAGAGGATCAGAATGCTAACCAGCTAACTAGCAGGTCAGCAGTAACAATTCTTTCCATATTTCTAGGAATTATTAAACAATGTCTTCAAGCAAACTCTGAACTTTTCCAAATGTCTCCTATACAAACTTTAAGCACCCATGTTCTGTTTGAAGTTGTATTCTGTAAAGTAAACTAAGCTTGAGAAGAAGTGCACATAACATTCACTAAAACAAAAATGTCAAAATACATAATTGAAAGGTATTCAGTAAAACCCCCAGAAAGTATTAGAACAATGGTCATTGGACAAAAAACACTATTACAACTTTATATCTCATTGTTATGTGAAATAACATATCTAGCAGTAATAAATACCTGGAAATACAGATGGAATTCTAGTAATAATGTAGACTTGGAAAAGGTAGTAGTCATTCTGGAGCTGGAGTGTCTGATGAAAACATATTATTCTGAGTAATGTACTGTCATTGATAAAGGGGCTTGCTGAAGTGGTTTGTGGTTAGTTCTTTGAATGAAGGAAGTGGAAAGGATATGGTCTTTCACTGCATTCCGTAAATCTTTTTGACCAGGGTAAGGATTTAATTCTTCTGCTACGCTCATAAGTTATTATGTAGCCTGGACATAATTGTGAATAATCTGTCTCATTTAGCCTCACTGATCAATAAAATAACTCTTCTAGGTTCACTATCCTCTACACCACTCGCACGTTGGCAAGGTGCCCATAGTCTACAGTGCTGATTTTTAATGCTTTCTTAAGCCACCTTAAATGATCAGTCAGTTCTCAGGATCCTTGACAGCAGCTGTGACCAGCTGTGTTGTGGAGGAACAAAACATCCGACCAAAGTCCAGACTGTACTTGTATTCCAGATGATCCTTGTCTAAAATGGTGGAAACACATCTTGTCCTGCTAACAATTTCCACCAGGAAATGACAGCATGAGGGTGGCCCCTTGTGTTTTTGCTGTATGTGTACAAAATAAAAACCCTTCCATTATCACACCATGGGATGAGTCATTTGAATTTCCACATGAACATTTTAGCTCAAGAAACTCATATGGCCATTTTTTCCTTAACGTAAATGAACTAACTGGTTGCAAGTTGCTATAGTTTCTCATTTGGCAAAGAAAGTAAATCGGTTGAAGAAATAAATCTTTAAAGCTGAACTCCACTGGAGGACTACTTACATAGAAGGTAGTCTTCCTCTCAAAGGGTTGACAGGTCCCTCCAAAGCAGCTCTTCTTATTAAGTCATATAGACATGCCCACTCGTTTTGGAAGAAGTCTTGCATTGTCGTTGCAACATACGATATCTAGTGCACTGAAAAAGAGGGTTTTTTCACTTACCTGAATTTTAACTTCCCTGAAGTTTCTCTAAAAAAACTCATGTTTATGCCCCAATTACTTAATAGCCCAGGTCCCTATGTGTCCAGTGATAAGCATGCTTTGTACAGCAGATTATTTCTCTCTGACAAATTAAGGTGTCTGTGCACGTTTTTTCCAAATGTTGGCAACATTTTTGAATGTGAAATCTAATAATGCAAAAAAAAATATTACATTTCATGTTTAGTTTTACAAGGGTCTTTAAAAAGAAGGTCGCATTCCTTCCTAGAAAACATATCTTCTAAAAAATAAAAAATTATTAACATCGATATAAAAAACAATGCATTTGTAGCCCCATGCAATGGTACAGTGTTATATTGTGCTCTATAATAAAGTTACTGTTTATGGTGTTTCAGTGTTGTGGGTTCTACAACCTGGGGTGTGTTGTCACTGGTACGGTGGGAGAAATTAGGGGCAAAACCAGACCCTCCTCGGGGGTGGGTGCTAAACATTTATAGAACACAGAATCGTAGAAAAGACTGTGTCTCTGTTAAATATTTTATCTATCTGATCTATTACTGCTGCGATATAGAGATACATGCTTATTTCTGTGTCATTTTAGCTTCATACTGTAACAACACAGTAACTACTACTGTAAACACCATCTATAGCCAGAACAGTAAACATTACACGCAAACAAAAAGCCACATATTTCTTGAAAGTGATTTTCTGTTGACCTCTAATGCTCCACAGTTCTTATTAAACAGTACAGGATATAGTAAACTTGTAAAATGTGTGCTAAAATATCAAGATATACACTTTCTGGTTGACCATACCTGTTGGGAAACCTATATAGTGGACTCAAGTTCGATACCTGCTCGATCAATGAATGCTCAAGCACAGCGTTGTCACAATATGTCACAACACTGTGCTCAAGCATTCGTTGATTGGATGGCAAACCGATATGCACCATTTTCAAAGTAATGGCAATTAAACAGGGATTACCAACATGTCGGTTTCCTGTTCGATCGAGCTTTCTTTGAGTAACATCAATCGATCACAAATGGTGGCTGTGTTTGATTTGCGAACAATTGATGACCCCGAATGCGCATGGTGATTGATTGTTTGGGAATCAAAAAAAAATAGACCGGTGTATGAGGACCCTAAGGGTTTCCTGGAATAAATGGAACTAGCAGTTTATTTTACTAAAGACAGTCAACGAGCCAAGCCACTTTGCAGCCTCATCCCAGCATTTCCATTGCTCTTCTGTTACTGATACTTATTGTATGAAATATTATATGGAAATACAGAGTATGAAGGGTTGATGGCAATATTAATGAGTTAGATAAAACTCTACTTAGAAAGTGCAGAAGCCATGACTGCTGACTGCAGAAAAAATTTGATTTCAGTGGAATTTCTCCATCTAGGTGAAATGCATAGGTGTGTAATGCTTTTGATGACTATTGAAACTCCTTTTATCTACTGGACCTGTTCTTGCATCCAGAAATGGTCTTTCATTTACCATTTTTCCACAGGAAGGAGAAAAAAAAAGAAAACAATTTAAAGCTAGACTCAATATTTTTTTCAACCCATGTTGGTTCAGATCAAGGGAGGTAGAAAAAAAAGAAGTATTCCTAGATTTTCAGGGTCTTCTACTTTTCTGGAAATCCATTTAGGAAGTGTGCGCTGCAAAGGTTAATGAAATATTTTCAAGTTCAGCTTTAAAGCAATAAATACTTTAAAAGAAATACAAATCAAACACACCAAAAAGTTAAAAAGAACCCCTCCAAACACGTCTTTGTGTTTTCATATATGTTCTGTGGCTGCTTTGCACGTAATTAAAGCATAACCTGGAAGTATAGGCAGGTGTCCTTGTGTTTGGAGAAATATCTAGGGAACTCTGTGTCCTCTGACTTCCTCCCAGTTATTATTGGCAGCGGTGAATAAATTACAGAAGAAGTAAAGAGTATAAGCAAACACACAAGAGAATTTGCAAATATACATATAGTCAATGGAACACTGAAAACAGGCACGCATGCAATTCACAATTCTCAGAAAAAAGTCACGGAAACTTAACTATTATGCATAAGTAGACCATAAGTGTTTCTGACAATACAGGGCTATATAGGAAGAGGATCATTTTAGAAGTAGTGGTAATGATTATAATGATTATATTATTATCATTAATATAATTGTTAATATATTATTAGAAGTAATATTGGTAGTAATAATAAACATATATAACCGAATAAGGTAGTAATAATGATAAACAATATATATGGGGGGGACGTGGAGGTTTTCCGTCTTCCGTGCTAGTGTAAAATAGCCCACAATCGGAAACTGTGTAGTTTAAATCAGGTGGGGGCTTGATAATATTCCTATGTAGAAAAGGGGGCCCTGCAGGAAAAGTTTGGAAACCACTAATATATAGTATCTTATAAAAGTGAGAACACCCCCACATTGTGGTAAATAGTTTATAATATATTTTTATAGGATGACACTGAAAATATGACAGTTTGATACATTATAAAGTAGTCAGTGTGCATTGGCAACACCATGAAATGGAGCTGCAGCACAAGTTCCATTCAGAACAGGGCACACCATGGTCAATCATAGCATAGCATGATTGTCATGGTAATAGTAGCAGTAATGGAGGTGATATCATGGTAGTAGTAGTTGTTAAGTTTGTGAAAGGTATATGCAGTCAACATTACCAAATAAAAGCTATTTGTTTTATTTTTGTGCTAAAAGTCTTGTAACACTTCACAATATCCTCAGAGACCCCTCCTGTCTACAGTTCTGTTGATAAATTTAGCTAACAATATGCAGAAGTGGGCTGGAATGTTTCTACACTTTAAAGTGCACCTAAACCCACCAGACAAACTGTCCCCCCTAGCTAGCCAATCCCACATATATGTAAATAAAAAAATCTTTACCTGTGAGGAGAGATCTGTGTATTCCTCCCTTGACTCCTCCTTCTCATCTTACTTGGGCAGCGCACTCAGGATCTCAGTGTCTGCTATGGGACAGTCTTCTGCAGCTCATCATGGTTTTTTTCCCCCTGTTTTCACTTTGTGTCCATTAACACATTGTATCTGGCACCCCTGGTGACCATCAGTATTATTTCAGCCCTAACCCATTTAAGATTGGAAGCCTACACTGAATCTAAAATAGCGGCTCCCACAGACGTCAGCAGGATAGCTAAATGTATTTTTTATGGTTTTGAGCAACTTTGAGCTATTGGGACAGTTTAGAGCTAAGTTAAAATGTAATTAAATGTTTTGGGTGTTTTTTTATTTTTGAGTTTAGGTGCGTTTAAGACACCAGCCCCGGAGTAGCACAATGGTTTATCATTTTAAGAGTTAGATATGCCAGGCAAGGAAATACATGCATAGGTTGAGATATTATCATTGGCTGGCAAGACAAGCCTTACTCCAGTTGATCATTGTAACTGCTTTAATCCAAATGAACATGGCAAGGTTTGTATTTGTTTTTGAATATTTGATGTTTCTGAATACGCATTGCTCACTTTGATTATATACCTTGTGCCTTACTTCTTAATGTGCATTTGAAGTAATATGTTTGCAGAGGATCATTGTAAAAACTGCTAGACGATAGGACTTACAGAGCGCTCTCTGTGTGCAGCAAACAGCTGGGGAAGTGTGTTCTCTGCATGCACCTGGTGTGCGTGCCATAGGCCACTTAATACTTAGGCCAGCACAGTGTATTGCCCCCAAGCCAAAAATCTGTCAGACAGCCGTTGTCATTAAGCATCAAATCAAACCATTTTATTCTCACCCTGCATTTCCTTTATGACAGAGCATTGTTGTAGTTTGTTGGATATCTGGCCAATGGAATTCTTCACACTCATGCAAAACTTGCAGTTAACAAGTAATCTATCTATCTATCTATCTATCTATCTATCTATCTATCTATCTATCTATCTATCTATCTATCTATCTATCTATCTATCTACTGTCCTGCAAAAAGGAAAAATTGTAATGTTATAGTAGTTACATTATTGCAATTTTTACAACACATTGAGTGCTGCTTAAAATCAATATACAGTCTGTCACTTCTTCTGTATTAAATAAATCAATATTCAGGACTGTCACTTCTTCTGATGAGTTTAGTAAGATGCAAATAAAATTCTGAAATAAGAAAAGTACCATGTACATGTAAAAGTACCATACATTCTGTAAGGAATAATTATGACTGGTCTGTGAAGAGTAATGTAACATTCAGTGCACAAATCAAATTGCAAGAACTTGAAGAACCCCAACAAAACACAACAGAGTACAGGGAGTGCAAAATTATTAGGCAAGTGGTATTTTTGAGGAATCATTTTATTATTGAA
>CM070032.1:159697958-159708756 GCA_036250615.1 Ptychadena robeensis
TTTATGTTCATGAGCCTCCTGTTGAGGCACCAATAAAACCGATCACTTTTACTCAGGTATTCATGCAGTGAACCTTATTTACCTCTATTTTCCAATTGTGGCCCTTAAAAGTCCCGCTGCCCTTGTTTGCTCAAGGGGAAAAAAACATAGTGGGGATGATTACTTTGTAATTCACCCCCACTATTCTCTCTCTATATTTAGATTTGGGATGTGGGCCACCCCACCAGGGGAGATGTCATCAGGGGAGATGTCACCAGGGGAGATGTCACATTTTTGTAAATATAATGATGTCATTTGGAATGAAAACAATGTCTTGCTACAAAAAAATAATATATAATATAAATTAATTACATACTGTATAGAGCAACGGCAGGATTGGAGTTAAAAATTTTTAATTACTATGGCAATAGTTTAACAATTATTTATATATCATTTATAGAGTTTTTCATACGTATGTGCATGAATTGTAGTATTACAATAAAGTGTAAAATAATTGACAAATATTTGTGTCATTTGTATATTTTTTTAAGTTTAAGTTAAGTTTGTTCTTCTGTCACATTTCTTTTGCTGAAACTACACAGGAATACGTATTTATATGGTTTAGTCTTACACACATCTGTGAAATAACAAGCAGAGCTACACAAAGATACTTGTTGGCCAAGATCAGCAAACTAATAATAATAAGGGCTTTGAGGCCTGTCAGTGGACAGATTACAGAAACAATATGAAAAAAGTAGAAGGTCATTTTTAGGGAACAAGCAGGAAACTTCATATTTTCTGTTTCCTCTTATTCTAAGTAGATATTAAGCATTACATTATTCTTTATGTATTTGAGAATTCTATAGCATTACTTTTTTATTCATTTGTTTCTTTAAAACGATCAGATCCAATTCACACATAAATGCTGGTGTGCCTACGCAATGCAGTGCCACCCAGCTACCCACCTTTGCATGCATACCACCGCACCTCAACCCACAGGTTAGGTAGGTAAATGTGTAAGTTAATAAGGTTCACCCCTACTGGCAAGTAGTTTTTGCTTGTGTTTGCTTTGTCTTGCAAGTCACAACTTCTCTGTCCTTAGCTGGTAAGGTGACATGATCCAAGGAATACTGAGCGATTTGTCACATTGAACACACACACACCTTCCATAAAATAAACACAGAGACCATGAATTATTCTTCGGATAATTTTTATATATAATTTGTGTGCAAATATATATAAACTTTTCCACAGCCAATACACAATATTAACATTAAATGGGTGTCCCTCGACAGTGCCACCAACCTTTCCACCTTCGTTCTACCAACTGTACCAGCCACCAGCCCTTTAATCACCAGCTTGCTGGGTAAGGCTAGGGCTAGGGATTTTAATGGAGTGCAAGAGCCGCCCATTGACAGCAATGGGGCTTTTACAGGACTGTCTCCACAGCCCATCAGAGCTCCTGATCCGTAGGTCAGAGACTGCATCATGTTGATGTTGACGCAGCCCATCCGCATCCACAGGAATGCAATGGAGGCACATAGTGCAGCCCTATCCTAACTTATAACTTACTTTAATTACTGTACGTAACATAACTAGGGCTTAATGAGTGAATAGGAAGATTTTGGATTCTTTGCCAAATGCTGTTATTTTTGCTCTTGTTAATATTTTAAGAGAATAAAATGCAAATGATGCCATCTACTACCCAGAAGAAGCCACAAAATGGACAGGAAGAGGTTGGAACTTCTGCTGGTCATGGGCAAAGATTTTAATAATCAATGAATTGCTTTCAACATAACATTCATATCATTGTCAAGTTTTGCGTTTTCACACGACTGCAATCTCGGCATGGTACCTCACCTGGTAATCACGAAACGCGCGTTGGGGTATCCATGATCCCTTGTGGCATCGCAGGGTGCTTTGTACTGCCCAGAACATTGGCGATGGCACGTCATGTGTGGTGTGCGGGCTGCTGATCATGCAGCAGTCATTGTTATCTTGGTCTAGTACCATGTTTTCATGACTGTATCTATTGTATTATTGTACTATTATATACTGATGCTGTTTATTTTTGTACACAGCTAATTGTTTTCTTTATTCTTTACTCTATTAAATATTGTTGTATACCATATATACTGTATATATTGCCTCCATCCAATTGACCTTTAAAGTCCCCCAGCCCCTGTAATAACAGGGAAAGTAAACTCGGTTTGAGGTGGCCTACGCCTCATCCTTAGTTTGAATTCTGTGCTATTATTTTGGGATGCTGGTCATTGGGTGGTAGGGAGTGAGAGATACACATTTTTGTATATTCTGTCTGTGTACTGTCTAACAATCAGTTTAATGGCACTGTTTGAGATTTCCAAGTAGTGAACGCCACGCAGCTCTCTGTTGATATCAACAGCAGTCCTCTTCAGATTGGCTTTTGGCATCTTCCGTATGACATTTTTGGTCTGGCGCATGATTCTACTGGTTCTTTGTTTATCATCTGTAGTCCCTGTTGACCGTTGTTGCTTATTCATTTATTTACACCAGTACAGTAGTATTTACACAGTACACCAGTGCACAATGTAAGGTCCAAAACATGGTTGAGCGAGTAAGAACTTGACTGACCACTCCAGAGCCCCAACCTCTACCCAACCTGACACATTTGGGATGAATTATAGTTGAACCAGGCCTTCACTTCTAATACCATTGCCTGCACCACAAAAACTCTTCTGGATGAATCCTGATAAATTCTTATAAAGACACTGCTAACATTTGTGAAATGACTTACCAGCGTATTTATAGCTGCAAAGGCTGGGCCAAGTCCACATTAAAGCCTATGGATTCAGAATGGGATGTGTGTGTAAAGGCAGGTATTCCATTACTTTTAGTAATATGATACAGTTTCATTCATAGTGAAAATGTGTCTATTAGTAAATTATACATTATGTGTGTGTCAGGTTGACTGAAAGAATTTTAATGAATTACAACAAAGCAACGGTTTATGGTAATACCTTATGTAGCATAATATTTGGTTACAGAAAGTATGGAACCTTGGAAAGACACATGCTACAGCTCAGCATATACCTAAAGGAATGCTGATGATGCTGTATTTTAAATGGAATCTGATGTTTTTCTATATAATGTAATTTGTAATAAGGAATACATTAAACCACAGTACAGCAGATCTGTATTCTCTCCATCACCAATATGCAAAGGAAATTCCAATGTTTTTCAAATTCCTGTGCACCTCAATAATCATCCAAATGAACACATTTGACTAAATGGAAAGTGCACTTTTTTAATTTATCAAATCCAAAAAGTATAAAAGGATGGCTCAGGAAGTTAATATTTCAATGTGATCATCTCCTATAGAATGGATGATGGCCAATTGCTGCATCATGTTTGTTGCATTTATATAACATTGCATTGTGTGGGTTACTTAAAGTAAAGTGTATGAATCCCACATTCTCTGTAATTCAGGGAAGCAACAAGGTGTAGACAATGTTCAGGCAGTTGATGGTCACTTCTGCTGGCCAAACTATAGGGTTTCAAAGATCTTTTAAACAAAAGCGAAAGAGTGGAGGCCTAGCCTAAAGCCCCCCATAGGCAGGCCGATTCCCGGTCATAGTTGCAGCCGATCAACTGGCGTGCTCCCCCCCCCCCCCCCCCCCCCCCCCCCCCCCCCCCGCCGAGCACATAAAGGTTGGTTGGCCGCAACTATGAGGGAGCCCACCTTGAGTTTCATAGAAAAAAAGCCGGCAGTTCGGATCGCACACGGATCCGTCCTGCTGGTTCTTTTTCTGCACGATCCTGCTGCAGGCTGTTAACTCGAAGGGGAAGTCTCCTCCCCCTCTGAGTTAATTGGCTACAGTCTGACAGGAATTGAGTGTGTTAGTGGAACACACAGGATTCCTGTCCTCTCTGTAACCGACTCCTCACAGCGTGGTGACGTCACCACACTGTGAAGAGTCTGCTAAAAGTCGGCCATAGATCGGGACGTCTATGGCCGGCTTTACCCAGGCAAAACCTTTTTTTTATAGTTTTTGCATAGTGTGGGGAATGTTCAGAGAGCTTGTAAGGTGTTTCTAGTTACCATTAAGCTACCAGCTAAATTTCTGTCCAGTTGAAAACACACAGGGATTTACTCTTTCTTCCAGTGACAGATATTATCTTACCTCCTGTGGTGAAACCAAATTCAGCAGGACAGGAATTAGGGCTTATTTACACGGTCGGTTTGTAACCACCAGATAAACGAGCAATTAGCACAACCCCCCGGAAGACAAAACATTAGGTGTCCGTTGGTTTTCAGCTTTCACCCGATAGACCTGTCATAGGGTCGTTGTCAAAACCACCTGCAAACGCCTGCACAAGTTTGCAGGAGCTCAAGACAGGTCGTGAATGTGTGAATCTAGCCTTATAGTAAATCTTGGAAAACAAGTCCCCCGTTGTGTTTACTCATTCAACAGTCTGTCTAAAACTAGGAAAAAAATTCTTGATATACACTTTAGAGCAGTGGTTCTTAACCTTTTTCATTCCGCAACCCAGAAAGTGATGTCCCGTGTCACTTCCGGTATTTGGAATGTGGAAGTGTCAATGCGGGGTTTTACCTCCGAGTTCCAAATACCGTAAGTGATGTCACTAGCCACACAAATGGGTCATGTCCCCTCCCTCCTATTTTGTTTCCTCACTTGTGCAGAAGATGTGCGGGGTGGAAAATTAGGAGGTAGAGTAACATCCCATCCCTCCTAGGTTAGCAGGGAGGGGTGTTACTCTCCTTCCTAACTTCCCACCCAGCTCTTTAGCAGCAGCACTGATGCTTTCAGTGAACCCGGCGACCCCTGTGAAATGGTAATTTGACCCTTGATGGGGTCACAACGCACAGGACAAGAACTGCTGCTTTAAAGCAATTTTAAACCACAATGACAATTCAGTTTACTGAGTAAAAAGGTATCATGAACATTTATTCAAAGGAATAAACACTAAGCAAATGTGCTTTTGTTTCAGGATGTTGTTATTAGAGATTGTCACAAATTTGGTATCAGTGCCACAAAATTGAGATGAAGTTTCAAAATAAAGTTGAAGTAAAAGGCCCCCATACACGGGTCGGATTCCGGCCGGATTCCGGGCCGATCGATTCCTGACGCGTGCACGTGAATCGATCGTGCCGGAATCGTGTGCAGCCCACCTTGTCCGTCCGATCACGTCGGACAAGGTGGTATGCAGCGATGGATACTCTTAATTGGCCGATTGATAACACCTGCGATTCCCGGCAGAATCGCCGGAATCGATCGGATGATGAATCGATCGGACATGGAATCCGACACGTGCATGGCTAGCTTAAGACATAACTTTGAACTTTATTTTTGCAATAAGTACATGTGCCAGAGCAATACTGGTTCTCGGACTTTGCAGTCAAGCCACAACATTCACCAATGGAATTTGGCGATTTTCATCTGTTGACTTTGAATTTACTTTGAAAGTTTTGACATCCTTTGCTTCATATTATTTCTGCTGAATTCCCACAGGTCCTTTACAACTATACAGTCTTGCTCTCCAGGCCTGGTTTCATGGAAATTTTTGATGGTGAATAGAGAGGAGCATGGTTACATAATGGCCTAGTTACAGACTTTCAAAGGAAGGTCTTCATGGCAGGAATACCAGGTATTACTTTGACAAAGACATTTGCTAAAGACATAAAATGAAAACAACAGGTTAAAACTTATGCAAGTTTTTAGTCATTAGGCTTACATATACATTAACGTCAGTATAAAAATATAGATAATAGCAATTGATCTTTGTAACCTCACGAACAAATCACGCCATTCAGGATGGCTGCAGATAATCTTTTGCAAGCTCTTGTTTATTCATGAAAATATTAACCAGTAAAATATTTTGAAGTCACTGTGAAATGCTCCCATTCCTCCGGGCTTCTGTTTCATTTATAAGCAGCATCTCCTATTATTTTGCTGCTGTTATGACAACAGGCACTCTCTGTTTACAGAACTATCAAGTTCCGACAGGCTAAGCAGTAGATTTTGTATCACTATGTCACATTAACATGGAGAGCTAGGCTTGGTGTGCGTGCAAGTTTATTGTGCATTACGGCACCGTTTTTGTGTTTGGGGAAACTGAGGCCAAGGAATTTCAACATACTTTCATCATTATGTAAGAAAATAATTCACAGTCAAAAATTTTAATGCAAATAATAAAATGTGGAATTTTCTTTTCTTTCAGACACAGAGACAATGATATGGTATGGACAAAGGTATTGGCATAACGTTCTTACTGAACATTCTTACCTGAAGTCTGTGGTAGCAAAATAAATGTTGTTCTTTAACCTCCTTAGTGTTCATGACGAGCCCATCTCGTCCAGAGTTTGTGTGAAGAACAAACTCTGGATGAGCTGGGCTCCCATGAAAGCCGCATATCCAGCCACAGCATTTCCGGGGTTCTGCGGCTTCACTGATCGCGGAAGGGTGCGAGGGTGAGCAGTGCCATAGACCTCCATGTTAATGGAGGGGCCTCTGCTTTCCAGCCCTCCCAGCCACTGGCTGTTTGGAGAGGGGAGGGGGGAGGGAGGAAATGGCAGGCAGTGTACCTCGTAGACTGCTGCCATTGCCTGTACCACACTGTTAAAAACGGTGCGGTACAGGCGGTGCGCTAGGGAGGTTAAGTTTAGTAAATGGGAGCACAACATTGTCAAAGGATTCTAGATTCAAAATAGGTCAGCTTGTAAGATCTTGTCCCTGCTAGATATGATAGGGTCAACTGTAAGGCTACATTTAGACATGCATGCTGTGTATATCGAGATAAAATCGCCCAATTGACCTGTAATGGGTTGTTTTCGCACAGCTGCCGAGCACTCGGTCTTTTACCAGGCTGCTGCTGACTGAAAGTAGTCCGGGAGACGGGCTAAAGCAGCCTGAAGGAGTGTCTAAATCGTAATATTGCCAAGTCAATGAATTTTTAACAGCAGAAACTCAACTTTAATGCGATAGACCATGTAAAGTCACAAAGCAGAGTTCCTGAGTGCTGGAGTGTATAGTACATAGAAGTTGGCAACTTTTTGCTGACTCAATACAGGAAAACACAAAAACTACACTAGATACTTCCTGGGAGCCACCTCCACCAAGCGCAATGCCAAGCATGTAGTAGTAACAAGTGTAGAGCACTCCACCACTGGATTTTGAGGCTGTGAAACATTTTCAGTTCAGTAATGATAAATCACATTTCTCTGCCACGCTGCTGGAAGACCCAAGCACAGATTTGCTGGACACCAGTAGAATATGTTCCCTGGAGTACTTCATGAATGCTGCTGCTAGACTTTACTTTTCTAACCGCTTCTCATCTGCTGCTCCTCTCTGCAAATCTCTTCACTGGCTTCCAATTGCCCAGAGAATTAAATTTAAAGTCCTTGCTTTTAAATCACTCCAAACCTCCTGTCCTCCTTACATCTCCAACCTGGTACACAAATACATCCCTAACCACCCCCCTTCGCTCCTCCAGTGACCTACTAATGAAATCTCCACTCATAAAATCATCTCCTGACCGGCTACAGGACTTCTCTAGGGCTGCTCCTACTCTCTGGAACTTTCTCCCTCGCCCCATTAGACTTGCTCCTACATTCTCCTACAGTCTATCCTACCCATCTTCTCACCCCTAACATCACAACCATGCCAGTCCAATCCTCCCACCCCCCTCTACGCCTCCTGTGTCATAACCTGTTCCTGTGAGTACTATATTGTGTTGTATCTCCACTCTAATGTATTGTACAGCTCTGTGTAATATGCTGGTGCTATATAAATACATAATAATAATACTTGTTTGTAAATAAAAGATAATGGTAGAGGGTTGTTTTTTAGGAGTTGGGCAAAGCACTTTAGTTCCAGCAAAGTTACATCTTAATTCTTCAGTAATTGGACAATTCTATGCATGGGCAGTCCTCTGACAGCCGCCTCCCCCAGAGAGAGAGAGCCTCCTATTCCTTCTCTCTCCCGGCCATGCAGACAGATAGGTGGACGTGCTGTGGGAGAGAGGGGGAGACATCTAGGCAACGGAAATTATTTCTGATGCCCAGATGCCACCCCCCAGAATGATGTTGCTTATTGCTAAAACCAGCACTGATTCTTTACTTCACTATTTATGGGAACAGTTTAGGGAAGGCACTTTTCTGTTCCAGCATGAGTTTGCCCCAGTGCATATAGCAAGGTTGAAAGATTTTGTTGTGGAGGAACAGGATATGGTTGGATGAATTTGGTAGGAAGAATCATGACTGGGCCTCACAGGGCTCTGACCTTAACTCTAGAATTAACTAGAAAATCATGCTTGACCTCATAAAAACGTTTTATTTTGTTTTTGTAGTCCTCCTTTTACATAGTCCAAACCCCTTTTGATTCTGACAGTAGCCAGTAGATAAAATCTTGTGGTAACACTGTGCCCACAAATACTTTAATGAGTCTTCTGGCATTACTTACAATTATAAAGCATCCAGTCCAGGCCTGCATCTGGGTGACACCCTTAAAACTTATCTGGCTATTTTAATTGTTCAATACACCACACGAAAAAAATGCTATTTTTTCACAAAAGGAGGGACTAGGGGACTTATAGACATATACAAATATAAACTGTAATTCATAATTGATTTAATTAAAAATAACTTTTTCTTTTACACAAGCCTGATCATTAACATATTTCAAATACATGTTTATAAAGCATTTTCAAAACACATGATCATGATCTTTGAGAAATATGAGTCACTGAAGCAAATCAACGCAGCAAGCTATGTCTATGAGAACGCAATGGATGCTTCAGTGGACACCACCAGATCCCAGCGGACAGTGGAGCCTAAGACTTGCTTTAGTGAATCAATACGTCCAAATGGTTACAATTATGTGGATAATTGCTTTTGTAACAGTGATGGATGTTAAACTATCCAATCTTGGCTAGAGTGGATTGTGAAAAAAGAGTGGAAGCAGAGGCAGAGTTTCTGAAAAGTGAAAACACAGTGACAGCTTTGTGTACATGTAGAATTTTTATTTATATATACTTTGGTAGGGTTGAAACAACAATAGTATATTGATAATTTTACCATTGTACTTGTGTATGATACCAGATACTAGGACATTAAGCCAGACGATATTGCCAATTTGTGTGACGTCTTTTGTTAATACGTAGGAAACCTTTAAAGCCCAAGCAGACGGTGTATTTAAACATATATCACCCCCAAGTCTCTAATAAGACATTCTCACTGAACTAGCAACCATGGAAACATTCCCATAATATGCTGTCTGTAATTATCTATACAACAACTTTTTGGGAGATGAAAGACTTCATAAAAAAATGTGACAAATTATTATGATCCATTCATATGCAGGAAGTGAGAAACAGACAGGAACTACAGTGTGTAATGAGCAGGTGTACATATAAATGTTCCCAGTCAAGCTAAAGTCAGTAATGTGGAAAACAAGGCCAACTCAACAACAAAAAGAGGAACAACTATGAATAGATGAGTAATTGATGAACATACAAGTCATGCTTGGTTAGTAGAGTACTTAAACGGCAGGATGTGTGTAGCCTGGGTTCACTGTCTGTGATTATAAACCTCAACATCTGGCTGTCAGCATGTTTGGTAGCAGATGTTAGTGGAGAATTATTAGGCAAAAGCACATTGGTATAGTTCCTAGATGTCAGGACAGCTGGGAGAAGGATGGTCAGACTTCAGTGTTGTTGTTCATTCCCCATAACTATTGATAGATAAACTTGCAGCTGCAGAACATTATAACGGAGGCCATTGTCTTAGACAACATTTCCATGGAGTCATGCATGTGAAAACGATTACTCCGCTCATTTGTCACAGAAACCTCATTAAAAAGAAAGGTGTTTTCAGATGAACTTATCTTTTTATTGTAATTGTACAAAACAACAGTTTTCTAAAATAGGTTTTTTTTCTATTATCTAATGCTATATTTCTCAGGAGTCCTTGGACAGAATTGACTTTAGGTTGGATGAAACACGGACCAAAATTCCAATTAGACATCCCCTAAAAAGATCATTATTCTTCTGGTTCCCTGATGGTATCAGAGTTAGAATTGGAAAGATTGTCTGAACTAGACACCACCTGAATCTTTATATTTTTACAATAAATCTCCAATATTAACCCAAATCCTATCAATATCGTCAATATATTGTTTAGCCTAGAACTAGACTAGATTCTTATATACTAAGGTGTGTGAGGTATTGTAGCAGGTCTTCCATCTCAAAGTCTTTGTTGACTAAAACAGCTTAGCCCAATAAAGCTCACTTGTCCGCCGGCGATCCTGCGCATCAGAATACGCGCTGATGCTTCTGTACACTTTCGATGATGGCAGATATGATGCTGGAGGGGCGGATGTAGGTGGTGACATTAACCTCCATGTAATGGAGGAGGTGTCGCTTTATCCGAGCACAACTCCGTGTGATGTGTGTAGTGTTCTGGACCTCCCAGAGGGCAGAAATCGCAGGGGGGAGGGGGCATTTAATGTGCAATGCCCAGGAGGTTAATGAAAATAATGGTTTGAAGCAGGCAACAAACTTGTAGATATGGGCCAGATCGATGTCCACTTTGAGCATCGTGCGCGCTTACGGCCATTTATCTGGCTGTGTGTTCTCAAAGAGTTTGGAAACCACAGTGTATTAGGCGCCTTACCTACAAACGGAAACCTAATACACCTTATACTTGGCTGTTCACCTATCTGACCATTAAGAAATTTACCTACTCATCTATTTTAGGTGTTCCTCCGTTCTTGTCCCAAGATGGTGCGTCAGGTGTATAACCACCGTCGAGGTGTATAAC
>CM070032.1:159708826-159724173 GCA_036250615.1 Ptychadena robeensis
TCTACAGGCATTTCAAATGCCCAGGATTACAAAGGCTCTCTAACTGACTACCACGTGTCTGATTGAATACTTTAAGGACTAAGAAATAAACCTTTTTTCCTACAGACTTGTCACCCTTGATCATTGTGCGGCCAATATATGAACACACGCCCACTTATGTATACATACTTCTTCTGTTTTTTAAAAATTTCTTTTCCTTTGCTTGTTATAACTTGTATACTTGTTACCATTCAAACTAGGTGGCCTCAAAGTCCTTGTACCCTGCCTCTGTGCGGGAACAAATAATGGGTGGAGGGTTATTCTCTATTCCCCTCCTACCCCATCCTCTCTGATAAATAAACTATAACTATCAATGTCCACTAAGCTTAATTATGTTTTATTAATACAGAGATTTGAAAGAAGAAAGGTCAAAAATGGTTAGCCCACTGACCAATAATAGTCAATAGTGTGCCCTTTCTGAACCACAACTGACAACAATTTTTAAAGTAGTTCTTGACTAGAGATGGTCGAATTTTTCGACTTGCTAACTTTGTGAGCTGATTGCAAAACCTCTGAAAATGGTCTAATCCCCAAAATGCTGGAGATGTAGAGAAGGGTTGGGGAAATATTTGAACATTTTGCTCTAGCACATGTAGTTTTTGTATAAATTAAGTTTTTGACATTTTGACTTGACTTTGAACTTAATTTGTGCAAAAAAACTGTTTGTGTTAGAGACAAACTTTTTATCTGTAGTATACCCCCAACCCTTCTGTAAATCTCCAGCAAGTTTGGTGATGATACCATGTTCAGGGGCTTTGCAATTAACTTGAAATCATCTCTATTCTTGACTAGGTTGGTACAGGTCTCCTGAGGGATTTTGGCCCTTTCTTCCATTGCAAATAGTTCTAGCTGGTCCAAATTGAATGGTTTTCGAGTATGGAAATTCACTTTTATTACCAGCCATGGATTATAGATAGGATTGAGGTCTGGGCTCTGTGTGGGCCACTCCAGGATCTTGGTTTTGGTACCCTTGAGGAACTGTTGCACTTGTTTGAATGTATGCTTTGGATCTCTGTCCCAGCGACAACTTAAGCCTAGACTACGAGCAGATTTCTCCCTCAAAATGTCAACATAAATTTTTATTTTCATGATGCAATGCACCCAAACTAGACTCCTTGTGCCTGAGGCTGCGGGTTGAAGGTCTCTTTCCTCTCCAAACATAAGCAACATCCATGTGCCCAAAGAGAAAATCTAGTTTCATCAGACCAAAGCACAGACTTCCAAAAAGAATTTTACATTTAAAATGTTCACAGGCAAACCTTAGTCAGGCTGTAAAGTGTCTTCAGAGATGATGGCCCTGAAACCCACCACGATACTGAGCCCTCGCAACTGTGTTCCTTGAAACATCAACGCCAGAAGAGACAAGGTCCACAACAATTATCTTGGCAGATATCCTGGGCTCCTAGCTGACATCTCTTAATATTTTCCTCTCCAGAGTTCTTGAAATATTGCGCTAATGTCATTTTTAGGGAGCATATGCAGAAATCTGCTATTGGTCTAGGCTTAGGTCATTGATGGGTCTTTCAACAAGGCAATCACCCAAAGCATACAACAAAATTAGTGCAACATTTTCTCAAGTATACAAAAACCAAGAACCTGGAGCGGCCCGCACAGATCCCAAACCTCAATCCTATTCAGAATCCGTGGTGAGTCCTCAAAGATATCAGATATCAGATATGTCAGATATCCTTTAGATCTACCAACAACTATGTAGTATAGGGTCCTCTGCGATTGAACACAGGTAGACTTGATGGTTTAGAAAGTCCCTCATATTACATGGTTTTGGTAAAACAAAATGAGATCTAAAGGACGTCTGACAGAGGAATCTAAAGGTGTATGGGGGTCCTAAATGTCCATCCTGGAAAACCATACAATTTGGACCAGCTACAACAATTTAAAATGAAAGAATGGGCCAAAATCTGCGTCAGCCTAGTTAAGAATTGTTTTAAGAGATTATTGTCAGTTGCAGCTCAGAAAGGGTCCACATTTTGTCTGCCTCATTTTGTCTGCCCTTTCTTTTCAACTCGGTGTATTAATAAAATATCCTGATCAGTGGACATTGTTTTTTAATAGAGTATTTGCTTACAAAATAACCAACACTTGTTAATGGTAATTTTCAGGGAGAAATCAAGAGTGTTGTCTAATTTCATAAGGGGGGGTAATATTTTTTTTCTTCAGATGGATGTTTCCATGCTACACAAGGCATGGGAAATGATCCCTTATAGACTTTTGGAGGATCAACAATGACTAAAGTCTAGTCATGTCAGTTAACTTCATTCTATTGAGCCATTCTGAGTTACCTTACAAAGTAAACCACGTTATTTTTTACAACTTGCACTGTACATTGTATTCTGATCTGATCTTTATTGGAGATGCTGGAAACTAGTGTTGAACTTGAATATTTGAATTGCATATATATTCAACAATTGAGACTATATTCGAGAATTCGCAAATTTTGCGGATATTCGTCATTTCTAATATTCGACATATTGTGCATTGGGAAGCTTATTGCAAATTTATATTGGCAATGCGAAAATAAATACTGCATGTGACCCTTCATTTTGAAGATAGTCGTGATTCTTATTGCAAATATATTTTCGCATTACATGGCCATTCACTCAAAATGTGAATATCAAAACGAATATTAGTAGAATTATTCATGAAATATCGGGAATTCGAATATTGCCTATGCCGCTCATCACTACTGGAAACTAGAAGAACTGCAAAATATATGCTAACTGCCCCTTAGTAAGTAAAACATACAGTAATAAAGAGTACCTAAAATGATTTCATATTGTTGGCAATTATCTAATTGGTCAATTCCTACATGTCTCTGAGTGAAATTGGGATATAAAAAATATATGACAACTTCTAAACATTATTAAAAAAACTTGATACTACCAAAAACATAGTAAGCTACTTTATTAACTACTTTATATGCTGTATCCATGTGCGCTCTTACATAAAATGTGTTTTAGAATACACATACTGGTTTACATTGAACATAAAGGAAACTATTGGTGCCCTGTACATGGATCAAAGTAATATTTTCCTAATGCTGCAATTAGTTGCTGTTATTAACTATGTGCAGAAAGTAAGTACAGAGGCGCACATCTGTGCGCTATGTACATTTGTTACTATTTTACTAACACAATAAATGGAAAGTTTTTTTGGCACAGCTTTTAGTAAAAATAGTTGAGAAATGCAATATCCTGAAAAACAACCTTGCTTTTCTAGGTTTATATCACATCTTGGTTCATTTCCAGGGAGGAATCTTAAAGGAATTTTACTCCCCCAGGCTCTCTCTGTGTTTCTCCCCTCTCAGCGTCTTGTGATGTGTTGCAGTTCATGACCAGTGATCTATGTAAAGAAAAAATAGGTTGAAATAAGTGGAGCATTGTAAAATGCACACAGAGTAACTGGGAATTTTTTAAGCAAGGTATATGAAGATGAGAACCTTGTCTTGTAGTTTTATTCCTAATGGTCTTCAAGATATAACTTCTCCTAGTCAAAGCCCATTCCACGTTTTACCACAGTAAAACCCGACACCGGGAAAGCATTTTATAGATGAGGATGCAATGATCCTAAAAGCTGTCTAGACAAAGTAGCCGTGTTATTTCAATTATTGTATTAATGCTATTAAAGTGCAATGTTTGATAGGAATAATAATTATAAGAGTAACTTATCGTGCACATGTGCAGAAATAATATAGCAAAGACTAATGTGCTATTAGTGACAGGACCGCTCAGACACTCCATCTCTTGCTTAAATAGAGCCTCAAAGTCAAATGCAGGTCCCTTCAGATGTTTGCACAGTTTTATTTTACATTTTTTGGTCCATTCAGTCAATGCCTGAACAATCTTAAACTCTACTACCTAATTGTAGTTTATAAGCAATCTCTCATAAAAACCAGCATACCTACTTCAGTCACAAAAAGATGGAGATGATTATATGAAAGCCTCCACTCTTTGGGAAGGTTTCCCAAAAGGTTTTAGAGTATGTCTATTAAGCCACCAAAGCACTTGTAAGGTTGTGTACTGATTCTGGGTTAAATGCTCTGGCATGCTATTGTGTTCATACAAAGCTGTTCAGTAGGGTTGTGCTTGCCACACCAGACATATCATACTAAGTTTTATGGAAATTACCATGGGCTGGAAAATAACACATGCAGGGCTGCATGCTCCACTGCTCTCTTCTGAGGTGGGGGTCACATTTTAGTCAAATATCTGGAACTTTCCTCTTCTCGCACTGTAAACTTCTGATACCCCTTGGGCTGGCACCCCTCTCAGTATCATCATTCCCTTTTCCTTAAGGGCTTGTCCCTGCATGAGCGATCCATGCTGCTATGTATTTAATGGGGCTTATCCCTACATCCGTGATCGGCCACCTGGCCGCAGGCTGCGGGCGGTCGCAGCTCCTCGCCCATGATCGCGGCCATAGACATGAATGTGCATGGTTAAAAATTGTGTGTTGTTTTAACCACGCCCATTCACTCTCTATGGGCCACTCTCTCCTACTCACATCTTGCAGTTAATCCCTCAAGTCCTGCAGACAGGTCTAACTACTCTACTCACAAAGGTCACTCCACTTCTCATACAGGTGCACCACACTCCTGCTCACAGGCAGCTTTTACAGAACATTAAGCCGGGGAAAATCTCTACATGGCTTTTTATAAACTTTGTCTGGCAAACAACACCTCCGCTTGGTCTGGGTCACAGTACATTGAAAACGATATACCATCCTCATAACTATTGCTCTACATTTATGTTAAATATACGCATTAAATATGCAATACTGTGCATACAGTACTTACAGGGTACTTTTTTCTACTGGCAGTTCCACCTCGTTATAGGCTAAGAGGCCCACTTATTACAAAAGGTCTTTCTCCAAGCAACTACAGGGTCAGAAACTCACAATTGTGGAAAAAATGTATGTTTGCTTACAATCACACTGTGTATTGAAAAGACCCAGAGGCTCTTTTCCCATTGAAGACATGTATATGGTGCCCCCAGTGGCCACTTACGACATTGCACTGAATTAACTCTAGAAGCCTGGCAGATAAATATGGGATTTAAATATGGGACTTAAATGATTCCATGGCACAGCAGGTAAGCTTATTTTTGTGACATTGTGATGTGATGGTTTTGGTTTTAAGGTAAGTAGTTTTAAAATGTTACATATATAAACAAATATATATATATATATATATATATATATATATACTGAGCAAAATTACATATGCAACACTTTATGTCTTGCTCGCATTTTGCATGAGCTGAACTTAAAGATCTGAATCATTTTCTACATACCCAAAAGACAGATTACTCTCAAATATTGTTCACAAATCTGTCTAAATCTGTGAGCACTTCTCATTTCAAATCAAGGTTCTGATTTGACAGCATGAATATTGCACAGGTGTGTCTTAGGGCCCCCATACACCTTTAGATTTCTCTGTCAGATTTCCTTTAGATCTGCTTTTGTTTTGCCAAACCCATGTAATTTGAGGGACTTTCTAAACCATCATGTCTACCTGTGTTCAATCAGAGAGGACCCTATACTACATAGTTGTTGGTAGATTTAAGGATATCTGACAGAAAGATCTAAAGGTGTATGGCCAGCTTTAGACTGCCCACAATAAAAGGCCACTCTGAAATGTGCAGTTTGATCACACAGCACAATGCCACAGTGTTGCAACCTTTGAGGAAATATGCAACTGGCATGCTGACTGCAGGAATGTCTTCCAGAGCTGTTGCCCCTAAAATGGAATTCTAAACCATAAGCCGCCTCCAAAGGCATTTTAGAGAATTTGGCAGTAAATCCAAGTGACCTCACAACCGCAGACCACATGTAACCCCACTAGCCCAGGACCTCCACATCCAGCATGTTCACCTCCATGATCGTCTGAGACCAGCCCCCCAGACCGCTGCAGCAACAATAGGTTTGCATAACCAAAGAATTTCTACACAAACTGTCAGACGCCCTCTCAGGGAAGCTCATCTGCATGCTTGTCGTCCTCACTGGGGTCTGTACATGGCTCCAGTTTATCGTTGTAACCGTCTTGAGAGGACAAATGCTCACATTTGATGGTATCTGGCACGATGTAGCGGCGTTCTCTTCACCGTTGAGTCACTGTTTTCCCTGTTCAGGGCGGATGTCAATGCTGTGGATCAACTGGTCTATGGTGGCAGTAATATTATGGTATGGGCAGGCCTATATTATGGACAACGAACAGACGAGACGTGAAGAGATCCTGAGGCCCATTGTTGTGCCATTTATCCACAACCATCACCTCATGTTGCAGCATGATAATGCAGGGCCCCATATTGCAAGGATCTGTACACAATTCCTGGATGCTGAAAACATCCCAGTTCTTGCATGGCCAGCATACTCCACCGCATATGTCACCCATTGAGCATGTTTGGCATGCTCTGGATCGGCATATATGACAGCGTGTTCCAGTTCCTGCCAATATTCAGCAACTACGCACAGCTATTGAAGAGGAGTGGATCAACATTCCACAGGCCACAATCATCAACCTGATCAACTCTATGCAACTCTAACTCTCGGAAATGTGTTGCACTGCGTAAGGCAAATACTAGCACCAGATACTGACCCTCCCAGTAAGGCAAATCCGTGCACATTTCAGAGTGGCCTTTTATTGTGGGCAGTCTAAAGGCCCCCATACATAAATCGATTTCCCTACTTTCGAACTGCGATAGAAATACTTTCCACATGGAGAACACGATATTTGATCAATGTTGGTTCAATTGATTGAAAGCATAGTCAATCGTAAACACATCAAAATGTCTACAACCAGGTGTATAAGTATGCTAATAAATCAATCCAAAATCAGGCACAACAAAATAATATTTGGTATACATTTGATGTATAGTCGATCGATAAAACTTTTCCCAACACTTTTGGATTGATTTAGGTTGAACAAACCATGCAGACATGCATTGATTTGAAAATCAAAACGTGTATGGGAGGCTTAGGGTACACCTGTGTAATATTCATGCTGCCTAATTAGCACCTTTATATGCCACACCTGTGAGGTGGGATGGATTATGTTGGCAAAGGAGAAGTGCCCACTAAAGCCCCCCATACACGTTTAGATTTTCACCCAATTTTTCAGCCGATCGACTGCAGTGCGCGCTCATGGCGGTCGATCGCCTGAAAAAACAGTTTGAAATCTAAAGCATAAAGGTGTTCCTAATTCTTAGATCGATTTAATACTTTGGATGGGGACCAGTGTCCCCGTCCAATGTAAGGGTATGTCTCCACTGCATTCTCGGCGGAGCCAATCCACATGACCTGTCTGCAGCAGCGGCTGTTCTCAACCTCTAGCCGGCGGATCAGCAGAACGAGAACAGCCGCTGCTGCAGACAGGTAATGTGGACCGGCTTCGTCTGGTCCCCGTCAAAGGAATGTGCTCAGCGCAGGGGGGCCGAGAACACAGTGGAGACATTCTGGCACACAAAGGGTGCTCGGACAATTTTTCGGCCGATCATGCTCGGTCAATGGGCCGAAAAATCTGGAAAAAATCTAACATGTATGGGGGGGCTAAACCCAGATTTAGACAGATTAGTTGTAACGGCAGCTGCTGTACGCCGCCGTCGCCTCCTTACTTACCGTTGCAGATCTAGGCGCCCTATTCAGCAGTGATTCTGATATTCCTACACACTTCCTTAAACACCAGCACGTGTCATTTCCTGGGATTTAAGGTATTCGTCATGTGACCTGGCAGACCAATAGTGGACCTCCTGCAGCTATATAAACAACCCTGCCCGTTCAGCTTTGCCTCAGTATTAAGGTCTCTGTGTTATGCTAAGCACTGCCTGCCATTGCTGCTCCTGTGAGTTAGAGACTGCCTGTGTTCTGAGACTGATACCTGTTAACCCTTAGCTGCCTGCTGCACTCTCCTGCTACCTGCGCTGCCCCACCCTGTCACACTGTCTGGCTGATGACACCTGTGTCCCTGGAGTCTTCCCTGCTGTCCCCTGGACCAGCTGCCTTGTGTTCCTACATTAAGCAAAAATTGATACGAAGAACTATTGGGCTTTTCAGGCACAAAAACTCGATGTTTTTCCAAACAACACATATTTATTTATAAAAAAAGGGATATATATATATATAAGGGATATATATATATATATATATATATATATATATATATATATATAATAAAATAAAAATTATACATCGACTTTGAGAATTCAGGAATGCAGTTCACTAATTGCTCTAGACAGCTCTAATGTATTCTAAGCTAGCAATAGAAAACTATATTCTTAGATAAATGCTACCCATTCCCAAAAATGAAAAAAAAGTCCTATGAGAGCATGCCCATAGGGATTTGCATCAAAAAGTTTTTTTTCTTTTTAAAGCAGGGATGCAATGGACTTGACAGAGCTAGATAAGTTAAAGAAATTATTATAAACTATTTTTCTGCAATTTTTATTCATTGTTTGTTGTCATTAGAAAAAGTGTAAAACTGTATCATCAAGTGCATAGCTTATAATTGTATTGTAGAATTTCTTCTAGTCACAAAAAAACTAGAGAACTTTAGACTTTGAAATTGTTGGTATTTCTGTTACACATCAATCAAATGTTTCCTATATCTGTTAATCATTTTCATACACTGGTTTGGCGTTACTTCGGCACATTCCTCTAAATAGAACATGTTGATATTTTTGGACTAAGCTATGCTTATGTCTCAGGTCATTTCACACCACTTTATAAAAAAAAAATGTAAGGGTTGAATTTATCAGCACATGCTTTTTACAACTACTTGTCTAGCCCACAAGAAAGAATAATCAGATTGGTTAACAGAAACCCTCTGCTGTAGGATGAGACTACTATCTTGGTGGCCACACGCATTAACTTTTGCTTGATCAATTTTCAACTGGATTGAAAGCAGACACATTGAAATCAATGTTCTCAACAGTGGTTGATATGCAATTGTAGTGGTTAAAGTAATTACGTAAAAATACTTACACTTTTACCCTCCTAAAATACCATAATATATCTGCTTATTTAGTAGCCATGTTGGTCAGAATCTTCCATATGGCACATCTGTAACTGAAGCTTATTAAGGAGCATAATCTCAACCTGAAGGTTACCTAGAACACTACCTGCCAACTGTCTATTTGTGTCATAAAGGCCTTGTACTCTACCCATATTCGGTATGTTCTTCCGTAAAACACTGAAATATGCCCTTCATACATTATAACCTACTACTGACATGTTTGTTATATATATTAGATGCCATCTATTTGAAAAATAGATATACTTTATATTTTCGTACCATAAAAACATGAAATGGTAAATATAGATATAGATTGAATGTGAAAAAAAAATCCTGAACATCCTATGGCAGTAACACAACCAGGAGGTTAGGATTTTTTCCACCCAAGCCAAAAAATACTGCAACTCATGTTATCTAAATAACCTCAAATCACTCAACTACTCTTGTAATACTCTTAAGGCCCCCACACACGCACCGAGTGGGGGCCGACCGAGCTGCTAAGATCAGCTCTGGAAAGCAGTGTGATTACGTCATCACGCTGCTATCCCAAGCTGACAGCATCGGCGGGCACCCTTTTGTGTGCCGGCCGTTACCTTAAATGGGGACGCCGGGCTCCATTAAAAGTAACGGCATCGGCTGGCATCGGCCAGAGAATATAGGACATGTCTACACGAGTTGTGTTTATTTACATTTTCATTTTACATTGAGGCAAATACGTTATGTGACACAGACTCTTTCTCCTCCTATATGTAAGTAGCTGTTCATGGATAAGTTTTAAGAGAATCAACTTGAAATCCCCACCATCCACATGTGAAAACAGCATGCTACATTCTACACTACTATTCCAAGCAAGTGAAACCACAATCCTGTCAAGATTATGCATAAATGTCATAAAACGATTACAAATAACGTAGTCCCAAGTGTACACATATCTATGAGCAGTAGAACCAGGGCTTTTTTTCTCAGGGAAAAGGTGGTGGAACTCATCAAGCCTCCACCAGCTCCTGGACCAGGGCTCTGCCAGGCTGTGGAGCACATAGACTTTACCTGCTTGGCAGATGCTGTGTTCAGACATCTGCTGATGCAGAGGTCCAACGTACTCCATTATGCTCAGCCCTGCATCAGCGGAATGGCGCAGCAGGTAAGTAAATGTGCTCTGTCAGGACCTCCCGCAAAGCAATACGCTTAGCAGAGGGGGTCCAGATGGAAGTGGAAACCCCCCCCCCTCTTTGCCTATCGCCATTAAGCATTGCAACAAAATCTCTGTGTTCAACACAGGGGTTTTAGTGGACATGGAGCTAGGGCTTTACATATGCCTACTCCCTGACTTTCAACCCCCAGATGCTCCGACACCCTTTTTTGGATTAGTAATTTACAATTTGACACCACTATCTGCAGCCTTTCATAGCTATTAATGTTTGTCTGCGGTTATCCAAGTGACAGAAATTGTATGCGTTTAACATACTTTTTTAGCACTTTTTAGTTGGAAAAATTGTGCTTAGGGACCTAAAAAAAATTTGCATGGATGTAGTCTCAGGGGTTAACTGGTAAACCGCAAAATGTCAAGGTTCTACCATGCAGGGGTTCAAAGATCGATGTGTTCAAAATAGTAGAAGTGAAAGCATGTATGCAGCAGAGTAGTGCTTTATACTCATGTGGAAGCATTATTTGATGGCTGTATTTTAGCTAAAATTTAACGTATAAGTGGAAGCTAGAGGGGTGAAACTTGGGGTGTAAGTAGTTAGTAGTAATAGGGGAGCATTACTGATCCTGAAAGTTTCATGATTATACTATGAATGGTTTTCATGCTATGAATGTTCAAAGTTGCACTGTCACACAGGTTTATTTAGCTTAGTTTCTACAGCACTGGAACGAAGAGAGGGTGTGTCCTGTCCTGCATTTGATTGGCTGGGAGGATGTATCTGTGGGAGGAGCTACAGGAAGCATAATCTGTTGGAGAAGAACAGAATCTGCTGCCTGTCACACTGGCATTGGGGAGGAGGAAAAGGGGGAGAAAAATAGGTGGTGGAAAGCCGTTCTAGTTCCGCCAGAAAAAAAAGTCCTGAGTAGAACTGTGGGTGTTATAAACCCACCTCCACCCCAAACAGCCACTTACAGAGTATGTCAAAATTATTCAACACCACTGGTTTACAATGTGGAACCTAAGCATTATAAAATGAGATTTTTAGTATGTTGCAGTGGTTGGACTTTGCATCTTAATTAAAAAAACTAATTTAAAAAAATGTATAGGAACCAGCAGGCTAAGGCCCCTTTAATAGAAAGCAACAGTAGGTTTAAAGAAGGTAACTGTACAGACTTGAGAAACAAAAGAAAAGTCCAATTTATTTCCTGGAAATATAAGCTTATATACTGACACAATAAACCAATCATTGTACTTTGTTAGAGTTTGTTAGCCTAACATGGAATGTTTGGTTTAGCATTGATAGGTATAAACCCTTCCACTAACCTAACATTTTCCAGATAATCTACTATTAAATGCTAAAGAAGAGGGCACAAATCATATGCTGTTTCCTAGAAATATAAACTGATGAAATAGCAGGGATGTTTTTCCTGTTCATGTAATACTTCCCATGACTAAACTTAATAAGGGCATGTTTCATGTCTTCCTTGTATCTTATATCTTACTTCATATTTTACTGTTAAATTCAAATAAGAATGAAACTGAGATGAGACTGAGGCTTTAGAAAACAGATATTCACTGTTTTTTTCTGTTGCTTTGTCATTTCTCCTTAAAATGTCTAATGATGTTCTTTGAAGTTCATCCTATAAACAAGGAATGATACTGTGAGATTGCTCTGAAGTTGATTAGTCTAACATTTTTATTATTAACATTTATTTATATAGCGACCACATATTACCTAGCGCTGTATAATAAATAACAGTTGATTTACATCGCAAGGCTCTGACACGGGTAAAAAGGGGGCCCTGCGCAATGGGGTTAACAATTTAAGAAACAGGGATACTTGTCTTTGAAGCAGGAACAGATTTGGTTTTTAACTTGGACAGATACACAGGAACATTAGTGAGCAAAAAGTGATGACATTCACTGGGTATGTTACAAGACATAATCTCTAATGTAGTTATTGAGCATGAGTTTGTAAGGCCTATTTGTCGCTGTTTCCTACAACCCCTAGGTTAAGACAGACACACACAGTACACAATATGGTTAATGAACATCCCAAGCCCAAGGGGAACCCTCAATGGGGTGTTGCTTGGCTGGGCGGGCTGTGGGATGGAGGGAGCTAAAATTGTACATGACTTTGGGCAGTAGGGGGCGAGTAGCGGGTAGTTTAAATTTCAGGTTTTAGCTCTGCCCTTTCCTCTTTGGAGAAGACGAGCATGACCCATCCTCCCTTTACTTGGGGTAAGTTTGGGGAATTTTGTGTTTATTTAGTTTATACTGTTCACTAATTTGCTGTTGTTGTTGGCATTTTTTCTATGCCACAGCAGCTGTCGGGTCCCTGGCAGTACCCTAAAAGAAAATCTATGGATTATTTGGTGACGTGCTGGTGGAGGGGCAGTCATCAGCATGGACAATCTGTGAGCTGGTCAGAGGGTCAATTACCCATTTGGTTTGGCTTATGGTGGAATAGAAGTCAAAGTTATTTAGATATCTACCGAGTTAGTTAAGTTTTGAGGCTGGTGGCTGGTACTGTTTTTTTGGGGGGTAACAAGGTTTTACCATAAAAAATGGGGCAGGTTTGTAATATTGTTCTCATTAAAACTGTGGCCTATATGATATTCCACTTTTTCCTTTCAATATTGGGTTGTGTATTTTTATATATTAACGTTAAGGAAATTTAGGGGGTAGTGGGATGTTTCTCTCACTGTACGTATCCACCCTGCCCAGTTCAAGTATATCAGGACAAATTAAACCAAAAACACATGCAATAGATATGGCCGGGGAGAGGTAGGAATGCACAAAGACTTGATCAGGGGTCGGCAACCTTTACTATCAAAATAGCAATTTTGCCTCCTCCTTTACTATAGAAAATGGGGTTTGAGCTGTCAAACATGCATGCATTTTTACAGAAGTGTTTTCTGTACGATCAGGGCTCCTCCTTGTAGAGGGAGTAGAAAAAGGTGTTGCAGCTGCTTCCTCTCCCTTCCGTCCAGCATGTATGGCACCAGGGAGCCACAAAAACGAGTCTGAAGAGCCTCATGCAGCTCCAAAGCCAAAGGTTGCCGACCCTTGAACTAGATGACCAGAGACGAGAAAGAAAGAGAAATATGATAAATAGCTGAAAGAAGCACATTTCTGTATTTTTTTAAAAACATCAGTTACTGATGTATCTACTTTTTGCACTCTATATGACATTACGACTTATGTCTCCTGCCGGCTGTAACTATTAATGTACCTCCTTTGGGGGAAGGCTATAAGAGTGAAAGCTAGAACCAGCAGCACTGTTTAAAAACAACTCTTATGTGATTATAAATGCCTGTCCTGTGACCACTTCAGTTGGAACCATGTTCTCAGGCATAAGTTGAGACAAGCCACAAATAACACACTTTAAGAAAAAGTTATTTAATTACTCAATGGTTTGCTGGTTCCTAACTAACCTGTTAATGTGGTCTTGGATATCCTGTACCCCATCTCTCTCTTTCTAACCTCCAGGATGGTAAGTAAAATCCATGGACAGCACCTAGGGCTGTAAAAAAATCTCTTCTGGGGTGATTGCTATTCCAGTGCACACGTAAGGTTGAATTACCACAAAGTATTATGGAACTATGACCTAGCAAGCAATGTGTCTGCATCAAAAGTATTCTTTTTATAGAATTTCCTTCTTAGATGTCAGTTAACTCTATTTAAAAGATAACTTACTGACCCCAGCTAAAGGAACCCTAGGAATCCTGCCTGCGTCAATCCAAACATTATACAAATTGTTTTATTTGACCATTAACCCATATAATCAGAAAGCCATAAACTCGGTGTAAGGTGAATTTCTTGGAAATAGACAAAAACAATCTGAAAATTCTCTTCAGAGCTTTTAATATAACATTGTTATGTTGGAAACTACTCGAAGTATACTTTACAAGCCACATAATACAGAATGCTTACCAAATGTAATATTAGATGGGAGGGAGAAGAAAGAGAAAAGGCAGGATATTTGCACTTGTTTAATAAGCATAAACAGAATTATTGTAATGTCAGAAAGCGGTTTTCTTTTTGGTAAGAGAAAGGAAGTTAAACATAACCACTGGCTGAACACATAATACAAATTGTACTTCCTCTTGTTTGAAAGCATATTAAGAACTGTCTGGGAGCCAGCAGTGTGGTTGCCTTCTCCATCTACTGGCAGCACCCTTTCACAGTAATTATTACTAAGTTAGGGAAAGGATAATTTTTCCAAGTAAACTGGTTGTTTATAACGCTGGATAAATTCCATGCATGCGATGCCCTGTAAAACTCTACTGAATACAATTTGGTAAAATAATGATCTCACAAAAGACATAAAAACAAGGACAAAATTACATGGATGCTGGCAGCAACACACATGTTGGCTTGTCTGTGTAATGTATCGTAGAGCGTTTGCCAAGACAGAGAGCTGAAAATGATATACACAGCTAAAATATTATAGAGATGCTACCCATTATTATTTTTAAATATTGAATGCAAAGGCTGCTTTACTATATGCGCACATCCACTGTAGCAAAGCTGTACTTTTTTATACTCTTAGGCTGAGGTTTCACTGGGGTGGTTTGGGAGTGGCTCGGGCACATTTTTTAGATGCGCCCACAGTGCCCCTGTTGTTCCTAATGGGTCAGTCTCCACATTCACAGCAACAACAAACGCGGTTTAGCGCCTGGCGTCGGTTCTGATGCAGTAATTACTCAATGGAAGCTAAGCCATTTTGGAGATCAAAGTAGTGGAGACTATTACTCACTTAGAATGTCATAATTATTTAATTCAATACAGCAAAACACACTGGTAAAATGTAGGACCTAAAAAGCCAAATTTGTTTAAAGAACATTACAAATTTATAGAAAAATTTTAAGCATTTTCAAGTTTTGTCACAAAAATTTACAAAACTGCAGAACAAACTGTATAATGTTTTAAAAACATACAAAATCAAGGAAAAGACTGGAGGGTAGGAATTTAACCAGAGATGTCTAGTTTATATATTCAAATTTGAGACCATAGTGTTTATCCATAGATAGAACTCATTGACTGCGTATCTTTATAACTCAGTGAAATGAATCTTCTCTTTCCCCCAGTTCATCAGGTGGTCCAGGCCTGATCCCGGACCGCACTGCCCCTGAT
>CM070032.1:159730071-159740710 GCA_036250615.1 Ptychadena robeensis
TGAACATTCAAGGGCAGCACTTGAGTAGCACTCGCTGTGGCCCACTTTGGGCAATCAGTTTCCGCTCGATACTTTTGATGCCATTACTTTGGTCCCCATTCAAATTAATGGCAATCAAACAGGGATTTATCAACATGTCGGTTTCCTGTTCGATCGTGCTTCCTTCAAGTGGGATCAATTGATCCCGCTCAATGAATAGATGGCCACGTTTGATGTGCGAAAACAATCCATCACAGCGAATGCGACTAATTGATTGGTCAGGAGTAGAACAAAAAATCAGCCAGTGTAAGGGAGCCTATAGTATCCCAGGTGTAACAGAGCAGATACTTTTGCTCTGAAGATTAGAGATGGTCAAATTTTTTTTCAAAATTCAACCATTTCAACTATTTTGAGTTATTGCAAAGCTCCTCAACATGGTATTATCACCAAACTTGCTGGAGATGTAGAGAAAGGTTGGGGGTATACTACAAAAAAAACTATTGCTCTAACACAAATAGTTTTTGCAAAAATTTAGTTTAAAGTCAAGTCAAAATTTCAAAAATCGTAATTTCGACTTTGATTTTGAACTTAATTTATGCAAAAACTACATGTGCTAGAGCAAAAAAAAAAATTTCAAATGTTCCCACAACCATTCTCTACAACTCCAGCAATGTTGGTGATGATACCATTTTCAGAGGCTCTTCAATCAGTTCACAAAGTCAGCAAGTCGAAAAATTTTACCATCTCTACTGATGATGCCCTAAAATAAGATACTGACCGAAAATGCAATATCAGAAGCAAATAGTTACATTTATTTACAATATCTTGTACAGAACCCCAAAATATGTTCATTAAACAATACTGACACTTAAATAAATTATATCCTATATAACATGACATGAGTATACATGACTGCCCAATGTTTCCAATGGTGAGTTGCAAGTATCCCCCCCCCCCAACAAAATGTATTATTTGACTCATACCCTTTAATGTTTTAAAATGTTTGTTATATATCTAAAGAAAATGTAATAACATTGTCACGTACAAATAGACAATGGATAAAAAAATAAGAGCTCAGATGGATTGTGGTGACTGCAGTGAGACTTGAGGTGGAAAGGATGATTATGGCTTTTTAATGTAAAATATAAAACGTTATCAAGATATATCAAATGTATATTTAAAAAAAAGGGTTGTAGAGGATTTCTGTTAGCCGTTGCTTTTGCAAACTGTAACTTATATCACAAAATTTTATATTTTATAGGCAATTATTCCTTCCTGGCTGCTTTGACTAAGAGTTGTTATTGTACTTTAAACTGCCTTATTGAATCAGCCCATAGATGTCGTTTGTTCTCCCCTGTTGTTCATTCCAAACACAGAACTTATTTGCATGTCGCCAAACTCTTCCATTATTTCCTGTACAGTTTTTTTTTCTGCCAAACAAAAGTTCTGTTTCTAAGTAGGAGAGGCACAATACCAAAGTCATTTTACATCCTCCATCAAACATTTAAAGTCATCAAACTTAATTTCCCTTTTGTACAATAAAACTCTGAGAGGAAGCTTTCATAGGCTGTATTATGTAAGAGTTCTATAAAAATAGCAGTCCAGCAACTGGAGCACTTCCTTCCGGAGGCCCAAAGCCTCCTAGGCTGAAAGCATACACTGGTTGCCGTGACAACCATGTGAGATGACACTAGGGGAAAAGCGGCAACAAAAGAGCCATTTTTTGTTCAGTAAAATAAGTCCTGGATTTAATGGCCGGCATTGCAGTGAATAAAGACCGTCTAAATGAGGGAGGTCATTTAGTAATTCCATGCAGGTTTCTGTGACCGTACAGCCTGCGTTTGGAGATTTCCCTCAAGCAGGAGTTATTCGTAATATGACCTTTAATTACAAAATGCACAAAAAGAAAAATTTTGTCATGTGTCAATAAAAACGGTCCTGTTAATGGTGTGCTGTTTTATCATAGTTTAAGCATTTACACTTATTTAGAGACAAAACGATGCCTGTCCCCTCCCCTCCCCTCTATGATGTCATCTGAAACATCACATATATAGATGGATATGCCAGTAAGAGCTGCTGTGCTTATACCAAACTTCTAAATTATCCAAGCCTATTGCACTTTAGCATTCACAGTGCCAATGTGGGCATGTCAGCATGGGGTCCATGTTCTTATAATCTCTTCCCTCATGATTACTGTTAACCCTCTCTCTCCAAAGGACTTGATTTAAGAAGTCATGTGCAACCCCAACAGGCATGCTAATACATGTGGAAAGAAAAAAATTTTAATTAAATTTCCATACTTAAAAACCTTATACATTCATTATTCTATTAACAAATATTTGCTGGGTTCAGTTATAGGTAAAGATGTCTGGTGCAAATATAAGTGCCCAGAGAATTTAGGAGATTAAGTTCCCCTTGACATCATTGCCCATATTTGAGCTGGATCCAATATAAGCAGTGATGTCACTAGTTTTTAGTTAAACTAGGTACAAAAAGCCGCCTTGGCACACAAAACTATGCCAGTGGGATAAATTAAAAACAATGCTTTTATGTTCCTTCTTTTTAGCTGCCAACACTTAGACAGGCCTGCTGGGCATCTTTGGATATTGCTGGTGGACACTGTAAAAGCAAATTTTAGTAAAATAGGCGATTACATTTTTCTGTTCAAATGGCTAAAGCAGGTAACACATGTGTAGATATGAGCCAGATATGGGCCGCGTGCGCTCACGGTCATCTATCTGGTCCATAACATATGCGGTCAGCCCAGTTTTCAGGGATATTGGACATGACTATAAATCACAGTTAATGTCCGTTGCTTTGCATGAAAACCGCGGGGCTCCATGCAAAGCATCGCCTGAGCTGTAGAGACAGCAGAGCTCCTCCAATATCTGACAGCAGCGTGATGACGTCATCGCGCTGCTGCAGGTAACAATATGGAGGCGTATGTTCCATGCTTTACAGTGATGTCCGGTTACCCTGTTTTGGAGCGGGATTGATCCCACTCGAAAACAGGGATGGCCGCATTAGATATGCGCCCGATAGGTGGCCATCGATCTAGCACATATATATGCATGTGTACCTTTAGCAATTTAGCACATTCATTTGTACTGTATGGTCAACAGAGCAGGAAATAAGAATAACTCATACTCAGGTTTTCAAACTACTTAATGGCACATGTGTGACAGAACATATTTATTGATAAACCGAATAAGTAAAAATTTTTCAAGACCAAATACTTTGCTCTGCTAGAAGAAATTACCAAATAAACCTTCAATCACAGTGTTAAGTGTTTTTTCTAGGCACTCCAATGTCTCCTGTAAAAGATCATCCTGGAAATTCTTTCTAAAGCCCCCCCCTACACCTTACAATCTTACCATACAATTTCAGTACAATCAACTTTTCTTTTTCCAAAACCATGTAATATGAGGACCTTTCTAACCTTCCAATCACTATGTATTCTATCAGGGAGGACCCGTTACTACATAGTTGTTGTTAGATCTAAAGGAAATTGTATGGAGTGATCTAAAGGTGTATGGGGGGCATTACTGTCAATACATGTTACAACCTGCTTGTACAACTTTAAAATCTTTTTTAGTGCGCAGGCTTGACTAATCGGACATACACTGTATGGATTGTATTTGGAAGGTCCGAACATTATTTAGTTTGGGGAAACCTTAACAACTTCATTTACGCTTATTCAAAGTGGATCACGGATCAGAGAAAACTATTCTGTATGTCGATGTTAATCTAAGCTGGAATCCAGCTGCTATTAATTTGATCAGCCGGATCTTGGCTTTATTACAGATGTATCACAACAGCCTGATCTCAACTACAGCAAGGAAATACTTGCCAAACCTCCGGATGTCTCAATAAAGGAAACCTGTCACTTTCCACTTTTTATAAGTTGTCAGACCCCTTTGCTGGAGCAATAAAGACAGTTAAAAAAATGAACATGATCTAAGTAAAAACAGCGCTCTGCCTGGATCTAACAAACTTTATTTAAGTATTTAAACCTCTAGCAGTTTCCACATATTTTCACAAAACACATGACTTACATGCACACCCACAGCCATATAAAATCAGTAGGGTAAACCACAAGGTTACAGAGATGGGTACATTTTAAAAAGGGCAACTATCCATATGAAGAAAATATTATTGTAATATATACATTTGCACATACTGTTTATTTTATTGAATTGTATGTTTTTAGCAAAACAAACTAAAATCATAGTGGTCAATAAGACCTGCAGGTCTATATTATTCAACTAAATTGACTTTGATGCTTAACCCCACTGGCCATGTTTTTTACCTAAAGCCATACAGGAAATACAAAGAGATCATCGGGTAATCTGTTTGTATTTTGTACCTGTCATCCCATCCCAATGCACCACACATTGCATTGGGATGCAAGTGCCAATACCTGTTAAGGGCAATGCCAGGTGCCTATGCCAATGCAGGTGAATGGCGAGGGCACCCCTCTTGTCCCTGCCATCATTACTGATATCATGGAGGTGGATCCACAATAATCCCACACAACAACAACGTGGGAGGATGGTGTAGAACAGTTAACCATTCCCAAGTGTGGCTTGGGGTATCCATTTCGGTAATTAAATTCTATCCCGAGCCGCACTGGAAAATGCAGCTAGGGAGGTTAAACAAAAGGTATGCGTACTATTGTCTTTGAGTAGGGAGCTCAGCTAGAAGTTTTGTTTCTTGTAAACTTTAAAGTAGACCTATACTCACATGAACTTGTGCTCATGTGTCCCAAGTTTTACAAATCTGGCTGTCTTTCGCATACTAATCAATTTCCTAATCACCTTATTTGCTGAAAAATATGACACCTTGCCCCATTCTTTTATTCATCAGTGTTATAGTGACTTGGCAGTGAATATGGAAGAGCAGAACAAAATAATTGTTTTGAAGCTGGTTCTTTGTCGTCACCTATGACATCATCTTGACATTAGACACATTAGACAAAAGGACTGAGGGTAAAGAAAAAGGTCTGCAGCTAGATAGATAGATCAACCATGTTACACACAAGATGACACATTTTACATGGGCATTTTTCATGAAGATTCTGATACTGCCAATGCATGATATTAAAGTTCTAGAATGTAAAGCCTGCCATACACCCACCGAGTGGCGGCAGATTTTGCCGCCGACCGATGGACATGCGCGGGGGTGCCCACATGGGGCGACACAGCTTGGCCGGCCAGAGAACGGACATGTCCGATATTCTCTGGCCAATGCCAGATGCCATTAACTTCAATGAAGACCGGCATCTTCACAAAGGGTGCCCGCCGATGCTTACAGCTCAGGACGTCATCACGCTGCACACCAGAGCTGATCGCACCAGCGCTGTTGGCCCCCACTCGGTGTGTGTGTGGGGGCCTTTAGCATAACAACCCCCAGATGGATCCATTATTTCTGTAAACCATGTTATCAGTCAAATTTCCTGCCTGCTCTTCCTCCCTTTGCACATTCCCCCTGTCATCATTAGCACTGGAAATGTGAGGACCCATGGTGCCTATACCTGTAATATAATACAGGCATATGGCCAGGGCATCTAACTAGTGTCAATGACATCAGGGAGTAGTGATGAGCAGCATAGGAAATATTCGTATTTGCCATAATATTGCAAAATTTTGGGCCTAATATTCACAATAAATGGAGAGTTTTTGATCTTCAGTCATTATTATAGTATATTATTGTGCAAATCGGCCCTTGTATATGCACATACTGCGAACGCAATGCACAGTAGTTCTGGGTACTGATGTAAAAAATATCTAGAATACTCACAGTTATGAAGATATAGCACTATATCTGAGATTTTTTATTCGCAATAAACACTAAATCAGGGAGGGGGGTCCAGTGACAAGCCTGGAGGACGTTAACACATTGGGACAGTGTGGGCACAACTGTAACAACAAGTAAGCTACCCCAGGTGTCGCTCAGGGTTACCAATATTAGTAATGAAAATCTACCCCGAACTGGCAATGGCAAGGGGATTATTCAAGTCAATTGTACATGTAAAATTAAGGGAGCTGTTCCTCTTCTGCGTTGGTAGTGAGTTGGTAGTATTGATTATTTTAGATGTCTTTACGCATTTTGGTATACGATTTGTACTGTATTTGCAGCTCTGCAGTCAATAAATTAACAGGCAAATATTGTCATCTTTGTTAACATTAATAACAATACATATAAATGTGTGCATTGAACTGTAGTCACCTTATTTCTATAAATATACTGTATTACTGTGTATACCAGTTCTTCACTTCCCGTGCAAAGCCTATAGGGGCTGCAGATGAGGACACCCGCATTTTCTCATCGAAACTTAACATAACCAGGATGTAAACACTTCAGATAAGGTAGAAAAGCAAATGATAATCCTATGCTCTGTTATCAAAGCCATCTAAAAGCATTCCATCATCACGCAGATCTGATCTTATGAACTTATTTGCCTTCTCCTGTCTGTTACCTGCTGAGGACAGTGAAATAGGTGAGTCACAGCCTCTGGTGCCAGCAGTAGTGACAGGAGATGTACAAGTCTGATTGTGCTCCTAAGTTATAATCATTCTCTGTTAGGTACGGTAAGGTACTTGTGACCCAATCACAAAAAAATTTATCTAACGTTATCTGAACACTTGCAGCACATAGACATAACAAGTCCTGGCACTCCTCTACTATGTAGCTGCTAAGGATTCTCTTCCCCCCTTATTTTTTTTGGCAACCCCATTATTATTGGCCTAAAAAGTGAGTTGTCAACCAAACCATAAAAGACAAAAAATGCCTCTTCTGGTAACATATATATAATATAAATATTAGGGCCATATGTGCTGTGACCACACATACAAAATATGTATTTGTTTATGCACTTGTTCTGTGTATAGTGGATTATGGTGCCATTCATCTCATCCCAGTGCACCACACACTATAACTAATGCCTGTTGTGTTTAGGGCAATGTTTTAAAATGTTTATTGATTTAAATTTTTCCCCTTTATAATATTGCTGTCACAAAGGGGCTGAAAGGGCTCCACATAAGGAGCCAGATAAAATGAATTAGGCAGTTCCTACTAGACATGCACATGGCAGTAATCTGTGATTCTGTAGCAGAATTTCAATGTGTATGAGTAATCATTCTTCTACATTGATGTAGACTACATTGGACATTGTGACTTACCATGGGTTTACTTCTGTGGACGTAATGTTTTTTAAAACTTATTAAAAGTTTAGTAGTATGTAGTGCTTTTGTTCAGGCAGAGTTTGTTTTCAAAACAAGCTGGGATTGGGCACACTTGCCTATGCTTGGCAAGCCCGCCTCTATGCTGCACCGCGGCTGGGACCGATGCAGACATGTCAATAAACGTGTCTACAGCGGCACTGGGCAGAGCCACAATGAAGACTAAGCATTCCATGTTCTAAACAATGCTGAGTCTGCACACCACTTTGTGAACGTGGAATAATTACTGTACCATTCATCAGAAGCGTCCTCTCTTCATCTTTTTCCCCGTGGTGGATACGCGTCCACCGCAAGGAAAAAGAAGCTGTGGACACTAATCCTTAGAATGGGTAAGCAGTACCAAATACCTTAGTACTCATTCCATGGGGTGAGGGAATGGATAATTAACTGTTATTATTATAATTTTTATGTATATTGTGCCAAAATATTATGCAATTAAATAAGAGTGGAGAAGCAACACAATAAAGAGGTGAAGAGGACACCTATATTAGCTATGGATTATTTCGCAGTTCAAAGTCTGGTAGAAGGGGGGCAACATCTTGCCACCCAAACTTGCCTGTTCTGCCATAGAATGTACTTAATGGTTGATCTCGCTCATACCAGGCAGTGGCCATACTAGTTTAATATCCATTCCATTTGTTCTGCCAGGCTCCATGACTAGGGGTGGGGGGGGGATATCACACTGATAAAGCAGTTGTTTTATTTTGCGACCAAAGCATTCAGACCTATGAAATGTTAAACCAGAAAAATGGTTTCCTTCCGAGCACCAGAATTGATAGCATTAAGTATGTGCAGTACTACTGTACTATCAAATGTTTCGTAACATTATATTGCCATGCCTTGCATTCGGCTTCATTTGATAGAGATTCCAAGTCTACAAGTCCAACACACAAACGTACATCAGAAAAAGTGAATGAACTCAACATAGAAGATTTCTGTTTAAATGACTCTTATCGTAAGTCCATATATTGATTGTTTTATGAAATGCTAATAATGTTATTTTTATTGTATTAGAACCTTTAAAGCAACTATTAATTGCAAACTTACTTTTTTCATATAACTAAGACACACCAGTAAAATGGTGGCATTATTCCAGTGATAATTGTCTATCACGTATTTATCCCTAGTTTTTATTAGAAGGATTTAAAGCAGAGCATGATTGTGCAGTTAGTTTATTGCTCAAACTCTGGTCCAATGCCACAGATGTCAGCTCAATACTTTGGTTGTTAATGATTCAGCCAGTGTTTACTCAAACCTTTATTGAGCATGGGGAAGTCTCTCAACTTCTTACTGTTATGTGATCATGTTGTCAGCATGTGAAGCACTTTTCCAAAATGGAAATTGATTTGTCCAGATGCTATATTTAATTGAATAAAAATTCCAGAATGATACGAACAGCCCTACAAATATCCATTAATTACAGTGTTTTTTGTACCAGTCAATCATGTTTTTATTCAAACCTGTAATTACATTAATATTGTCTGTCTCACAATGTTATAAAAGCACACAACTTAGCCGCTGAAACACAATGTAGCTGACAATGTTTAGAATAATTTGAACTGAGGCTGGATTCACATATATGGATCTTGGTAATACACAGTAAAGCCCCACATACACCTTTAGATCACTCTAAACAATTTCCATTAGATCTATCATAAACTATGTAATATAGTGGCCTCCCTGATAAAATATATAGTTATTGGAAGGTTTAGAAAGGTCCTCATATTACATGGTTTTGGTAGAAGAAAAATGGATTGTACAGAAATTGTATGGTATGATTGTAAGGTGTATGGGGGGCTTTACGTGCACAGTTATACACAATACTAACTGCTGTGTATTACGGAACTATTGTGAATTGTGAATGCCACCCCCATGTATGCCCTAATGATTGTGTATTTCAGTCTCTTCTGCAAATTGTCTAAAAAGAGTGTATCTTGGAAATTTCATGTGAATCTGTAGCAATATATTATTTACAATTATTAAGATGTAAATATGTTTTCAAACAGATGACTGTGGAGCAGGTCTTCTGCTAAATGTTCTTAGAATGTATCACCCCATTACGTTTGCAACTACAGGGGTTGTTTAAAACACATTTAATATTTGTTAAACATTTGTTTCTTCATTGTTCAGTGTGTCAAATGTAGTCCATGCGTTTCACCCCTCAAGGGAGCTTGTAAGGCTTACGCCCGATAGCAGGATGGAGTAGAGGGGGAACCGGGATTCAGAGGAGGAGTCTAAACCCGTAGAGCCAGGTCTTCTACCCAGAGCCCTAATGGGAGATGGGCCGATGTCCCTTGAAGGGGCACCAGTGGTGTTTTTGCGGGTGGCAGGGCCCCAAGGGACGAGAGTCTCAAGAGAGAGTCCAGGACAAGGCAAGAGTCAAGGGCTGGCAGAGTTCATGCATAAACGTGTAAACAAGCAGGGTCGTTGGCGGGCGGCGGACAAAACCATAAGATAAGAGTGAAGGTGGGGGAGCCGGAGGTCAAGAATAGTCGTTGCGGGTTAGCAGGGTCTGGTACACGGGAAGTCAAGAAGCAAATCACGGGGGAGCACAGGAAGGGAATCACAGGGAAAGGCACAACCAGGGATCAGAGCTGAATCAAGCAGCACCATACTGAGGGCAAGACAGCAATATATAGTGATGCTCATTAGGGCAGCCCTTCCTCTAGCAGGGAAACCGACGCCCATCCATTTCCTGCCAGTATGTATTAAAATGCATGCATGCAGCTTGTCACACGGCTGGAGCGGGAACGGGTACCCCTTTCACAGAACCAAGTACTGAAAGGAGTACTGTTCCAACGTCTGGTTCGTTCGCTCGGTTTGCCCGTTGGATTGAGGGTGGTACCCGGAGGTGTACTGAGGAGAGATGTCCAGCAGGCGACAGAATTCCCTCCAGAAGCTAGACGTAAACTGCGTGCCACGATCAGAGATGATCTCAGAGGGGATTCCATGGAGACGAACGACCTCGCGGATGAGAGCTGCTGTGGCAGCTGCCGTTGGGAGAGACGGGAAGGGGATAAAATTTGCCATTTTGGACAACCTATCCACGACCAACAAGATCACGGTGTACCCCTGTGATGGAGGTAGGTCCATGATGTAATCCATGGCGATGGACTGCCAGCAGCCGGTAGGGATGGGTAACGGCTGCAGGAGGCCGTAGGGGAGCTGACGAGGGGATTTGGAGCGACAGCAGACCATACATGAGGAGACGTAACTTTTACAGTCCTCACGGAGGGAAGGCCACCAAAAAGTACGGGATAATAACTCCACTGTCTTTTTCACCCCGAAGTGGCCTGCAAGGGGTGAGTCATGACATGAGTGCAGAATGGAGAGCCGATGCTCAGGGGGAACATAGAGATGGTGTTCCTTCCACAGGTAGGGACCCTCCCTTCTGGTTCCCGGGGGCGTAGGGTACTGGT
>CM070032.1:159751840-159763067 GCA_036250615.1 Ptychadena robeensis
TATTGGGGGACTTCAAGGTCATATAGGTGTTTGTACCCATTTCTGTACTTTTTCTATACTTTTTTTTAAAATTGGATACTTTACTAAAAGTAAGCAAATAGAGTATAGTTCTGAACCCTTTTGTGTAATTTGTCTTTACTTTTATTAGTTGGATGCTGAATTCCATGTAAGCAAACAGTCTAGATATGCCCCAAATGTTAGAGCTATGATTTACTAAAACGACAATCGAGGCTACAAAATTTTTTACTATGACTGTGCGATGTTTAAACCAGTGGTTCCCAAACTGAGGGACGGGCCCCCCTGGGGGGGCATGAAGTTATTCCAGGGGGGAGCTGGCCTTTATGCTTAACCGGTCTATGAATAGGGAAGGGGGCTCAATAATGTTCTTAAATAGAAAAGGGGGGGCCCTGCAAGGAAAGTTTGGGAACCACTGGTTTAAACTATCCAAGGCTGGGTTCAAACTTGTCCGTTGCAGTGTGGTGCATTTTCTTAAAACAGGCTTTGCCATACCATGGGTATGCTCCAAGCTCCTTGTCACCATGTTTTGTATTTAGCACATGTTTTACATGTGTTGTCTGTTGGTTTGCCATTCACAGGTGTGAACTGACTCATAGTGTATATGTCTGCCGTGGCCATGTGTTTACTTGTGTTGCACAACCCATATATATATACTTTGGTGTAAACAAGTAAACTTAGGTCGTTTAGTAGTGTTTTCATTTACTAATAAACATGAATAGCTGGTACAGTGCTCATTTCTACATGATGAATGAAAAATTACATTACACTGAGCCAACTTGTTACTACTAGGAGTGGAACTCTCCATGAGCAGAAGTAGGTGCTGCATGCTGTCTTTCATTATAAAAACAAAGAGCAAGCAGAAGGCAGATGGAAGCAAAGGTTAGACAGCTGAAAAAACAATGTTTTATTTATGCTGCAACACAGGTGATCCAGAGGAGGAAGTACTAAATCCAGGAATTCAGATGCCGCCACTGACGGTGGAGGAGTATGCCCAGGAGGAATGTGCTGGGGGAGAAGGACAGCTGGCTTTGGAATCATCAACTTATTCATAGGGGAATGTTCTCAAAGAATCTCAGGGGTATTTTAATGATCATTGAACTTCCTACTACAAATCTTTTTTGTGCTTGTTGGTATTCCAGACATACCTTACCCTTTCACCCCATGGTGATCTTTTAATCCCCTATGTGTATGGGGAGTTTTTCCTGCACTTAAAGTGTTAATTAAGCTTCCATATGTATTCAGTTGTTAAAGCAACCAGAGCACTAGGTGCCTTACTTTTACTGCACTTGGTGGGGCAGAATGTTTTTTCAGGCATGAAGAACATTTGACAAAGAATTAGCAAAGAACACTATGAACAGGGATTTAGACTGAGAGTCTTCTGCACTAATACAGCATTTCAAAAGACTAGTACGACAACCCTCAGCAACCAATCTAGGACGGTCTTTTTTTTTTACTACCCACACTGACTATGGATCCTCATGTATTATTGCCATTATTACTTACTTTGTGCAATAGTAGTGAAAGTTGCTTAGTGAATATCTGGTTTGGTTTTCTCTGCTTGAAGTTATTACTTTATAGTTTCTACTTCAAATGTGTAATAAAACAGAGGCTGAGACATCTTATTTCATATTTAATGCTCATTAAAAGAAATCTCAGTTTAATCTCAGGGTACAGACAAGAAAATATGAGCCAGATCGATGGTCGTTTCGAGCGGCCTGCGCGCTCACGGCCATCTATCTGGCCCATATAATATGCGGCCATTGCTGTTTGGATTGATTGGTCCTGCTCGAAAACAGCCATATCGGACATGACCTTTAAATACGGCCTATTTCCGTTGCTTTACATGCAAACCGTAGGTCTCCATGCAAAGCATCGGCTGAGCTGGGGAAAGAACAGAGCTGTCTCCCCAGCTCCGCCGATATCTGACAGCAGCGTGATGACGTCATCATGCTGCTGCAGGTAACATCGGACGGCTCAAATATCGAGCCGTCTGTACCCTGCTTTACACCAAATGTTGTATGTATCAGGTGGCAGATTGAGTAACTACATGGCTTGAAAATGTTATTGACCTTTCAAACCCAGAACCAAAAATATAAGATTGCTCTAATTCTAGCAGACCCAAAATATTTACTTACCACTTTCCCCAAGGTTGGCATTAAATAAAATGTACCAATCTTCTCCCCTAGATACCCTTCTCTATGTTGGAGTGGGGTTTTGGAGTCTTGGTGGCAACTGTGCAATTACACATATATTATCCCCTATTAGAATAACTATGAGCTATCCCCACTCTCTAATTATAAATTTAAATGAGAGGTCAAAACTTTACACGTTCAGGAACATAATGGAGTTTCAAAGGTGCAACTACTTAATTGTTGTAAAATCATAAATGTTATTAATACTTCATTAAAATCATCTATAGGTAAATCACCTGACAAAAACAATCAACAACAAATCATAGATCACAGGGTATGGCAATACTTTAACGGTTGAAGGTGGGGGGGTCTTCAAACCCCAATCACATTCACAAACATTATTGCAGCAATGGTTTGCAATTCCAGAGCACTGTACACAGCATACAATTCATAAACATGCAGCACTCCGGTAACACTACCTACGCTCTGTTAAGAGCATACTTAGTCATTTATGTACTGCTAATTAATAAAAATAAAAAGGCACTTATGTGTGAATTACAGTTAATTTAGCATGCAGTGCAACGTAAAGGTCAGTCACAATGAACCCATATCTCGGGCTTTCACCATTAAATTACTTTGGCACGGCTACTTTGCTTCCTTTATAGGAAGAGAGGGTACAAGGCTGGAGCTACACAGTGGCCTAATTATTTTGGTGAGCGGAAGATTGAAAGCATTCACTGATGGCCCTATTTCTCTGTGCATGACTTGGAAACATATCAAGCCCTGAAACAGGGAAAGATGATGCAAAGACAGGAAATGATGATTAGCAATGAGAGCCTTTTTAGGACGTTAAAGTTTGTATTGGATAATTAGAAAAAAAGTCAGGAAATAATCATCTGTTAGAGCCCCAATTAAGAATGTAACACAATCTGCCCCGTAACTACTAACTGGATGAATTTTATAGTGTGCTCTTCCACTGCAGGGGTTCTAGAGGAAACAGGGGGCCTATTCTGCAGACCCCTCTGGCAAGTAAGTAGTTAAAGTCTAAAGCAAGGGGTTTTATTAAATGAAGCTTTCAATCACCGCTCTGAAATGACATTCTGGAAATGCAGGCATGCTGTTAGACTAAATAATGTCCCACTGCATTTAGAAATTTGAGTTGTTTGAGCACGGGAACAATGCAGCGTGTTACAGAATAGTGGAATGCTCCCTGTAGATGTGGAGGTGAGATTGTATTAAAGCATTGGCTCTCAACCTTCATGGCTGCTGGAAAACCTCCTGGAAAACAACCGTCTTGTCTTTTTCAAAGTTTCATTTTTTTAAACATATTTTATTTTGATCAGTGTTCATGGTACAAAATGCATTATTTAATACAAATTGATGTATTGTTTAAGCAACTTTACAACTCTTTATGAAAATATTCCTGTCCTGTTGATGCTAACCCTGCATAATGCCTAAATAAAGCTGGCTCCACGCAGGGTATTGTTAGGGTGAATACTCTACTGAGGATTCTAATGGGTATACAGTACAGTGCATCCAAGTTTTCACAGTGCACATTTTCCACATTTTGTTTATGTTTTTTAAAGCCTTATTCCAAAATGTATTAAATTAATTATTTTACTCAGAACTCTACACACCCTATAATGACAACGTGAAAAAAGTTTACTTGAGGTTTTGGCAAATTAAAAAAACAAAAACCTATAAAATCATGTGTACAAAAGTAATCACACCCTTGCTGATGCACCTTTGTCAGCAATTACAGCCTCAAATCTATTTGAATATGATGCCACAAGCTTGGCACACCTATCCATTCCTCTATTCAACACCTCTCAAGCTCCATCAGGTTGGTTGGAAAGCGCTGGTGCACGGTCATTTTAAGATCTCTCATGTTGCTCGGATTCTCTCTGAGATGTTCGATCAGATTCAAGTCTGGGCTCTAGCTGGCCCACATTTAAGGACATTCACAGAGTTCTCAACACATGAGTACTCCCAGAGGTGCTATAAGTGGTCAGTGGTACCCTGGCTACAACTCTTCCAGTTCTAGGCCTAGACAGTCCCACATTAGAGCGTCTAACATTTATGCAGTATGATAATGCATACAGTGGATATAAAAAGTCTAAACACCCCTGGTAAAATGTCAGGTTGCTATGCTGAACAAAAATGAGACAAAGATAAATCATTTCAGAAGGTTTTTCATCTTTAATGTGACCTATAATCTGTACCACTCAAATGAAAAACAAACTGAAATATTGTGAATAAAATAATGTGGATGCATAAGAGTGCACACCCTTAAACGAATACTTTATTGAAGCACCTTTTGATTCCCTCTATCAAAGCATGTGGGGGGACCCACAGCATTTAGGACACACAGATATGGGTCTCTGAAAACACAGTTCTACTCATTGGGCCCTCAGTCAGTTGGCTTCTGCTGACCAAAACCAGTTGGACTCAGAGCAGTGGTCTTAAGTACAAATGCGGACAGTCTCGCTCAGAAGCCGCCTGCATGCTTTCTAATGCTAGCCATACACATGCCGATAAGCGGCCGATTTTTAATCTGACCAACGGGCGTGCGCGCTCGCGCCGTCGGTCAGGTTAAAAATCGGCCGCTAATCGGCATGTGCCCACATGGGGCGACAGATCCCTGTCGCCCCACTTCTCGGCCGGCCAGAGAACGGACATGTCCGATCTTCTCTGGCCGATGGGAGCCGATGAAAGCAGATGCCATAAGCTGCAATGAAGCGGCGTCTTCATTGCAGCTTATGGCCGGCACACAAAGGGTGCCCGGCCGATTGAAGGGGCCCCATAATGCAACGGGAGGCTAACGTGATGACGTCATCACGTTAGCCTCCCGGAAAGATATCGGGAATAGTCTGCCTACACATATCGGCGTGTGTATGGCAGGCTTAACTTGGTGTTGCACATTGTTGGGGAGTCTCTAGCCTCTGCTCACACTTTCACCCACTAAGGGGATGGAAACTGGGGGGTGGGCCTAAATACATGCATGTACTGTATATGTTATCTAAAGACTCACATGTATTTTAACTAGACTCCTGGAAGCATTTATGTTTTCCCTCCAGATAACTGCAGCAATCACGTATTAAACAACCCTTACACTTTGCCTTTTTGCAAAATTTTCCTGTCGTAAAGACCAGTCATTGCCATTTTGTCTCCTTGTGCATGATGACATCACTGCTTGGTTCACAAGGTAATAGCTTGGTTTAGAAAAGCATACGTTCCACATATAACTAATGTGTATATTTTGTGGTTTTTGCATTGAAGGTTTTTGTGCCCAGAGTTCATCTTTGATGGTGGAGAGGAATTGACTTGTACTTCCTTCCTATGACATATTTCTGTGATTGGCTAACACTAAATATTACTTACTATAACTCACCAAATCCATTCGTTTTATACAAAATATCTTTTTGGGTTGTTTTGGTCACTGACAAAAATATAGACACAATAAGTGGAAATATAGTCACTTTAGGCGAGTTAGAAAATTGCAGCAATTACTGTGCATGTGTTCTGCTTCTTAGAAGTGAATGTTTTCCATGCCTGTGGCATGCAGTAATTATAATCAGAACGTTACATAGCTAAGGTTAATAAGTGACTCCTAGAGGAAGTTCGTTCACATAATGGCAGCAATTTCTGTGTACTAAACAGCAGTGCTGAGGCCTGAGTATGATGAAAAGGACATGGGAGCATTTTGTAAGCTGAGCTCTGTTGCCTGGTGAGTAAGCCATAGAGGACAGGAGGATGTTATTCTGACTTCAGGACCGGAGGCCCAACACTGTATATGTAGAACATGTAGCAACTGAATTGTGTCATTCCATAGGAAATTATAATAGACTTCTATGAAAACACATATAGCAAATTCACTAAGACCGCCTGAAATGGAACACATGACTTCAGAGGAAAAGAATGCCATGATAGATTCTCAAGCATTTATTAGGATGATGGATATTCTTCAAAGCCTCTGGTACCCATACATGACTTAGTGTTTTGTCAGTAGTATCTATCATGTCCTATATTTTACTTAATTATATAAAAGTAAACATTCACTTTGGCATAGTTATACATTGCTGATGAAAAATGTATGTTTGCATATAACTGTGTTCCACTGAACCCTACTAAAGCTGAGAACTGCCCCTGTATAGATATATATTATGATATCGGTCGCTTGGGCGAAAATCGGGTGGGCCCACCTGGCAAGATTGACCAGGAATCTGCTGCATGTGATCCGGTATGCTTGTAAATTCCCGGCCACCACCATTCAAAGTAATGGCCGGAACACAAAAGGTGCCTGCCGATTAGCTGAGGGGCTGGCTGCAAGGGGATGACATCATCCCCCTGCAGTCGGTCCCTCAAGAATTGAGGGAGAATTGCCTCATCTATGGCTACCTTTAGGCATGGGCAACCTAAGCAACCTTCAGTCATTGGTACATCTTTGGTATGCAGTAATCCATTGGAAAGTGATTGTCCTTGACTGCCTTAGTTACAGTATATAGGAGTTTTCTTTGCATAACAAATTTAAGAATTCCCTTACAAAAAAAGAAATGAAGTAAAACCACAAAATGTTCAAAGTATGATAAAGTGTTAATTTGTAAAAAAAAAAATATATATATATAGTAGAAAACCATTCAGAGACCAATGCCAGTTCTACGCATGCAACTTATTTGGACTTTCAGTTGGGGACACCAAAAGCAATCATCTTACTGCAAGCATATGTGGAATAACAGATCTATACTCAACTAGACTCAAGTGATGTCTGAAACCACCATCACAGGTGCTTACATCATAGGGTCCCCATACACCTTTAGATTTCCTTTAGATCTCCAATCAAGTCTACCTGTGTTCAATCGCAGAGGACCCTATACTACATCATTGTTGGATGATCTAAAGGATATATTACAGAGAGATCTAAAGGTATACTCGGCCCAATTTTCATTAGATTTTTTGGCAGATCAACCGCCTTGCGGGCTCCCGCTACTAGCCGGAAAATCGAGTGGGCCCACCTGGTGAGATCGACCAGGAATCTCCCGCATGTCAGGTCGCACGGTGATCCAACATGCGGGTAAATTCCCGGCAGATCCCATTACTTTGGGGACAGCAGTGAGTCGGCACACACAGGGTCCCTTATCTATCGAGCGAGAATGTATGCCTATCTTTGGCTTGAACCTTTTCAGGTTTGGGATCTGTAGCTGTCTCGATTGGCTGGACAAGCATACAAGATTGTACACTGAGCTCCTCTTTGAAAGGACAGGTAACTTCCTTTACTGCAGAACACATATTTTAAGCCTGGATGTTATTAAACCCTAAACAAAAAACAAATATCAAACACCTAAACATCCCTCCAATAAGTTGATGCGAATATAAGCCAGGGTACCTAATTCCACACAACAAAAACTGGGAAAGCTGAATGACTTGAGTCTGAGGGTTTTTAAATGGATGAACCATTCCCCCCTCCTATTGTATACTCTGCTCCCCAACCTAATAGATTGTAAGCCCGATCGTGCAGGGTCCTCTACTCCTCCTGTGTCATAACCTGTACCTGTGTGTTATCTTGTGTCTCAGCTCTAATTTATTGTACAGCCCCTTGTAATAATAATATATAAATAAATTATGATGATGATGATAAACATGGGAATACTAGTTAGTAAGAAGTTTGCCTGATTAAATCTAAATTTCATTTTACACAGGTAGAAGTCTAAATAATTGCTAAAAGATAGAAAATGTAGAAGTCTAAAAGTCTAAAAGGTAGGTGTCTAACTAATTGCTATTGGCAGTCGTTCATTGCCCCTACACTTTTCTCACATTAGGCTCACAGCTTAGAATAGAAGGTATTGTGTTTTGTATAATTATAGAATGTATATTTTGGGTAGAATATGGAAGTCTCAAAAGCTATGAAAGGGTTGAATGTGTACATTAGACAAAGGTTACCAAGGTCTGCTGCACGTAGCCCTTAGTACAGTATGTAATTTATGGAAACTATACTTAACATGTCATGTAAGGGTCTTGTGATGCTAGGATCATATTATTTACAGAAAATAACCTACAGTATAATTATATAGTGGGATAATTGCATTAGTCTCTATGTACATATATTTACAATGACATAAAGTTCATGTGTATTGCATCTCATGATTAACATCAGGGTCTGTTCTTTTCTCAGATTCTAATAAATTTTTTGCACACCTTTATCATTGTTTTATTTTTTCAGGCTTTCCAACACCAACCACAACCATATTTAAATAGGCCCTACGTATTTATTTTACCAAAAAATCTTCTTATAAGATTATATGCGCTCCCTGTAAAAGCCTCACTTGTGTAGACATGTAAACGTCCTAAGACAGCTGAGTCGCCATCTTTAATCTGAGTTTTAGGTAGTAGGTTTATAGATGTGACTTAAGTGACACTCTATAGCAGGGCTACTCAAATATAAATTTGAAAGGTCCACTTACCAAATTTCCATTCAGTCTAAGGTCCGGAGTTTGGAATTTTACCATGCACTGCCGGCGGATCGGCAGTTTTCGCGGTGCTCACTCGGTCCGCTGGACAGAAGCATGACGTAGTCGAGTACATTTATATAAATATTCTCCCTATCGTCTATACAGGACACAGTTACAAACATATGTATTTAATTACTAGACAAGGGGCACCTCACAAGTATATATTGAGGGGTCAGTGGAGGTGAAAGGGGTAGGAGGACCTGAGGAGCCCTGGGATGGCCTTTTTCTCTGCTCACAAAGCTACCTTTAGGAAACATTGATATAAATTCAAGCTTTTATTAACCTTCCTGTGCAGAGACCCCCTTCCACTAGTACTCCCTTTCCACCCGGCCTGAGGCCTCCAGAGAATGCCCATGCACATAACTTTTTAGTGAGCTCCTCAGATGAGTACCAGGAGATGGTGTTTGGTACTCACCCCATATGTAGGGTGGTCTCCCTCACTGTCCTCTGCGTCAGCCTCCTGCATGGTAGTTTCTGCTGCAGATGAACCTCCCTGTTCCTAATTGAGCCTCCGATAAGCTGTCTCCATCCACAGGTCACCAGCTGGCTTTGGATCAAATTTAACCCCCAGTAATGTTTGAACCCCCAGATCTTATCGCCATTGAGCATTGCAACAAAATCTCTGTGTTCAACACAGGGATTATATTGGACATGGAGCTAGGGCTTTACATATGCCTGCTCCCTGACTTTCAACCCCCAGATGCTACAACACCCTTTTTTGGATTAGTAATTTACAATGTGACACCACTATCTGCAGCCTTTCATAGCTATTAATGTTTCCCTGCGGTTATCCAAGTGACAGAAATTGTATGCGTTTACCAATAACAACTAAAAAAAATTTGCAATCTAAAAAATGAGACTTCAACCAAGCAATATTTGATAGGGGGCTTTTTAGTAGGAAGAAGACAGGGACCTGAAAATTTACATGGATGTAGTCTCAGGGGTTAACTGGTAACTCCCAAAATGTCAAGGTTCTACCATGCAGGGGTTCAAAATAGGAGAAAAGAAAGCATGTATGCAGCAGAGTAGTGCTTTATGCTCAAAGGGAAGCAATATTTTATGGCTGAAAGGGTGAAAGGGGTGTAAGTAGTAGTAGGGGAGCATTACTGAAAGTTTCATGATTATACTATGAATGGTTTTCATGCTATGAATGTTTAAAGTTAGTGTCACACAGGTTTATTTATTTAGCCTAGTTTCTACATCACAGCTAGAGTGGGAGAGGGTGTGTCCTGCAGTTTGATTGGCTGGGAGGACGTATCTGCGGGAGGAGCTACAACACAGAATCTAGCTCATCTCCTTCCCTTCAAAGCATTGGCTCTCACTAGGAAGGAGGAGAGAAATGAGCCGCAGCCGCAGGTCCACCTGTGACCCTATTTGGGTCCGGATCTGGACCAGGGTCTGATTATTGAGTACCCCGGCTCTATAGTATTCCTCGTCTTTCTTTTCTAAAAGATTATGTAGGAAGATTAGGGAATGGACAGAAGACCCAATCCAGCATCAACAGTAACTCTGCACCAATCATTCAAAGATGTTTGGGGTACAAATCTCGGATTTTGAAGGTTTCTGTTCTTAAAGGCAAAATGACCAGACCAAATAACTGAAATTTCTTGTAGGGAAGGATGCACCAGTGTGCCACCAATAGTTCCATACCCCTTCTCTATATGCATATAAAGTACTGCATGTAAAACACTGACTTCCCCTGTCACTGTGAACAAGTATAAAAGATGATTTGCCATGAGAAATATACAAGGGAGGACTTTGTCCCAGGGTAACTGAATTACGAAAAAAAGAGAAATAGAAAAGAAAAATCTGTACTGTGCTCCACATTTGAACGGGCTGCCTAAAGCAGGTAACTGTTCGCACTTTTCCTGCCAGGGCACTGAACAGCATGTTAATGTATTAAAACATTTATACTGCACAACACACATTCCGAAAGTTGTACAATGTTAATGCACCTTTAATAACTTACAAAAAACAGGCATGGTAATAAATTACTTAGTTATCATTGATCCAATGAATATATTACCCTTTGAGCGAATGCCCAAAAAGTAACCAGCCAACAGGTTGATCGTAGATGGAGATCACACAGCCCCATCACAGCCAGCGCTGTCTACACTCGGTGTTGTAAGATATTTTCCAACACCGTCTGGAAGCTGCTGACTTCACACCCCCTGGCCTACTTACATTTCCAACCTTGTACATAAATACACCCCCTAACCACCCCTCCGCTCCTCTAGTGATCTACTAATGACATCTCCACTAGTAGCAATCATCAGGTACGGCTATAAGACTTACTCCGACCTTTGGCACTTTTAAAAAAGCCCTGAAAACCTGCCTTAACTCTTGTGTCATAACCTGTACCTGTGTGTCATGTTGTGTTGAATCTCAACTCTAATTTATTGTACAATGCTACGTAATATGTTGGCATTATATAAATAAATTATGATAATGATAATATTAAGTAATAAAAATAACCTTGTACTAATCTCTTTAACCGCCCTAGCGTGCGGGACGGCAGCACCTCGTCCAGCGCTACAGCTGCTACTATAGGTGCTGCCGTCCAGTACGAAT
>CM070032.1:159763167-159798225 GCA_036250615.1 Ptychadena robeensis
ATGGTGCGCTTTTGGTACAGAAATCTGGACCTCAGCAGTGCGCTAGGGAGGTTAATAAAAGCTTAGAGTACTTCAGCGGTCAACCAAATTAAGAAATTAAGAAGTACACATAATATGATCTGAATAAATTTTATATATTTTGGCACTAACCTATAGGCACATAGTATGCTTTCATAAAACCAGCAATTATAAGATGTTTTTACTTTTATTTACATTATTTAGGCTGCAGATATTCTCATGTAGTTGATTTTTTTTCAATGTAGCCTTTACAAACAGGAATAAGGAGTCATAAATGTTTTTATTTTACAATACAACCAGTTGTGCAAGAGGTAACTTTACAGGAGTGTAATTGGCCCTTGGGATGGAGCAGTCATTAATAGTCTAATTTATTTTCATATTGTGCCACTGACCCTATTGATGTTTTATTTGTTGGTTAATAAAACCTAACATTTAAGTACAGTGTGTGCTCAGTACCAACCTATGATGGCTTTTCAATAATTATTTAATTATGTAATAAACTAAAGTAATATAAAATGCTGACATGTAGATTAATGTAATGACTAATTAATGTTTATTAAATACCAGTACACATAATATATTTCGGTACAGTGAAGGCTTTCGCCCTTTTCATAATCGCACATGACAAGCACCCAAATAACATAAAATTTCCTGCAACATTTGTATTTCATAGGTGCACTGAGCATTCTTTGTTAATGGGTACCTCTTGTTACAATTGTCACTATTCAATATAATACATGGTAAGAAAAGTAATAGCTTGCAAACCAAAATCTGACGTCTCTCTGCTACTTCTCCATTACCTTTGTACTGATGATCATGCTTTTCTATAGAACACTGGTGTTTGTTCCCATTTTTTATACTTCTTCACCAATCCAATCTTTCAAGGCTTACTGCAATTGTACTTTCTTTCACTGCAGCACTTTTTGGCAAATTATTGGAATGTCCATATTTGTCTACCTATAACCTACCTCTTAAACCTCTTACAACCTACCTCTTCTCCTGGTGGCTAATATCACGTCAGTGGATGCAATGTTAAACCTCAGCATCAGTGTTTACAGGTTCACAATTGGCTGTGTTATGTTCCAGGTATGACGTTCCTGTTGAAAAGCAATGATGGTGGCATCAGCAGTTGAGACTTGGACTACAATACACTACAATACTACAATAATACACCCCTTTACACATCCTTAGCAGAGGAAAACCATGCCCCAATGGGGTTCATGGACATATAGTACCAATGCCTCCATACTGCCCTGTTTAGTCAAGCCCTGTTTCATGCTGGGATGCAGTGTTCCACCACTGTGGTGATTGCTCTCGGCAGTCACGATACCAAGGGTGCATTAAGTCTATATTCCATAAAGCATAATTTGAAGGTAGGTGAGTTACCGAGAACGGTCACCATTGCTACATTGTGGGTTTGAAACTTTGTGTCTAATAAATTGATTTGATAACTTAACTTTTTCTGTGTTCCCTTATACCACCCAAATTTCTTGGGACTAGCCACCCCATTGCCTACCGAGTCAATATTGGATGTAGTGCTGTAGTTTAAGTGTTGCTTTTCCACCTTAAAGCTCCAAGTATTTTTTTTTTTGTTATTTGCAAATACTATGTATTCTATCAGGGAGGACACTATACTACAGTTGTTGGTAGATCTAATGGAAATTGTATGGAGTTATTTAAAGGTGTATGGGGGACTTTTGTGTAAAAAGAAAATATCTGGTTATCCTGGCAGCTGCTTTGTCTTCTTTATTTGTGGTGACCACCTAAGAACCCTGATTTTTCCTGTGCAACCAGTCTGAGTATGTTCAGATCTCTCACATAGATCTTAGTATGTTTATTTTCCTGCTTACTTAGGTCATGTGATGCTCCATTTCTAAATACAGCAGTGACATCACTGTTCACTTGACTTGACATTACAAACAGCGTCAAGGAGAAAACTGACCAGAATAAAGTGATTTGGGGTTTCATATATTTGGTGTTGGGTTTCTCATTCTACATGGCAAGAGAAAGGTAAATGGCTTTATGAACACTGTCTCTTCTCAGGATCAAAATATATCATTTGGGGTTTTTTTCACAAAACCTCTAGATCTGTAATTATGTAAAAAATATTTGACATCAATTAAACTGTAAAGGCCCCCATACACGGGTCGGATTCCGACCGGATTCCGGCACGATCGATTCCGGGCGCGTGCACGCGAATCGATCGTGCCGGAATCGTGTGCAGCCCACCTTGTCCGATCGATCGCATCCGATTGATCAGGGGCTCAGAATCGGATCCGACAGAGAACCAACATGTTGGTTCCATCAGATTGATTCTGCACAGATCAGGGGGAGTTGCCATTTGTGAGGTGGAGTCGGAGATGGAATCGGACACGGAATCGTCCCGGAATCCCTTGGACAAGGTGGTATGCAGCGATCGGATTCTCTTAATTGGCCGATTGATCACACCTGCGATTCCCGGCAGAATCGTCGGAATCGATCGGATGGGTGATCGAGCGGCCATGGAATCCAACTGTGTATGGCTGGCTTAATTCAGTATTCATTCACCTTAAACAATATAAATGTTATGGTTGTTTTCTTGGTTGATCCAAGCAATTCATGGAGTCAAGGATCCATATATTGGGTACAGCAGAAACCAATCATTTATATTCACCATTGTACATGTCTTAAGCCCCCCATACACCTTAAGATCGATCCATACAATCTCCATTAGATCTACCAACAACTCTTTAGTATAGTGGCCTCCCTGATAGAATACATAGTGATTGGCAGGGTTAGAAAGGTCCTCATATGACATGGTTTTGGTAGAACAAAATTTGATTGTACAGAAATTGTATGGAAAGATTGTAAGGTGTATGGGGCCTTTAGGTTTTCTTCTGTCTGCCTTTGTTTAGAAATTACAAAAGTTTTATTATCATCATTTGGGTTATTTCCAACATACCATCAAATATTTCCATGTCTACATATGTAGAAAGAAATTATTCTATGAATAACACATTGGCAGGTAAGGTTTGACTGCTGATCTACAAAGAAGTCTAAAAAGGTTTTTTTTTTCAGAAAAAAATTACTCTGCTGATTAATACATGGACAATATTTCTAAATATAGAACGTTGGTAGAGGGTGTAATTGTTGCGGCATCTGGCCCTCATTTGAAATGTGGTTTCCACTACGCTACTACTTTCCGTCACGGTAAACCTTGCCGAATTGCCTGTGGGTGAACTAAAACCAGCAAGATTTATTCCACACTGAAAACTCTTTAAGCAGATTAAGCTAGGAGTTAAATGCTGTTACCCAGACAAAGGCATGCAGAGAGAATCCTTCCTTCCTTCTGCTTGTTCTGCCTGGCTAACCAAATTAAATAGACTTGACTCTCCTGTTGCAGCATGTAGACTTGACCAAAGTTAAAACCAACAAATGTAGTTTCTGCTGGGTGCTTCTGAAATAGTGGACATTAAATCAACAAGCAGACTTAATTTACATGCAAATTGAGCTATGTACTCAGCAACACCTTACGTGGCCTTTTTTACCCCCTGCCAGTGGAATCCAGTTTGGCACTGATTCAGCAGCCATATTTTGTGGAGACAATATAGATGGCTTTTGTAACTAAATGAAACTTCAGATCTGCATGTCCTTTCTAACTATTCTGTTTCTATTTTTAAGTAAAGATTTTAACATTGACATTGAGCTTAAAGGTACTCTGAAGGAATAAAGTTAAGCCCCCCCCCCACCCTCTTTTGATCACGCCATATGATTTCCATCGCCCATTTCAACTTTAATCACTTTTTTAAAACCCCTGAAACCCCACCTCAGTCAGTTTGGCCTACCCATCTTCTCATTCTAAATATCATCACCATGAAAGTCCAATCCCCCCGCCTTTTATATACTGTTTCCTAACCTATTAAATTGTAAGCCAGATCAGACTTATCCTGTGTCATAACCTGTGAATTATCTTATGTTGCATCTCAACTCTAATTTAATGTACAGTGCTGTGTAATATGTTGGCGCTATACAAGTAAAAGTTAACAATATTAATATTAATTCTGCCCTGATTACATATGGCTCTTATGTTATGTATTCTGCAAAAGATGTTACTCAAATTGTTAATAATGATAAGGATATACCAAATTACTACCTTGAGCCAAGCACCACATCTCCTTTGCTTGCTTGTTCTTGAATAATGCTAAAATACAACTATTCTAGTATTGCTGCTATATAGTTATCGTCCCACATTTAAGTACATGGCGCTTCAAAGGACAACTACTATCAGTCAGCTCACTGTAGGAAAATGTCATGATGAGAGGTTAGCAAATGACAAGCCTCTTACAAGAGGGAGGAGTGGGATGCTGGCACTGTTAATCACTACAATTGCAACGTAAATAATCATTATCATTGTACAATGATAAAGTGAAGAAAAAAAAAAAGGAAGAAAGAAAATTACTTAGTCAATTCCTTGCACTGCATCTCTGTATATAATCTTTGTAAGGTGCATAGACAAGGAAGGTCATCTATCAATTGTGGCAGACTTAAAATCACAATATTAATGGACCTTTTCAATTCTAAATAGAGAGCCTAAATTAATTTATCTTGTGTGTGTGTATCTGTGTGTAATGGGTGTTCTACTCATCTTCTCTAGCTCATGTGAAAAATTTTAAACCAGTATTGAGTAGGGATGATATGTTCTTTGAGAAAAAGTTCTCCTACAAAAGTATACATTGCGACACACATAATCAGTTTGATCAGTTTCATCTTTCCTTTATCACTGGTCAGGATTATTTCATCATGTTTCATGTAAGTATTGAATGAATTTAATTAAATCGTACCCCAAACAAATGAGTTGTATCTGTTTGGAAATGTGGTACCTTTTAAATTATTTTACAAAATGCCTATGGCAAAGAGTAGATCATAACATTGGAAAGTACATGCATACATTAAGTTCTTATTGGGACTTTGGAGGTAACCCAACAGATGTCTACATAAATACAGACTGCTCTGCACTATGATGATTATTATTATTATTATTATTATTATTATTACATTTTATTTGAATGTACACAGTCCTGTGCATTAAATAAAGATAACACAAGCTAACATTGGTGGGTTTACACATGTAGATTTTTTCTTCAATCAACTGCCAATTAGATTTTTTGTTAGATGTCATTGTGGAACATCGTTCGTTCTTTTATTGAATGTAACATTAGATTTTTTTGTTCAATAAGAAACGGGGCTCTCGATTACCCTAACGAGGATGCCACATCCCAACTTAAATATATCCAAGAAAAACCAATTTGTTCTGTCGGACCTTTTTATAAGAGATCCGACAGCTTGGGGATTTTAAAGGCATTCAAAATAAAAGTATGTAGATAGTAAGTATTTGTTTATTTCAAAAGTAAACATGAAAATCAGATACATTGTATTATATAGCACTTATATAGCAAAACGTAACATTGTACATGTGTAGTATAGACTCGAAGCGTTTCGCTGTTCGCTTCTTCAGGAGCTTCATACAGTACACAAAAATAAACGTATTCGATCCAAGTATCAAGGGTAGGTTTGGTCCAATCTCAGGCCCGCTGGACCACCCGTCCTATCCTCACCCCCTACACACCACCGAAATCCCTCCAGGACCATCCGATATTGGGGCACAGGGGGTAGTATCTCTGTTGGTTGCAATTGTTTCCAACCAAAACACATTCCACAGGGTGAGTCTGCTCCCTTCAGGGGGTGATTCAATTGGTATGGATAGAGTCTCCAGGGTCCAAATAACGTTAATCATGCAGTATGAGAGATCGGCGCCAGCCTTTTTTGTTCATCCATCCCGGTATCGAATGAAAATACATTCAAAATTACAACGACAGATAAAAATTTACCAACATGTTCGATGACCTTTCGAACAAAATGTATCCTTCGAACAAATTGGCCATTCTAGATTTTTGTTCAATCAACCAAAAAATAATTTGTTTTTCGTTGATTGAATAAAAAAATCTACCTTTACAAACTATGACATAGGAGGAGGAGAGGACCCTGCCCAATCTAGCTTGCAATCAATGAGGGGGGTAGCAGAGTGGAGATAGGTGGGGAGATAGGACATGCAGGGTGGTGATGTTAGGAATGAGAAGATAGGTAGGCCAGACTGAAGAGGTTTTCAGGGCTTATTTGAAAGTGGGAGCAAATCTTAGGGGACAAGGGAGAGAGTTCCAGATGGAAGGGGCAGCCCTAAAGAAGTCTTGTAGCTGCACATGTGATGATGTTATGAGTGGGGATGTCACAGGTAGGTCAGTGGCTGTAATATATAGCTTTATTATTACATAGGTAAGTTGGTGCCTTTAAACAGAAATATAATTATCATATCTGCAGTAGTAAAAAGTAGTCAAAACAACCGGACTGGACTTGGCTAGTGAAACATCTTCAAGGAACATTTTAGGCTGGAGATGGAATTTAAATTATGATTCTGATTTATAACACTCACTCCTATTGCATTCTGTGATCGAATTCTTGTTTATGTTCTCTAAAGGGAAATTTTTTGTTATGTTTACAAACGTTTTACTGTATACCATTTTAACCTGCCCACCTAGGAAGGTTGGAGTTTTTAGAATGATAATAACACCCCAAGGGACTGTCTGCAGGGACATACAGTGTTGGTACATTCAGTGAACTTGGAAATGATATTCTGAGGTCAGTAAGCATGTGGTGTCATAAACTCATATAAACTTTATCACTCACATCTGTAGTGGTTCCATTTTCCTGAAAATATCATGAGTATACCAACTCTCAACTTTTTACAGCAGAAATGCCTTGCTTGGTCTCAGCAGTGCAGGATATTTATATTGGCAATACATCTACCTTTCAATGTACATTTAAGCAGGCTACAGACGGCTCGATATTGGAGCCGACCGATGGTCCCTGCAGCAGCGTGATGACGTTATCACGCTGCTGTCAGATATCGGCGGAGCCGGGGAGACACTCTGCTTTCTCCTGGGCTCAGCCGATGCTTTGCCTGGAGACCCGTGGTCTCTAGGCAAAGCAACGGACATCAGCCGTATTAACGGTCATGTCCGATATGGCTGTTTTCGAGCTGTTTTCGAGCCGTTTTCGGGACCAATCAATCCCGCTCGAAAACAGCCATGGCCGCATATTATATGGGCCAGATAGATGGCAGTGAGCGTGCACGGCGCTCGAAGCGGCCATCGATTCGGCCCATATCTGCAGGTATCTTGCCATATCTTGAATTAATACAGATACAATAAAAAATTTAATGTGAGATAGAACAAAGAAAGCATTGTTTTGATTAAACACGTTTTTTACCATAAATGTATGTGTAGTTCACCAATTTATATTATTCTAGGATGTTAAGTACACACAGGGAAGGTCAAGGTCCAATGCCATAAATATGTACTCTGTAATTTCCAAGGAACCTCCCTTATTTGAGCAGCAGAAATGTATTAAAGAAAATAAGATAACCTAGGAAATGGAAGCAATTTATCAGGAAAGCGTATCAACAAATAGATTAGCACAATAGAAAGTAACAGTCTATTGAATCTGGGTTCTGCCTTATGTGTAGATAATCCTTTCAGTGCTGAAAATAGCCATGCACTATAACATAAGCCTTTCTTCTCCAAATACATTCCACAGGGTAAAGATTTTATCCTTGGGAACAGCAGATCCAAAGATTCTAACCAAGCCAATATATCAATCTCATCAGTGGACTAGATATGGTTCTCTAGGAGTGGACCTAGCCTTTATCTATGCCTTGTAATGCTCAGTATAGCTGTAAACTCTTACAATTAACTTACTTTTTCTCTGAACTAATGAACACTTCTTAAAGACAGTCTTTTGTACATAAAAAGGATCAGTCCATTAGGGAGTCCTAAAGACAGCCATAGACAGAGCAATTTCCATCTGTTGTTGCGGGAGATTGACCAGCATGCACGCTCATGCCAAACGCTTGGTGGTTGATTGCCTGCAAATACAGAGGTGCCTACCTTGCTGGATCAATTCGAAAAGCCGCGCCAGCAGGATCGCATGGCGATCCATCTTGCCTTAATTTTTTCGGCATTCAAAACATCTCACTGCAATCTGACGAGAATCCCTGTGTTAAGCTGGGCATAGACAGGCAGGTAGTCATTCGAAAGCCGGTCGGCCGCCGTGCGCGTTCTCGCATCTGATTGGGATCGGGTTGGCAGGGAATTGGGTGTGCCCTTTGGTCATATTGACTAAGAATCTGCTGCATGTCTGATCGCACAGTGATCTGACATGACGGTAAATTCAGAGCCGATCCCATTAGTTAGGAATGGCAGAGGATGCCCGGCCGATTCTCAGCACTAGCGGCCGAGTGTGATGACATCATCACATCCGCTAGGCTGGCTGGGCAGTCGACGGGAAAACGGCGTGCCCAGCTGTAGTGACACGCACAGGATTCCTGTCAGTTCCGCGGATGACTCATCACAGCGTGGTGACGTCACCATGCTGTAATGAGTCACGGGCCAAATAGCCGGGAATTGCCATGTCTATGGCCAGCTTCAAGTGGACCGAAACTCTAAAACTAAGCTTATGAAGAATTTTACATAATCACATACTTGCATTGGAATTTTACTAAAAGAGATATGCAACTTTGACTTTGAGTTTCACTTTGTGGGTTAATTGCAAACTTGCTGGAGATGTAGAGAAGGGTCCAGAGTATACTACAAAAAAGAAAGCATTGCTCGAACGCAAATATTTTTTGCATAAACTAAGTTCAATTTTATTCTAATTTCAAATTAACTAAATTTGCAAAGTAATATTTATTTATCTTTTTGCAAATGTTCCCACAACCCTTTTCTACACCTTCAGCAATTTTGGTGATGACAGCATGTTCAAGGGCTTTGCAATTAATTAACAAAGTCACCAAGCCCAAAAAAATTTACCCTGTCTGGTCACTATTCCCAGCACATTGGTTGTATAGTCATGCTTTCATAAAAGGTTAACATGGCCACTATTTGTGCCAAATGTGCATTTTATGTAAGCTACTGTAAATGTATCTCCACTATTGGCCTTCATTAGTGTTGAGCTTGAATATTCGAATTGCGAATATATTTGGCAAATGTCGACTATTCGAGAATTTGCAAATTTCACAAATATGGCGGCGGATATTCGCAATTTCGAATATTCGCAATATTCTGCATTGGGATGTTTATAGCCATGGAGTGCAAATATATATTTGCAATGTAAAAATTAAATAGCGCATGTGACCGTTGATTTTGAAGGTTATTGCGAATATATTTTAGAATCAAATGGAATATTAGTAGAATTATTTGCGAAATATTGCGAATTTGAATATTGCCTATGCCGCTCATCACTAGCCTTCATCTCTTTCTATAGTTTTCTCTTGAAAGACAAAGCAACATGAGCACAAGTTTCTTATATGTAGATATTTAATAAGTATAAGTATATTTATTATTCTAGTAAAAAGAGACATAACAAATAAATCAATACTTGCATTCATTTGCATTACTGGGTGTTTTAAATAAACAGGAATCAGCAGAGGGATGTAGAGTATTGACATTCTGATATAAAGGTTTGCAGTACATAGGTGATAAGCTTTCCTGTTTTGCAAAAGATAGATTAAAAAATATTAATCAGGCTTATCAGGCTTCAAAATTCTTTATATAATAGAGTAACTAGAACTCTTGTATAATATACCATCTCTGCACATGTAAACCAATTAGCCATTAAAGTTGTGATAACCTGGGTTAAACGGAACTAAAAACGGTAAATATATGACAAGAATATAGCCACTAAATTGTTAAGAAAAGTAAGAATATTCATTGTGTTCAGGTAGAGAACCTTCATTTCATTTACTAAGCTAAACTGTGGTGTGTAAGAATATTATTTAAAAAGTATTAATTAAACCCACTCATATCTCTACCAACATGCAGATCTGTGCCGTTGCTGATCCATGTATACTGTATTGGTATGATCTCCTTGGTCTCAAATGACTCCTATATTACTAATGTTCTTTATAAGGTGCTATTCCAGGCTCGTAGAATTAAACTTCTGAAGCTGCATCACGTCCTAAATTACAGGAGTAGATTGAGTGTGTTGTGTCATGTATTAAAATGGAATAGTGTTGAGTGAGAATACTCGAAATTCAAATATATTTGATGAATATCCAACATTCAAGAATTTGCAATATTTCACAAATGTGCACTCGCATATTCGCAATGGCGGATATTCGTAATATTATGCTTCAACATTGTTTACCAGCATACATTGCACATATTTGTGTGCATTGCGAATGGATATGTGCAATACGAACAGTGCTCATACTGGCTAAGATCACAGAATGAAGAAAAGAAGCTGTAAAGCTATGTTCCCACCTGGCGATTCTAATAGCGGTGCGGAGCTGAGGGAGATCACTAGCACCCAGCGATCTCCTGCGTTTAGATTAGAGTGACCGCCAGCAGGCGTCGCATGCGATAATGCGTTAGCCCCGTGGCTGATGTGGGAACATAGCCTAAAGCTGGTTCGCAAATCTTTGTGCATAATTGCAATGTAAAGCAATAGAATACAGTTGAATCTAATTTAATGAATTTCGAATGTTCCAAACTCGAATATACCATATGCCGCTCAACACTAAAATGGAAAAATTATATATATGTGTAGAAATTCTATCATAAGATATGAGAAGAAAAATTGGGGATGTTGGTAAGATGTTTTGGGGTTGAAATGTTTAAGCTTCTGATGATATCTGATTTGTTTTTATCTTCTAACAGCATAGACGTAAGGATTTCTTGTGTGATTGGTGTTTAGTGGTCAATAAAGATTGATAACTTCAAGTAAGTTGAATTTTTTTTAATACTGTGTTAAGCTGGGCATACAGGGCTTAATTTTCCATTCCATCTATTTAAAAACGATCAATTATTTGAATGAGGGAGTGAAATTTACCAGCATGTTGGATCACTGCTCGATTTTTGTTCAGTTTCAATCACTTTCAATCACTTTAGGTCGATCGATTCCCCTAAAAAGGAATCAATTTAAAAACAACTTAAATCTATCGTTTGGTAAGCACAATCTTACTTAATGCAATAGCATTCACAAATAGCTTCTATTATTTTTGTAAATCTGAATTAACTATATAGATATAGCCTATCACCACAGACGTAGGACACACACAACAGGAGGCCCTTTTTTATCCCATCATTGAAGAGCCCCCTTAAGGTGCCCAAGCTTACTGGACTCAATAACATGCCACAGATTTCCTGAGCCCTCCATGTTATGCTAGAGCATTTAAATACTTACCAAAGTGTGGCATTGCGTCCATAAAGCCTCCTGCTGTGCAGGGAAGGTTGTCTGTGATTACTAAAGAAGCTTCAGGAGTTACTCTTACCTGCCCAGTAATTATAGTCTTGCGATTTCATCTAGCTGACTTTCTGAGAAAATAGCAAAGGCCCTAAACATTATGTCATCATAACAATTGTTGAAGATGTAGAAAAGTCTTGAAGGTACATTAAGGGCCCTTTCACACTATTTTTTTTTGCATTTTTTGTCGATGATGTGGTAGGGATAATGCAACAGCAGGTGCTAACCACTTCAGTTATCAACCAAAAAAACACAGTTTGCAGTGTACTGCGCTTGCATCTCCCATAAAAATGTATGGGAGATGCTTGCACTACGCCTGAATAAATGTGGGCTGCAGGGTGTTTTCGGTAACATACTGTATTGCGCTTTATGAGACACGCAAGCACAGGTCTAGTGTACCTGTGTTCCTTGTGCGGCCCTGCATTGTGGCACTAGAGCACACCAAAAAATATCAACTTGACTTTGCTTTCATTTAAAGCAATTAAATCACAAAGCCAGCTAGTCAAAATTTTGTACTGTGCGGTATTCCTGAACCGCTCCATGTCTCTGAGAGGCCACAAACCTCTGTGCATGCATTTTTTCCATCCTTGCCTCCTTCACTGTCCAATCATAACACCCCCTCAGTAGTCATGGATGGACCCCCAGAAAAAACACAGGTACTGGAAATGGAAACATTCCATGCGTCTGTGCCACTGGCGCCTCTAGGCACTTGCCATGGCTAGTGGCAAATAAGGTCCTAGCAAAAATATATGTTGTGTAATTCTGCAATACCACTGCATTTCCCCAAGCAAGTACAGAAAATGTCTGCAGGCCACCTAAATACATTTTTGCCTATTTTACTTTTGAATACTGAATCCAACAGAGTAAAATGCTTAGTAAAACCACAATACCTTATCTATGAATTCATAAAGTATCGTGCCTTTATCTGGGGTTTTAGTTACCCCTATGTCATGACATGGTTTAATTTCCCTATTCTCTGTGATATATATTCTTACATTAAGTAAGTGTATAAAATGGAAATGCCCAATCTATGGAATATAAAATTTTGTGCACCTTGGAAAACAAATAGTATAGTTTAGTATTTTTTCAAAAGCAGTATTTTGTAAGTATTTTGTGTTTGTAGTGGGCCACTAAATACAGTTGAAAATGCTGTACACACTTCACCACCACCAGACAGGCATTTATATCTGATATGTCTACATCAGGTGTCTGGCTATATTTAAAGTATGGGTAATAACCTGTTTGTGGGAGAGGATAATAATTTTACTGTCTTTCTATTGCCTTTTCAAAGAGACTTGCACTTACTTCCTGTCCTGTTGTTAAAGGTGTTTTTACTTTTCTGTATGTAACATCTAAGTGATCGACCCTGTCGCTGTAAATATATTAGAACTGGAAATCTAGGACAACTTTTACACTAACCTTAAGACAGCAGTTCCAAATCTTCATCATCCAGGACTAAGTATTACCGGAACAATTTGGTTGGATATAAACTTAACCGCCCTAGCGGTCAGGACGGCAGCATCTTGTCCAGCGCTGCTAGTGCTACTATAGCACTGGACGAGATGCTGCCGTCCAGCACACATCGGGGCTCCGGGAGCGCATACTTATAGTTCTGCGCTGTCCCGGTGTCCACAATGTGACATGCTGCCAGCATGCCTCCTTCTCTTCTCCCCCCCGCCTGACGTCACATCGGGGAGGCGGCGGGAGATTTGAAAGTACAGTGCATGAAATCAGTTTTCTATGTAGAAAACTGATTTCAAAGTGCATCTATGTACTAAATCTCGCCCAAATAAAAAGTCTCTGGTGCCCCAGATGTGCCCATTTGCAGTAACCCTCTCTAACCTGGTGTGATTTTATCACATCCATCACACCAGGTTAGAGAGGGTTAACTGCAAATGGGCACATCTGGGGCACCAGAGACTTTATTTGGGCGAGATTTAGTACATAGCAGCATAGCTTTGTGCCCTGATTTTTGTGTTTTCTCATTAAATTTGTTAAAAAAATAATATTTTACATAATTGTTTGTTTCAAACATTATTATATTCAGGATGTCTACTAGACCCTTATATGGACATATTTTGGGAAGTTACAAGCCTACAACATAAAGAAAAATTTACCATTGAAGTCTATGGTGCACTTTTGGTACAAAAATCTGGACCTCAGCAGTGCGCTAGGGAGGTTAAAGAAGACCTACCACCAGAAGAACATTATTAAATGAATGGCACTAGAAGTGCCGATTATAGGAAGAAAAGCAAAAAAAACTTACCTGCAATGAGTAATTTAAAAAGATCCCTCGTAGCATCCCCTCACTTCCTGGTTGGACAGCAGCCACTGAGATCTCTGAGTGCAGTGTTAGTTTGATAATTCTGTCATGGTGGCTCTCCATTCAAAGTATATTGAGAAAAATTCCCATAGAAACCCATTGAATGCACCCAGTGGCCACCCATGTACACGGAGTACCATGTACCCATGTACACCCATGTTAGGCCCTTTGGAAGCCTGACGAATAAATATGGAATTGCTCACACAATTCCACTGAACAGCAGGTGAGTATATTTTTTTAGGATCCTGGAGCTCTAAGCCACCATCATACCAGCTCAGAGGTAAGTCAAACTATAACTTCACAAATTAAATTTTTACATATTGAGTTTATATTCACTTTAAGAAGTATGAGATCTATGAGATTTATCTCTCCATAGATCAATGCAGAAAACACAGTTTACTATTGTTTTCACTGAAGATCCATATGGACTACATTGAACTTCTAAACATATGCCAAAAGTTATTTATACGACATTCGATGCATAGTTAGGCCCAGAGTAAGCTTAAAGACTGGATGGGAGTAATAATAAGTAATTATAATATTCTATGTACTGATTATTTATATATGTCCCTAACCAGACTATAAAACTCTGGGATGCAATGCCCCAGCACCAAGTCTGTTAGTTATTTAGTAATATAATAAAACAGTGTTTGTTTTCAAAATCACACATTGCTAGGAATTCTGAGAATACCACATAAAGGAAAAAATAACAAAGCAATCTTACCCCCCAACAAAAAAGGGATAGTTTTAAAAGACTTCTAATAATAACAAGACACATCTAAAGTTATATAGCTATTTCTTCAAAGCGTTCTTAAAATACCAACTGTTTGGTGTTTTTACAGTAAATAGCACATTCTAGAAAACAGAGACACGCTATTTTTACAAGAACAATGGGACATAAAACAAAAGTGATGGGTGAAATTAAACTAATAACCGTTTCTAAAAATACTTTATAAATCATATTTTCAGATCTGGTATGTTAACAATTATTTAAGATATATATTCATATGATCAGATCATTTAAAAAAAAATCTAATCTTTATTATTAAGGCACAGACAGCACATAGGGTGAGACAAATCCGATAGACAACCATCGTCAATTCCAGGTAGGAGATACAACCTTAAGCAATAAAAACAAGGTAACAGAGCATACCACATAGGATCCAATGCCTAAGCAGAGGTAAGGAGACTACCCCACATAGTGCTGCCAGGGCCCCATAACATTATCCAAAAAATATTTTATGTAGATATGAAGGTATATTATGAATGTATTTATTTACACAAAACTGAAAATTAGAGATAGTCACAGAATTTTGAAAGTTATTTGCGGAGCCTGGACCTGGATCTAATTTGCAGAACCGCAGAAAAAGGTATTATCACCAAATTGCAAGAAAAGTTTGTGAGGACGTTACAAAAAACGCATGTAGTTTTTGCATAAAATAAGTGCAAAGTTGATGTATCAACTGAAAATTTTCTACTGGACTTTAACCCTAATTTATGCAAAAACTACATGCGTTAGAGCAATAAAATATAAAAAATAAAAAAAATAAATTCAACCATCTCTACAAAAAAAAACTGTTGTGTATAGGTACCCATACACGTTGCGATTTTTCGTGGACCGATTCGATATTCGATTTCGACTCCCGATTTTTGCTTTACTGCTATTTTTAAAAGTCGGTCGGATGCACGATTTTTCACCCGAATTTTCACCCGATTTTTCACCCGATTAGTCACAGGCCAGTCTTATCAGGAATCTTTTAAACGTCTCTTTTAAATGTGGCCACCTGACTGAAAATTACGGGCATCATCATTCGGGACCCGACCGAAGGCCACTATACCACATAGCTGTTGTTAGATCTAAAGGAAATTGTATGGAGTGATCTAACCGCGTATGGGGGGCTTTAGTTACCGTACTTCTGCTTTACTGTGATCATAAGATCCAACCCAAATTCAAATGAAATGTTTAAAAGCTTTCTCAAGAACAGCTTGTTTTTTTCTTCCTGACAGTTCCAAGCCTAATTTGAATGCATGTTGTGTATCTCTCTAAATGACCTAAACCCAGACTAATTCAAAAAACAAGTCTCACTTTAGGGTCAGAGATCGAGCTGAAGAAAGTTGGAAAGCACGAAGCTTCAAATGAAGGGAAAAAACAAGACCACTACAATGTGATAAAATCTATGTGGCTGTCTTCTAAAACATATCACCGCTGTCACACTGTCCCTTCCAAATTAATTAGATGGATTAAACAAAATCTTTTTTATTGTGCAGCATGTTGTAAGCTGTTAAAGTGAAGAAGTAACAAAGCCATTCACAAACAGATGGTTTGAGTTCCTCGTGATATCCTGTACACATTTGTTTTCAATTTGTCTAAAAATAATAGAAGAAAACACAGCTGAGGGGCCTAGTGTGATTTTTACGAAAGGCTCAAGGCCCCCCTCTTCCTTTTTTCAGATCAGATAAGTTTACAAGCACATATGTTTGAAATCACTCACATTCGAGAAGACCGGAATGGAAGAATTCGGAAAAACTATCAAGTGCTGTGTTTATTTTACGTAATAACTGACACAATTTTTTCAGGCACTGCAAACCTTTTTCTTCCAGGTCTGTCATCCAATAAATATTTGGGTATGATCACTTCCTGGCATACATAAAAGCTATTCATTATGATCAGCGCACTGGAACTGGTTGCATTCTAGTGGCCATGAAGTCCAGATTTTTTGTTCCGCTGGTCAAAGGTTAAACGTAGTGCAGTACATCAAATTCCGGCCGGCGGACCACACCACGTAGACAGTCAGTGCGGTGGGCAGATATCTTGATTGGCTCCATCAGGCCCCCATCAAGGCATGTGCTTAGCATAGGGGGTGTCAATGGAGCCCTCCACTCTGTTGAAACATACCCTTAGTGCTTATTAAAAAGTGCCCATACACTGGTCAAAAGGTTAGCAGCCAGGTTAAATTTTTCTGTTCAATCTGATCATATTGAGACAAATATTTAAATTCTGATTCAAAACAGATCCATTCCTTTACAATTCAGATACAAATTGATCAAAATACTGAGAAAACCCGCCAGATACTTGTACAATTGTCTAAAATTTACCAACATGTCCGATGACTGCTCGATGTTTGATTTTGATATGATCAATCAAATGGAAAAAATGTCACCATGTATGCCCACTTTAAGCAATAATGTCCTGATATGTTTATATGATTTACTGCTGTGTACCCATCACGCAGACTAATGAATAAATGTACGGATCACTCCCTTACACCCATCAGACAATTGTAGCTAGTGATGGCCGAACATTCGGCGTGTCCATCCGCGAACGGGCGGAGCGGACTTTTAAAAAAGTCCGCTGGCCGCCCGTTCGCGGACAGATTCAAATTCCCCGCCTGATAGACTGGGTTCTCTACCCGGTCTTCAGTGAAATATTCTTCCTGCGGCGGGATCTCGCTGCTAACGATCCCACCGGAGGAAGAATAGAGGGCTCCTTCTCGCTGGCAAACACGGCGGGTCGAACACCCGTACTGTCCGCCAGCGAGAAGGAGGGCGAACATGCTTGTTCGCGGCCGAACTGTCCGCTTTGCGGGCAGTTCGGCCATCACTAATTGTAGCATTCCAATAATGATGGAAAATTCCCCAACTGGTTGGGGGTTGATAGGAAGAATTTCCAATGTTTCTCCATCATACAAGGAACAGGCCTTTTTAAAAAAAAAAAAAGATTAAATGTGTTTAGTCTATTTGCAATATTACATATTGTATATGGCCATTTTATGCCAAATTTACTACCCTTACATAGCGCCTTAAATGTCATACAATTCCCTATAGCCTTAGTAGAGACAAACCATGTTTTTTCAAGGAAACCTAAAGCTGGCCATCAACGGAACCTGCTCGAAGGAACTCGACCAAACAGGTTTCCAACATGTTGGAAAACCTTTGTCGAAATCCTTTACATTGAATGGGAACCACGAGTCACCATCCAATGTAATGGACGGGCTGACAGTTGAGCTGCACAAACAGGCTGTGTGGACAGCTACGGCTGTGTGTGTGAAGGGGCAGGGCCAGCTCTGTCAGAAGAGGGGGGGGGGGCGTGCAGGCTGGCTGCTTCTCCGGCTAGGAAAAGGAGAGACCCAAGAAAACGGTCCCCATCGTATGGTAATTGATGTGCCCATGTGGTGCACATTGATTACTGTACGATTGATCCGCAATCAATCACAGCGTGGTGACGAATCTGCCCGTGTGTAGCCAGCTTAAGGCCCCCAACACTTTACAATCTGACTAAACGATTTCTGTACAATCAACTTTTGTTCTACCAAAACTATGTAATGAGAACCTTTCTAAACCTTCCAATCACTATGTATTCTATCAGGGAGGACACAGCACTACATAGTTGTTGGTAGATCTAAAGAAAATTGTATGGAGTGATCTAAAGGTGTATGGGGGCTTTAGTCACCCCTCCGGACCACTGGGCGATACAAACCTTAGCTGTGCAATTTTTTCACCTGTGTTGCTTGATTACACAAACTGGATATAAATATCTAAAGAGATTTTTAGGATGTGTTCTTGCATGAACTGTTTCTGGGACTGTGTGGTGAGGGGAGTCCTGGCATATTCAACCTATAAAAATATTTCCGGGCCATCTTGATAGCAGGGGACACAATAAACCACCCTCCCTAATACATAACATAAGAATACCGATAAACATACAAGTGATCATAATTGATGAATGTCAACTTTTTAAAAGTTTTTAAAAGTTTTAAAGTTTTTCTAAAGAACAATACTAAATCGTAGTTGTCACGTCATCAAGCTACAGCCAGTTGCTCAGAGCGCACTCTTTGTGTGCCGGTCAATACTTTGGATGTGGCCGATCAATTGGAGCGCACGCCAATCGGACGCCCACCAAATGACTTGAGGATCTATGCTTGTATGAGGGGCTTTAGACACCAAGACCACACTCTGCCTGTGGCAATATACATAAGAGATCTGCAGAAAAAGAAAAACAAACAGCAATTTAATTTTTGAATGCCCTAACGTATAGGTCCCCAGTCCTGTATGCATCGTAGCTTTTCTGTTTATGCCCACGTTCCTCCGGTAATACAGAGCTGTTAACATTTCCAGTGACTGGCAAAGCAGATTTATTTTAGTATTGTCTTTCAGTGGCAATAAGCATGTGGATTTCCTGTCATTTGCACCTATTTAAATTGTCCATATGCATTTGCTACAGTGAATAACTTTCAGCTCACTCTGAACAGGAAGGTGTACACAGGCAATTACTCCACTTCAGTATGGCCTTTGTTGTGAACCAGCTAGCAACATAAAACTTAAGAGTCACACAAAGCATGGACATCATTAGTGAGTGTGGGGTGATTGCTATAGATTATTTTAGTTAGCTGAAAGTGCTTGTACACACCGGGTCATAAAACATCTCTTTTCCTGTACACATTGTTCTATTATTTGCTTATTTCTTGACATTTTGTCTGAAGTCGTTGTGGAGCCCTTTTCAAGATGATGTTAAGTCATGGCCATGCAGCATAGTACAGAATATCCAATAAATAAAGTCTTCTATTTTTTATTTCGTATTCTTTCCCAGTGCTTTTTTTTCTCAGAGAAAAGGTGGTGGAACTCACCCCCCCCCTCCCCTGGCCACGCCCCTACCTACCCCTAGAACCGCCCCCTAAAATCGTCCCTTTTATGCCGTGTGTCCACCCCATAAATAGCTCCCCATCGGGGTAACGGGGGCACGTGCCGGCCAGCGTAGGCAGGAAAAAAGCCCTACCTGTTAGAATACTTGCCTAAAAGCCCCCATACACCTTACCATACAATTTCTGTACAATCTACTTTTGTTCTACCAAAACCATGTAATGTAAGGACCTTTCTAACCCTTCCAATTACTATGTATTCTATCAGGGAGGACCCGGCAACAACATCGTTGTTTGTAGATCTAATGGAGATTGTATGGAAAGATCTAAAGGTGTATGGGTGGTAATGCCGATCCTGATCTTTGGGACTGTGCCCGAACAAACCTGCTGTGTCTTACTAAAAGATTAATGGAGTCTTTACCCGGTTATTAGATGGTTGGGCACCCTTTAGTTCTTGGAAGGATTTCTACAAGACTTTGGAATGCGGTTTCGGCTTCTACAAGACTTTGGACTGCCATTCCGCTAGAAAAAAAGCCCAGATGAGTGATATGTGTCCCCATTTTATGACTTGTGGTCCCATGTGTATTCCTGTAAATCCAATAATTTTAGTTGCTATTGGGCCCTGGATTCCAGAAGGGGAATGAAGGAACAAAGTGGGCCTCCCCATTTTATCCTATTTGTTTTATTTTAATAAATCAAAAATGCATACAGCAGGGCGTTTAAAAAAAATACATGCGGAAACACTACGTTTTTGAAAACAAACGCATGCAGTGTGAATGGTAGCATCGGTTGTCTATGTAAAAACATGTGCAGTAAAACAAAGCGTGCGTTTTTAAAATGCGACGCAACACATATAGTGTGAAAGGGCCCTAAGAAAGTAGGTGTAGAGCATAGGAGCTGGAAAACAGGTTGTCTATGGATGGTGACTAGTCCTATGTAAAACTATATTCACCTGAAAAGCCCAGGAGGTCTTGGAAATTTTTGGAGAAACCTACTAGTATGCTTAACCTACTTGAGGATACATCATTATTATGCTCTGTTGGTGCAAAAAAAAATGCTTTTTGTTCAGATATACAGGGTGATCCCTATTATTATTATTATCATTTATTTATATAGCGCCAACATATTACGCAGCGCTGTACAATCACTATCTCCCTGAACATTACATTTATATATATATATATATACTGTACTAATGAGTTGGTCTATTAAAGACTGGCAACATATTTGATTTTTTATTATACCCATGTCTCTTATGATTCTCATAAAATTATTATGTGTCTAAATGTCATGTAAACATTTTCAAAATGTTAAATTGGTAAAAACAATACAAAAACTATAATACTGGTCTAAGCCTTGTTTTATAGCTCCAATATCTGGAGAACCCCTACCTTCTGATGGGGCAACATCATTCACCACGCACCAAGAACATTTTAAGCACCTACTGTGGCTTTCGCCAGTGAAACATGAGTGTTTAGCTGCTACTGGGGTGTAGGAATGGAAAACACAAGAATGGAAAATATTAATACTCATTATTATGTACTTGGCTAAATCTTTTATATTCATAAAATGTCAAACAGCAGACAGATTAATGTTCATGGTAATTCCACACAATGCTCACAAAAGAGCAGTGGCATTGTGTCAGGACAGTTACATCAATTGACTGGACTTTGTATAAGAAATGCAAAGTGATAACTGAGCATATTCTTTGCACCCAGTGCTCTCTTACTGGTCACCTCGCCAAAGTTACCCACCAAGAATGTGATTGTGCAGTTGATGTTATACCTATGGAACTAGCAGACTTTGCGTCATTGGCCTGGCAGTAGATGACTCAGATGGCAATGTTGGATAATGTTTTTTTTTATCGAGTAAGGTTAAAAAGAGCTTTTTACATCCAGACTGTAAAAACTTACCGCAAATACACTAGACCAAGTTATGTATGTGAATTAAGGCCCGCTTTGAATATCCCGACATTTAACATGAGCCCCACTATGGATAAGTTAGGCTTCATTTACATGTGATTTAAACAAAACGCCCGGTAAACTAGCTAAAATTGCAATGACCGGTAGACGCCACATGAGGGCTTAAGAGCGATTGACCTGCAATTGGGTGTTTTCTTAATGACCCCAGAGGGCCCGCCCAGTTTTGCAGGTTGTTTCCGTGCGGCCGTTATGGACTGAAAGTCTTAACTTAGCCTTACTCAGTAGGTCACTTATGACATTTATGGAGAAATATGGCTAATTTACTAAAGCAGATGAGAGTTTTCATACAATAAATTGTGTGAACACTTATCCAATCATTAGTTATCCAAACATCTAAAAAACAAACCCATCTTTTCCTATTTTATCTGGACATAACTGGACATTAAAACACCATAAACCTCTATGTTGTGCAGTACTCCTCTACATAGAACAGGGGTGGGCAAACTAAGGCCCGGGGGCCATTTAGCTTTCTTTCCGGCCCTTTGTCACCTTAAAAGATGCTCCCCTTCACTTGTTCTCTGCAATGAGGATGATGTCTAGGGGATGATGCTGTGGTGTGATGCATTACACTGTGGGAGCATCTTCATGGTGACAACAGGCAGTCTCTAGGAATTATCTCTGCTCATTGCAATGAATGGGCATGCGTGCAATTGGCACACCTATGATGAGTCGGCCATTACAGGCTCTTGGTCCGGCCCCTTTATCGAATTTAAGTAGCCAACGTGGCCCCTGAGCCAAAAAGTTTGCCCACCCTTGACATAGAACCATGGCAACACATTATTATTATTAACTGCTATTTATATAGCGGCAACATATTACTATACAGTGCTGTACAATAAATTAGAGTTGGGATGCAACATACAGGTAATGACCATGGAGGACCATGCCTAGTCTGGTTTACCATCTACATGCCAAATGGACCATTGGGCATGGCATGCGACTGCATACTGTTGCACCATGGCACTATGATTGCATTGCACATTTACTGTCACGCATGCTGTTACATCATTAGTCATTGGTAGCTGCACTGTATAAATTATAACTGACAGTGGACAGGATCTAGCTTTTTACAAAATTGGCTACTTGAGGGGAATATTCAAACACTTTGTTTTGTAAGTATTCTAAATACATACTTTGAAATTAGTGGGTAATATTGTTCATACATTTCTATTCCTATTTTTTTTTATTGCACCTATCAATCACACCTTACAATCTTACATACACATACAATTTCTGTACAATCAACTGTTCTTCTACCAAAACCATGTAATATGAGGAGCTTTCTAAATTTTCCAATCCCTATGTATTCTGTCAGGGAGGACCCGGCACTACAAAGTTGTTGGTAGATCTAAAGGATATTGTATGGAGTGATCTAAAGGTGTATGGGGGGCTTAATAGTGCAATTCCGCAGGGAGCGAATGTATACAAAAGGAAAAAAAATCCCAGCGAAATATCATTCCTCTGGCAGCAATGGGGCTAAACGGGTTAAAGTAACAGGTCGGAGGAGTGTGGTAGCTCTAATTGTTCCAAGCCAAAGAGCACTGACCCTCTGTAGAAGCATAAAAGGGAAAGGAAGGTTTGAAATGTCACCAGTCATTCCAACAAAAGCAGGTCATTCCTGACATCTCCAAAGAAAATGGTAATGCGGAGAGCATTTCCCATGACGTCTCTGGGTGACTAAAACCAGAATTTCAACCCTCGCTCAACTCATCTGCAATTAATGATGTATTTACTGAAGAATCTGCTTTCATATATACATTTTATGAAGAATGTTAAGAAATTATGGGTGTCATTGGAAAGTAAAGTTATTTCCAAATTTTTGTTAGTGTGCTCTGTAGTGAACTGGCCATGAAAACTACTTAAACTATGGGTTTCAGTGTCTTTCTTTAAAATTTACTTGAATGATAACACTTTATACATGCTAGAAGAAAAGCATACATTAGAAACCTAGACATGAACTCTCAGTACCATTTAACTGTAAACATATCTGGATCTGTGTACTAGTGATGAGCTACTTGGATAATATTTGAATTTGCGTAATTTCGCGAATATCCGCCATAATATTCGATTCCATATTCGTAATCTCGAATATCCGCACTTGTGGACATGAATTGCGATCTACAAATCGCAATTGCAATCACATATGCGCAATGCATGCAAGTCAATGGAGCTCGGATATTCGACTGGGAGACCTATTAGATTGTAAGCCCGTCTGGGCAGGGTCCTCTACTCCTCCTGTGTCATTACCTGTACCAGTGTGTTATACTGTGTTGTATCTCCACTCTAATGTATTGTACAGCGCTGCGTAATATGCTGGCGCTATATAAATAAATGTTAATAATAATAATAATCCGTCATTTCCATGTTAAAAAATCGCATTGCGATTATATAATCGCGTTCCAGCACAATGAATGGGATCGCAAACTCGCAATAAATCGAGTAAAAATCGCAATAAATCGCGATCGCGACGGATATCCGATTGTATATTTGCGAATATTCGCGAAATGGCGAAATAGCGATATTCGAGCTAAATATTCGAAAATGAATATTCGAGCTCAACACTACTGTGTAATAATCACTGCCAGAATTCAGCAAAGGCACATGTATAGGACATGAAGAAGGTATGTTTTACTATAGCACACAATATACACAATATGGTAATTCAGTTCAAACAAAAAAGTAAAAAACCTCCCTAGTGCTCTGCTGAGGTCCAAATTTCTGTACCAAAAGTGCACTAGACTTTAATGGCTTCTTTTTATGTGGTAGGCCTGTAACTTCCCAAAATATGTCCGTACAAGGGTCTAGTAGACATCCTGAAGATAATAATGTTTCAAACTTGTTTGATATTTGTTTTTTGTTCATAATAAAAAAAAAATTTTATTTGGAATTTTTTTTACTCTGAATTGCATTGGATACAGTTATCACTGTATCCAGTACAATTCCACTTGGCACCCTCTCTCCCCTGGTGTGAAAAACAAGGGTTAACTGCATAGGGGCACATCTCCATAGAAAACTGTTTTCGTGCAATTTACTTTCGAATTTCCTGCCGCTTTCCCGGTGTGACGTCATCACGTCACTCCACAGGGAGGGGGGGTTGCCACTTTCCTGGAGTATCCTCCATGTCACATCAGAGCCACGTGCAAAACTGTAAGTTTGCATTGCTTGGGCTCCGATCTCCACCGGACGTCCCCATCTCGTCCAGTGCAGTACTGACAGGACAGCACTGGACGAGATAGGGCTGTCACTATTGTGCCTGGTATACAATGCTTTGTATGAGTACAGTGCCCACAGTGGCTCAAATGGCACTTCAACAAAAAGGGAATACTACCCTCATAGATGGAACCAGAAGGGCAAATACCCTGGGACAAGGGTACAGCCTACGGACAGAGGAGAGAAGTAAGACGGAGCAATGAGTCAGCATAAAGAATAAAATCTAACCTGAGCCTGGGGAGAAACCTTACATAAGGAAATGGCCAATTGAACTAGCTGACTGAAAGATATTAAGAAAACCATATCACTATAAAGGATACTACATAGACAAGTCATGTATATATTACATTTTACAATAATATAGCACACATGATGCATTCCTTTATTCACATCTTTCTGCAAATGTACTAAGATCTGTCCAACCTTCTTATTACTACCTACTATTTGTGGTCTTCAAGTGTCTCTGCGTCCAGTTCCTGTGTCCGTGGGATTGTTACTCTGCGTCCAGTCCCTGTGTCCGTGGGATTGCGTTACTGCTCATGTGCCCCACGGACAGCCGTTGGGACTTGGAGCGCAGAGACTTTGGGCGGCCGGTGTTTTGTCAAAATCTGCTCCCCCGTCAAGATTTGCTTCCCCTGTAGCACAGAATGGCCAAGGTGAGGGGGGAGCTGATATCGACCGGGGAGTCATCCAAAGCAGTGCCCGTGAAGCTGTCACCTAGGGTGGCCACTGTGTCCGTGCTCCCCCGGTCTCCAGGCCCTCTGTCGAGATCTGCTCCCCCACTGTAGCAGACAATGTCATTAGCTACAGGGGGAGCAGATCTGGATAGAGGGCGGGGGGTGGCATTGACACAGTAGCCGCCGTGGGTAAGAGTTTTGCGGCCACTGCTGTTCAGAGGGTCCCGGGGAGCACAGCTCGATGGAGACCGGGGGGTCATGGACACAGCAGCCGCCCTAGGTGACAGCTTTACGGACACTGATATGGATGACTCCCCGGTCGATATCAGCTCCCTCTGGAAGTGCTCTCCCTGCTGGCCATTCTGTGCTACAGGGGGAGCAGATTTTGACGGGGAGCAGATGTCAACGGGACACCGTGCGTAACTGTTGAAGCGGCAGGTGAGCACGGGCACGCAGCGGGTGCGCGCTTGCGTGGACTTACTTCTACTTACTACTAAGCAGCAGTGGGCGTTACAAGTGGCAGCGGGCAAGCAATGTCAGCTTGGCATATGTTCTAGCGCCCGTTAATTTAACGGGCTTAATGTCTAGTACTGTAAATTGTTATATACTATAAATAAACCGTCTCGTAAGCTCATTATTTGATTTTGTGTTTAATTACTAACCAACCATACACCTTTAGATTTCTCTGTCAAATTTCCTTTAGATCTCCTTTTGTTTTACCAAAACCATGTAATATGAGGGATTTTCTAAACAATTAAGTCTACCTGTGTTCAATCGCAGAGGACCCTATACTACATAGTTGTTGGTAAATCTAAAGGATATCTGATAGAGAGATCTAAAGGTGTATGGTCAACTTTAGTGGTGCGCCTCGATACACCGAACGTTAAACGATTGATTGCTGATTGCAGCTTAAGAATCTATGCCTGTATGGCCAGTACAAAAATCAGTACATAAAATTCATCAGAAAACATCTATCGGTTTCATACATGTAACTTATGTTAATTTATACTTGAATCATAAAAAGAAAATATGTAACCCTGCATGAATAACTTTGCTTTGTCTATAGTGTTTGACAAATAGTTAATCCATAGGAAGCACAAAATTTTTATACTGGACAAACAAATTCTACGACTGGAGCATCTCATGTATTAGCATTAGCTCAGAGGGTGTTGATAAGCATTCAAGGTCAAACTTTCCAGATAGAAATCTGTGAGTCTGGAATCTGACATTAGGAAGTATCAGGTATCCCATTGTGGTTGATTCCAGGAATGTAAAATAATAGAATTCCACAGGAGGCTCTTTTTCATAAAGCCTAGGAGGATGTGTTTAACCCTTTACAGCAAATGCTCAACGTTTGCTCTACCTGCTATGCACCTATAGGTGGTCATATAGTACCCACCTTGCTTGATGATTGGTAATCAAGTCGTCCACGCCACAAAAAACTGTAAATGATAAATTAGCCATGCGTATGCTCAAATGGCTTTAGTTGGACTAATTTTTCTGTTTTCTTGTATATAATATAATAATAATGAATTGCACTGCCACTGCAAATTATGTTATTGTCATATGTGCGGTGCCAAGCTATCTCAAACTTTCTATATAATGAATTCTACATAATGAATTGGAAAACATGCTGGAAGTACAACTGTATGACATTTTGGCCTGGTACAGATGCCAACTGTAACTAGTGCTCTAAATTTGCAGCATTCTCTATCAAACAGTTTGTGGCAAACCTTACTGCCAATGGCTAACTGGTCAGCTTTTGTGTTAAGAATTTATGTTAAAATAAACTTTTTTTAAAAACAACTTTTGCTTCTTACACCAGCATAGGTTCTTCTTAGCCCATAATATATGTTCATATTGTAACTGGAATGATGCAAAGTGTTTGCTAGAAACTGCAGAGGATGGCAGCTGTAGTTGGAAGTAACCCTAAGAAGAGAAGGTACATCCCTAGACAACCTTTGGGTTCTCACCCATCCCTACAGAAGACTGATGGCTGAGAACACTGATGTCTAGAGGCATGTATAAGATGATTACTTAAGATGATCTAAAGCCATACGTGGGTCATTTTTTTCTTTTAAATTAATTCACAAATCAAAATGTTTTAACTGAACTGATTGAACGTGGTGGAAATCAAGCTTGAAACGGAAAGAGCTGTGATCAGTAGTTTAACTGTCCTTGTGCATCCTTAACCTCCCTAGCGCACTGCTGAGGTCCAGATTTCTGTACCAAAAGTGCACCATAGACTTCAATGGTAAATTGTTCTTTATGTTGTAGGCCTGTAACTTCCCAAAATATGTCCGTACAAGGGTCTTATAGACATCCTGAATATAATAATGTTTGAAACAAACAATTATGTGAAAGAATTTTTTTTTTTTTATAAAATTCATGAGAAAACACAAAAATCAGGGCACAAAGCTATGCTTCTATGTACTAAACATCATCCAAATAAAGTCTCTGGTGCCCCAGATAGCAGTTTATTTGCATTTAGCATGATAAACTTTAGCATCTAATTTGATATAAAAAACTAAACATAACACGGTATTATTTTACAGATGAACTCTTAAGCTGGACATACACCTTTAAGCAGGGTCTAAATGACTCAATATTCGAGCCATCCGATGTACCCTTTAGCAACGTGATGACGTCATCACGCTGCTGTCAGATATCGGCGGGGCTGGGGAGACAGCTCTGCTCTCCCCAGCTCAGGCGAAGCTTTGCCTGGAGACTCGCGGTCTCTATGCAAAGCATTGGACATTGGCCGTATTTTCGGTCATGGCTATGACCGATATGGCTGTTTTCGAGTGGTATTGATTTGTCCTGCTCGAAAACAGCAATGGGGGCATATTATATGGGTCAGATAGATGGCCGTGAGTGTGCACAGTGCTCGAAGCGGCCATTGATCTGGCCCATATCTGCTGGTCTGTACCCTGCTTTAGATCTCTCTGTCAGATATCCTTTAGATCTACCAACAACTATGTAGTATGGGGTCATCTGCGATTGAACAGGTAGAGTTGATTGTTTAGAAAGTCCCTCATATTACATGGTTTTGGTAAAACAAAAGGAAATCTAAAAGGAAAAGAAAAACAGTTGCCCGCACTCAAAGTATATGCATATTGTTGATTCTCATTTATTGGTCCCTCTAGGCTTCGTGAAAGTATAACATTGGTGATGTCGGGTGCTGGAAGCTAAACAGAGTCTGTGCCACTCTGACCAATACCGCACAACTTTAGAAATGATAGATCCACACTCCGGGGATAAAAGCAATCCGCATCACACACTTTATTCGAACTTCATTAAAATCCATACAGCGAGTTTCGTGTCAACCCCAACATAGGGAGTACCCCTCTTATGGTGTATGGGAACCCTAAAGGTAGGAATACACGGCTTGATTTCACAGCACTCTATACAAAAACATGTTAGTAAACCTTGTTCAATATCCTATACTTTGAATGGGGAATGAGGGTCCGAGGAATGAGGTCGGAGGTTAAGGCTTTAGCCTTAACATGCTGTTAAGAAAATCTGTAAGAAAAATAGTTTGAAACTGTCCTGATAAAGTCACAGCTTTCTTATGGACTCCCCTGCCTGCAGCTCATATGTCAACTAAGCATGGTTGTTATACTTATTGTTGGTTGGTCAGAATTGCCCACTTACCTCTACTGACAGACCATGACCTGCAACCACCCAGTTGCCCATTGGAATAACAAAGGGGTGGTACTGTGAAAGCATAGCTTATATTAACTAAAGCCAGCCATACTTGGCCATACTCAGCCATGCGCTATCTTTCTCACAGAGACCTTGTAATACGTAAAATATCTGTTGATACCTCCTGATGAAGCTACCCAAGCGAAACATGTTGAGGATTAACAGACATATATGATCTTGGTGATGTAACCATATTTACTGACTTGTTATGATGTTTTCTTGAAAATTGTGTACAGTGTCTATTTTCACATTAAACATACGTTTTTTTTTTACTGCAAGTCTGACACTGCCTTTTAAAAGTCCCCAAGTACCCCATCCGTATTGATACAGAGAGGGAAACATTTTCTTTTTCTTTTCTCTACATATATCTAGTTGGGATGTGGCAAATCAGCAGAATGGGGTCCACATATTCCTTTTTTCCCTTATACATGGCTCAATCTTTTGTTGGATTCCCGAACAATCGATCACTGTGCTGTTCACAGCGATTGATTGTCCGGGAATGGAATGCAGCCCACCTGCCGTGATCAATCCTGCTCCAAGAAAATGTCGATCGAGCAGGGATCCCATCCCAAGTATCGGCAAGGGCTCAATTCCCTCAGATGGTGCACATCTATTCACAGAAGGATCATTCTGCGATTCTTGAAATACCCTTTTGTGTACGATCACACAACGATCGCCAGGGAATCGAGCCATGTAAGGCCAGCTTACTACTATGGGCATCCTGGTATTCTTTATAAAATCTTTAGTGGGTAGACAGGACCAAGACTTCCGAATCAACTGGGTGATCATTGCTGTGATTTTCTTTCTTATTTCTTATTATTATTTCTTTAATGGTGCAGCTGGATTGATTAAATAACTCTCACTTAATTTTTCAGCACAGGTCTGAAACGTTCCCATTATAACACAAGCATGATTTCACAGCCTTGAAAATAGATTAACTAATATTCTCAGAAACTGAAAACCAATGAGGAAAAGTGCCTGATGCTGAATCCCAAGATGTCTGCAGTCACACCTTCCTATACCATGGTGTGAATAGGAATGTGTCACTACAGCAGGACCAGTCCAGTAAGAGATAGCAAAGGAAGCTGAACAAATGCAAGGTGTCACCGATTTAGTGCAAGCCGTAAAATAATTGTTTGCTACCAGACACACCTTTCAGTGTTTTTACAGCAACCCATCTGCCTTTCACAGCTACAGAGGAGCTAACAAAATGATTATTTTTATATTAAACATCTTTGACGTACTTTCAGGAAGCACAGCTGTCATCGCTAGTTCTAAGACACTACATAAAAATAGCACTGAGTAAACTGAGGGTGCATAATGATGGCATTTCTTAGAAATTTCAACCTGAAAATGTTGAAAAAGCTCAATGGAAAAAGCATCAAATGTGTGTACTGAATTCATATTACTTTTTATTAATTAAAGTAGCGTATTTGATTATTATTATTATTTAAACATTTAATATAGGGGATAAAGCTATATGTTAGAGGATTCATTTTACTTTAATTATTAAATAAAAGCTTAAGCCCTTTCACACTATATGCGTTGCATCACATTTTTATATACGCATGTGTTTTCTCATAGAAAGCCAATGTTACCATACACACTACATGCATTTTTAATACCCCTGGCATTCCTGACGGCCCCATCTCATCCAGCGCTGTCCTGTCAGTACTGCACTGCACAGAGCCCAGGCAGCGCAAACTTACCATTTCGTGCTGCTACAGCTGCTCCGATCTAAAGTGGAGGCTGCTGCAGGAGAGCAGATCCCACTACCCCCTCCCGTGGAGTGACGTGATGAGGTTAAATTGGGGCGGTGGCAGGAGATTTAAAAGTAAATCGCACAAAAACAATAGTTTTCTATGAAGAAATCTGTTTTCAGTGTGATTCCCCAGATGTGCCCCTTTAAAGTTAACCCTCTGTCCCCTGGTGTGATGGACCTAGTGACATCAGAGGCTGCCAAAGTGAATTTTTCTGGATACAGTGATAACTGTATCCAATACAATTCAAAGTAAAAGAAAAAACACAAAACCCATTTCCAAATGAATACATCTTTTTATTATTAACAAAATCAAATAATAATACATACTGTTTGAAAATCTTTCATACAAAATAAGTATTTAAGATATTTTATCATGCAAATAATACATTTTTATTAAGTTATTTCTATTCTATCTACATATTTTTTTACATATTTGTTTATTTGTTTTAAACATTATTAGATTCAGGATGTCTACTAGACCCTTGTACGGACATATTTTGGGAAGTTACAGGCCTACAACATAAATTCCATTAAAGTCTATGGTGCGCTTTTGGTACAGAAATCTGGACCTTGAAAGAGCGCTAGGGAAGTTAAAAAAACGCATATAGTGTAAAAGAGCCGCCAAACACTCCTTACAAAACCATCAAATCTAAAAACTGTTATTGACAAACAGGATTTTTTGTTTTTTTTTGTAAACTTTTAGCAAAGTTTGCAAAAAAAAAAACTGACACTTTTCTATTTCATGATCTAGAGGACAGTCAGTAACAATGTCATCTCTAATTTATTGTAAAACTCTGCGTAATATGTTGGCACTATATAATGATGATAATAATAATAATTGTTAAAACCAGCTTCATCTCAACCCTTTAGGACACTCATGCTATTTGCCATATGACCCAACTACATCCTGCAGTGAAAAAAAGCTGCAGTAAAATGCCTCTGGAAGTGCTGGAAGTCTGGAAAAACATCTATATGTATAATAAAATAGCAGCTGCGCCGTATAAGAATTGAAAAATACTTTACACACAAAGAAACAGTTTACAGATGGCCGAGCATAGAAGAAGAAGAAAAAAAGCATTTGGCATCATGCAGAAATCTTCCTCCAATATTTAACCAGTTTAAGTGCTGAAAGGGAAAGAAAGGAGTATTTGGAGAAGAACTAGGCATTCTTATATAACAGAGATTCTCCCAGCCCCCTGCTATCCCTAAAGAGGCCTTTGCTGTACTAAAAATTTTGCAAAGCCTTGCATTGTTCTGACACTGGATCAGCAAGCACATAAAAAGCAACTGGCAGCTCAAAAGCAATCCAGTGATAGAGCCTGGTGCTATCTAATCAAGGCCAAAAGGTCACTTCCGAACAACTGGGCAATAAAAGATTATGTCTAACCTCAGAACAGAAAGGTCTAGAGGTGGCTGGAAGGGGAGGGGAATGGAGGGTAAAAGAAGCCCCCCTTTCGTCCCCTCGGTGGGAGGAAGTGCATTGAATAGAGCCAGCAGACAGGAACCATCTGGCTCTGTGAGTGGCCTGCCCTTAAGAAGAGAGAAAAGCCTTCACAGTGGGCTAGTCACTCTGCACAGATTTCATTGCCACCAAACATCTCTGAGTGCATAGAGGGAAAAAAACACTACAACAAAAGACAAGCTCAAAAAAGAAAAAAAAAAAAAAGTTTCACGTCAGCAGAATTCTTAAAACCTTTAAATGTAAGCCAAGTGAGTTTATATATGTAGTATGCTACTCATAACAGTCATAAATGTATAAAAAACGCTCCACACCTGCAAAGAAAATTACACTTTTACATAGTATATACGTTCGCTGTACAGCTTATTGCCTATTTAAAATGCTAAATTAGGTTAAAAAGGTTCAATGGCAAATATTTTCCCCGGCATTCTGAGATATTATGGTAAATGACTTGAAAGTATTTTGGACTTTCTGATTTTCAATGAGTTGGTGTCTCGTAAAAAAAAAAAAAAAACATATGAGATCGTTTGTTGGAGTACAGAAATATGCTTGTGCCAAAAATGTTTACACAATGTTGACTCTGCTGGAAGTAAGTTCTCAGCATCCTCTACTCTATTGGTACTTTCTAAAATCATTCTTAAACTAACTTCTGCTAATCTGAGGTCATGCCTCTGTGTTCCTGATCTTAGCTTCATGTTAAAAATACTGGCCTCCTGTAGCTTACTCCGGCAGTGCTTTGTCCCCCCTGAGGTTCAAATCCACCATGGTTGCTATCTACTTGGAGTGTGCATGGCATGTCCTCTCTGTTTTTCCTAAAAACGCACTGATAGACTAGTAGAAAAACGTATTTTCTTTTAAATTGTAAAGGTTTTTTTTGCATGTAACTATTGTCATTCGTCCTTTAGTCACTTGACTCGTGATTGTAAAGTTCATTGGTATTTTGCTTAGTTTTTTGTTAAAAAGAAACATAATGGCATAAGGTAGCCATAGACGCTTTTTTTTCTGACAAATTCTCGGCAGACTGACCGCATATGATAACGTCATCATGCACTCTTTGTTAAGCCCCCCATACACCTTAAGATCGATCCAGACAATCTCCATTAGATCTTAGATCCATTACATAACAAATGTGTAGTATAGTGGCCTCCCTGAAGGGTTGGGGTACACTACAAAAAAGAAAGTATGGCTCTAACACAAATATTTTTTTTTTACAAATGACATGACATGACATTACTTTCCCCATCCAAAGTAAAGTTAAGTCAAAATTTGAAAAAATCGGAATTTAGACTTTTTTTTACTTTATTTATGCAAAACCTACATGTGCTAGAGCAAAACGTTTTTTTTTCAAAAAAAATTCGACCATCTCTACTCTTTGTGCGCCGGCATTTATTTTGGATGGGAAAAGTAATTAAATCAACCTAAAAATTACAAACCTGTCTGTAATTTAGCTGATCGATTTCTGGGCCGATTTAAGGTGGCCGCATTAGATTTGTAGATCCACTTGATTTTTTTTATTTGAAATTGACCAGACCAAAGGGAACCTTTCAGTGCCTTGGCACATAAAGGCCAGTGTTGGACTTTAAAAGAGTCAGAGGCACCAAAAATGTCCACAGTCCTGGTACATACAGGACATATGCCACAAGATGTTTTATGCATTACAATTAAACCCCTGTAAAAGTCACTAAAATTCTTTCACTTGACAATCCCCTCCTTCTTTACCTTGAAGAACTGTTAACTGTTGCTGCCTAATTAATATATTCTGCCCTTTAAGAGATATCATTGGGGTGACATAACCAATGTAATTTCATTCAACTGTTTTCATCTAAAGGCAATGTATGTATTTCAGCACCATTCAGCACACATTTGACTCATTTGGCAGCACACATTTGACTCATTTTATACGTTCTCAATTTGGGTATGATCAGGGGTGTTGCTTAAACTTGAAAGACCCAGGGCACCCCCTGGCACCTCATATTGAAATGCAAATGTCAGGGCTATGGGACCCCCATGGCTTGGGTTTGCAGGCATGCACCCGCTCATGCATTTCGGTCCAACTGCATCTGACCAGGCGGATTGCACAGATATAACCCTTTTTGTCACTGCTGTTGTCACCGCAGCTTCTGAATGCTAATGGACACCTCCTGCAAGTATTTATTGGGCCTTCACATAACCTGTAGCACATCCTGCTCTATATAAATTTGGGTGCAACATGGCTTCTCTGCCCATGTATAGTATAGTTTACTGCTGGGTGTGATCTGTTTATTGGATATCTGCCCTGTGCGTTGTTCCTGGCCACTGTCTGCTGCATGCCCTCAAGCTGCTTAAACTCTACTTCTGAATACCTACTTTGGACACTGGCCCCTGTTTTTGTACCTGACAATCTTCTGTCTGCTGCCAGCCCTGATCTTGCTTTGGACCTGACTACATTCTGGTCTCATCCTACCACCAGGCCTTGTTTGTCTGTGTGCCCCTGGCCCTTTGTCAGTCCCTATTCCCAGGCGGCATCCCTTGCACACATACCTGGGGGAAACCAAGTGCTGAGACAGCGACTAGCCTCCAGAGGCTAAGGCTCTGTGTTCCCACTTAGGCGATTAATCGCCTTCGGAATCACCAGCAATTGATTTTATCAATAGGGACAAGCCCAGTCAAAATAGTGTATGCGATTGACAGCCATTAATCGCCTAAGTGGGAATATAGCCTAAGCGAGGGCTTGTCTATAGGGGAAGAATGTGGCAGAGATTGGGGTATTGACGTCTGGGCTGCACTGACACAGGGCCAGGGCCTCACAGCAAAGCTGCAAATTCCACAGCTTGCATTTCCTTTTCTTTTTTGTTTTTCTCTTTCTTTCTTTTCTTTCTTTCCTTCTTTCTTTCCCCTACTTTTTTCATTCTACTACAGGGAGTGCAGAATTATTAGGCAAATGAGTATTTAGACCACATCATCCTCTTTATG
>CM070032.1:159798325-159826606 GCA_036250615.1 Ptychadena robeensis
ATAATAACATTATTCCTCAAAAATACCACTTGCCTAATAATTCTGCACTCCCTGTAGTGTTACTTTTCCCACCTCTGATCATTATCCCTGTGTGGAGACACAAATTAAAGGATATAAAATTACTGTCCCTCTATAGAAAATACTAGTAGTAGGCCTTAGACCTGGGCACTTGCCCTACAACCTGGGGACTGTGCCAGGGCCTTAATTTATTTATTTTTTTAAAGCAAAAAGTGAAGAGATTGTGTTTTCTTCTAGTTCTCACTTAATGTCATTTGCGTGGCCATCATTCTTCATAAACGCACTATTAGCATATTATGCTCACCACACTTAGAATGATGAATCAGCCTGACTCAGCTCTTATCAGAACTTCTGAAATAATTAGTGAGCACTGAACATAACACATAATTACCCAGTGTGCCATCAAAGCTAAACACAGCGCTAAACGTGTTTTTTTGTTGACTAGAAGAGGTTTTCTGAACTGTTAAAAATGAGGTTAATCAAGCAGATGAGATCGTTATCTAAATTACTCATCTTATTTTTAGTGGAGTAATTAGGCACATGATTTAGAAATTGTGAAATCATATATATATAAATTTATGTCAGCATTCAAGCGCACCTTTTCAGAAGCATTGCTGACAGATCAAAACAAGCTGAAAATAACAAGGCTTATATAATAAAACAGATGAACTTTGAAAGAATTAAATAATTCGGAAAACATAATACACAATGCTACAAATGCAAACCAAGTGCATGTATGTACTGATTAGTGTTGATCGTGAATATGCTAACCACACATTTTTATTGAAAATATCGGCACTTCGAGAATTTCTTGAATATAGTGCTCTATCTTCGTGAGATTTTTTTATATCAGTACCCGGAAGTACCATGCATTGTGCTCACAATATGCCTATGTACAAGTGCCGATTTGTGCAATGAAGGTAATCTGTGAAAAGTAATATGTATTGCGCTCTCAATATGTGCATATGTTGATTAGTGTTGAGCAGCATAGGGTATATTCAAATTTGCGTAATTTCGCAAATATACAAAGAAATATTCTAATTCCATAAAATATGATTAGTCTGTATTCTATTGCCTTACATTGCGCATGCCCGTGCGCAATGATTCACAAAGATTCGCAATGCAGCTTTACAGCTTCTCATCTTCATTCTGTGATCTCAGCCAGCACGAGAGATGTGTGTATTGCGCATATCCATTCGCAATGCGCACACACATGCGCGGTAAAAAATGTTAAAGCATAATATGACGAATATCTGCCATTGCGAATATCTGCGCGCACATTTGCAAAATATTGCGAATTCTCACATGACGGATATTCGTCGAATATATTCACATTTCGAATATTCTCACTCAACACTAATGTTTAAGGTAACATTGGCTGGAGATCATGAATTATCGAATTTCAAATTTATCTGGAATATAAGGTGAAAAATGTGCAATATTTTAGGAATATGAATATTGCATATGCTGCTCATCACTAGTCCTGTTTAACTTTATTATACATTGAGTATACATTCATTATTCATTTTCATAAATGCATCATTTTGTTTTGCACTCTTGATGTTTTTAGGGTTTTGACAATGCTCCATTGTCACATTTTGTCCTGTTATTTAGCATTGGTGAGAAAAATCAAACTATGTGCTTTTAGAATTATTTTTAGCAGAGTTTTGAATCCCAATTGCCAAGGTGTGCTTCAAACTTGTTCCATAATAAATCCATGATGAATATCATGTTCCCTACACTCTTTGTGCTTGAACGTTACAGCATTAGCTATAGTGAGAGAGATCTTTGAAGTATTTTTAAAAATTGAATAATCTTGTTAGCATATTATTGTATGTGGTATCAAAATCTCCAGCACAGAGTTATGTTATGACCTGAAATAGATTTGCAAACTTATGACTTTCTAATGTCTTTCTCAATCTCTTAATATCCATATATTTTGTGATCAGTGATCCACAATGTATGGAAGGGAGGATAACAGACAGAATTTTTTGGTTTCAGTAGAAGGTTATAAAAGGCAGTCTTAGGCAGTGGAGCACACATCATGCCCATAGGTTTTTCAATGGGCACATTATCACTGCATTACAATAACGTTGGGATTAACATGTCGTATCCACAATCTGACTCGTCCTGGACACCCAGAGACATAAGGGAAACTAGGCCTTAGTTTAACAAGCTTCTATATCTAAGGCCATTGTGCCTGTTCATTATTATGTGATACAGGTTCAACAACATAATTAGAATGAAACAATAATAAAAAAATAGAGAAGACTGTGTCCAGAATAAAATAGCCACAATACTTCTCAACAACCAAAAAACATGAATCCACCACCACTGAAGGGCTGCACACTGGTTGAAATCTTCAAACCAGCTTTATTATATCAAGAATTCCAGTTCATACAGATCAGCAACAATATACATCTTAAAAACAACGTGGGGTCACCTCCTGCTATGTCATAGGAACTTAATTATAGAGAATTTATTCCATTCAGTGGTGGTGGATACTTGCTAAGGAAGACCGGTGAAACGAGGTCATTGGAAGTGAGTACTTGCACCTGGAGACCCCAGCTGATGTTGTTTGTATCCAGCTGAGGCCAGAGAGGGAGTTTGTGTGGACCAGAATTACAAGACAAGATACGAGGAGTGCAGACCCTATTCATTTGTTTGGTTAAAAAACACAAATGCTTCATTGCCGTAAAGACTTACTTTGGACTTTGCTAGCACATAGTGCAGTATATTTCCATTTTTGCAATGCTCTGCATCACTACCAGATCCCCACATTATTATTATTATTATTATTATTCATGATTCATTGTGTAAAGCTGTTCTGCAGGAGTGGGCCACAAAGTGGGCAGAATATAGTAAATAAAGTATTACAGATCAGGCAGGGGAAGCAGAAGAAGTAACTGCATTGGGCACTTGTGCAGCTGAGACACTTATTGTGTAAAACTATTATGATTTAGATAATTTCAAAAAGAAGATAAATTATACCATCCTAGTCCATAATGTGGCACAAAATATCTCATAATCAGGATCTTACTAATCCTAAATGATGCCATTATTTACCCCATCCCTCCACTTCCAACTAAAACTCATATACCACAGGTAAAGCAATACCCAATGCCACAATATTTGATGTACCAACATTGCTATACATTGACTACTTATTAATCTTGTTCATTTTTTTTTTCCTTAAACAGAAGATGTTTTGTGGATGTATTTGTAGAACTTTTTCGTCAATTAACTATTTTACATTATTATTGTTTTGCAAGTATCAACACAATCAATTTGTAGTGTGTATCAGTTGTTTGTTGCCAATATAGATTTCAATCACATTTAGAATGTTTGCTGGCGGAAAAACCCTTCAAAAATGGAACTGTCTGTTGATGTAATAGCAGAAAAAGTCAGATCTGTGTTTCTGCAAGTGTTCTCTTTGTTCTTAAATGTTTCCTCTAGTTCTATTTTAAAGCAAAGGAAAAAAAACACACCACTGGCATGTTATCTGGCATCCCCTGAAAGTGACTAAACCAGATTAAATCACAATGTGAAACAAAAATACCGTACAGGAAACGGTGATGTCAGAAGTAGACTCAGAATTTGCGTTGAACTATGTGGCTCATGCTTTCCTTCTCTCTTCATTTCCACTCTCCTACTTCCACTATTTTTAGACGCACCAACGCAAGTAAACCCCATTAGGAAAGAGGAGATTTCTGAATTTATTTTTGTGCCATGTAATTTTTTCTATCTATCATATGACCTCACCAACAACATTTATTTTTCAGTGAAACGTATATTATTATAGCAGGCCTTTTACTTACTACACCCAAACTAAATACAACACCTGAGAAAAGTGAACATATTTTAGTAGAGTAAAGGTCCCCACACACGAGCAGGGGCCGACAGATGAGCTGTGGAGAGCAACATGATGGTACCATCACGCTACTCTCCATCGCTCACAGTATCGGCAGGCACCCTTTGTGTTTCGGCTGTTAGTTTGAACGGGGATGCTGGTCCCCATTCAAACTAAAGGCATCGGCGAGAGATTTTTGGACATGTCCATTCTCTGGCCAACCAAGCTATGGAAGGAAAATATTTTATTTTTAACATTTTGGTTCAGGTTATAGGCATATAGGTTATAGGAACTATTGTGAACTATTAACTCCATGCAGTGGTGTTTCTACACTTTTGTGGGGCCTATGCTATGGGGGATACTGGGTGCTCCTCTTCTCCCCTCCTCACTCCCGCCACCAACCTGCAAACCCCCCACACATCAGCTTTACACACATCAACTTTGTTTTACAATTTGATGTACTTGTGAAATGTAAATATTGACTGTCAATCCAATATTCATACATATATCAATTGTACTACCATTGTACTACCATACCATGCCAATTCCTTTCCAGTTATTAAGATATAGGTATGTGTGCATGCTTTAAAATCAAATCACACCTAAAACAACACCAAATACTTGTGCCATCAATAAAATTTCCCAACCTGACTGCTCATGGCTGTTCGATTTCCTTTATGATTTCACTGTTGGTTAATCACATTCATAAGAACCGATTTTTTAACAATTTGATTTTAGTGTTTGAACGAAAAGAAAAAGCAACCCATGTATGGCCAGCTTTTAACCTAATCCCGAATAGCCAGTAAACAGCCACACCAGAATATCAAACACTTTGGAAACAGGTGCAGCAAAAGGCAGTTCTTCCTTTTCTAATGATAAAGTCTATTTAAAGGAAAGCTGGTGATCACAAATACAGATGTGGACTCATCTAAAACTAAAAATGTGTTTTTAATAAACTTTCTACTCTGCCTAGGCTGAATTTACGTACGCTTAGTTAAGAATAGCTGTCAGCTGTCAATTACCCATCAAATTCCCCCATATTTTCCCTATTGACAACTTACTGGGGAAGCTAAGGTTCCGTAGGACCCATTTCTGGCTGTGCTTGTTAAATGAGCCTGAATTATGGCTGTCCAACTTTAGTCCTCAAGGGCCACACACAGGTCAGGTTTTGGTATCAACAGTCACTTGATTACTCTACTGCTACTTATAACATTAACTGACACCTAAAATAATAAAAACATGTTCTGATTTCTATTGAATGAAGTTTGATACCCCTGCACTAAATGAAAAAAAAAATTGAACAAGCTGATCAGGTGATATTTGTATTAAGCAATCAGCAATAGTACCCTTTCCAAAATGACAAAGATCTATCAAATCACGATGTTTGTATGATCATGTTAGCAAAACAGAGCTACTGTGAAGTGTTACACAAGCCAAGATGTGAAATTGTAGCTTTGGCATTTGTGGTAACGACAGGCCCTACTTGGTTCTTTCATCACACCTGACTAAAGATCTGTCACACACAATTAGGTTCAACTCATGTCCAGGTTTTGTTCAATAACTCACAAAAGTTATGTAATGTTTGAACAATATTATATTATTATTTTTCAAGCATATTAGGATTACAAAGTGGATTATAAAATAAAGGGTTTAATTCCACTCAGGAATGAATGTGGAAACGTTTCTGGAAATTATCAGAAGAGAGCATATTTACACTTAGGGTGTTATAATGTGAACCAGTGTTTTCCAACACACTGCTGACTTTGTGTCTAGTTATGCCATAGAAATATATCTGCCAACTGTCATTGTGGTGCTTGTACACTCCTGACAAGCAGCTGGCATAAAGTGAGGAGCTATACAGAAAATTGACATAAATATTTGTATTTCTGTGAGGGTGTGGGTCCAAATTTTTGCTGAGTTCTTTACAACCATACATTTTTGTTGCATTGTTGCACCATTGCTTCCAATACTCCTGTTTCCTGTAACTTTCATATAGTTTATAGCAAAAATGTTACATAGAGTTCAATAGCAAGGGTTGTAAAAGTCATGCAAAATACACATTAACTTCCCAGGTAAAAATTTTTAACAAGCTTCCTCCCTACTTCCTGTTGTCATCAACGACTTTGGGAATGAGAGAATGTAGGATGCTTATGGATATGCAATATAGGAGAATATCAATGATGCTGGGGTGTGAACGCTGCTGGCTTGTGTGTATCATGTAAGAATCCTAGTATGGCTCAGGGTGAGCCACAGGAATACCACTTGGATATTAAAGCCAAACCAATGCACAAAGCATACTTAACGCATGATCGATGCAAAACTAAATTTCCCAATATACATAAACTGTACACCCAATATATCCCAGAGTTAGTTTGGTTGAGACTAATGTAACTGGTTCCCTGTCACATTACTTTGGCACTGGCATTTGTGTATCTTACACATACTGCATAACCATAGTAGTCAATGGTGATCACACTCCTTTAGGTAATATACATACCAATTGCCTAGTTTAAGGTTCTATGCAGTGTACACAATACTCACAATCAGTCTCTAACCAATGCATAGAGTAATTTGCCTAGGGCTTGTCTATATTCAATCACATGCACAATCTAAGACCAAGTTAGGTGCAAACCAAATTTAAATAGACTTCCAGTGAAATGGTAACGCTATGTTATTAGTCTTGCTGAGATGGATAAAGAGGACTGGAATAGATAAAATGCATTGGGACAGCAAGCAACACTTGAGCAGCAAAAGAATATAAAGCCAGGCATACAAAGCTTGATTTTTTCGTTTCATCTACTTAAATAACGATTGTTTGGAACACATATTATGATCAATATGATAGCTTAGCGTTGTATACATGCTCCACAATCCAATAGGATACAAACTGATTAAAATACCAAAAAAAACCATCGAATACTTGAATGATCAACTAAAATTTACCAACATGTCCGATCACTTATCAATTGTTTTTGTTTTTGGATAACTGTTGGTCGATCAATTGTTGATCAACTGTTTTAAACAATCATCTTAAAGTGATTGTTTTTTTTAAGTCAATCAAACAGAAAACTTTGAACTGTGTATGGCTACCTTAAGAAAAACTAGTCATAATAAAGAAAAGGATACAAATAAATGGCATCACTTTACTAGCTTAAACAGATCACTTTCGTGGACTGGAAGCCCAAAATTTGGAATATTAGAGACCACACAAAACCATATCATTCTTGTAAAACCACACAATTTGCCACAATCTATACATTGGAGAAGATGGGTGGAAGTCTTAAGGTAGCCATACACAGGTAGATTTCACACTTGATTCCTGGCTGATCGATCACCAGGCGCGTGCACGCCGATCGATTGGTGAGGAATCGAGTGCAGCCCACCTTGATAGATTGACCCCGACCGATCGATATGGCTCCCAAATCGGATCGGCCAGGGAACCAACCTGTTGGTGTTTTCTGGTCGATCGGGCACACATCGAGTGACATTGGTGGAGGCCCACGGATTGATCATCAGGATAATTTCCGATCAACTGACATTTGTGAATCGATCGACTGGTAACAGAATCGTCCAGGAATCGGTGGCCTAAGGTGGTAGGCACAGACTTGTATGGTCGATCGATCGACGCCTGTGACTTCACTGGAATCGATCGGATCGTCCATCGATCGCTCAGGAATCGACACGTCTATGGCTAGCCTCAGTAAGGTGTTGCCAAAACAAACATGAAGCAGTGGCAGTGAATAGGTTTCAGTATAGGTGTGCATACATCCGGTCTGTCTGACCATCGAATAGACCAGGTAAGTACCACCTGAATTGTAAAAGATAACAATTGAGACAATGAGCAGCAAAAAAGGCCTGCAAGTGCAGTTCATGTGACCAGGAGCCTAGGTAGTTGATCACACAATTTCAAATGAAAGGGAATCTTGTCACTCTCATTAGCTGCTCCAAGGAGACCAATTTCCCATATTTACATGCTAATGGGAAGACAAAAAGACTGAGGTATAAATTGGTACATAGGCCATGCCTCAGCTAAAGGTAACCATACACAGCCCGATTTGTACTGCACATTTTTCAGCCGATCCATGCAATATTTAAATATTAGTTTAGTGAGAAAAAATATATATTAGTTTTGGGTATACTAACCCATTACTAAAACTGATTATCCTGATGTGTTCCCATTTAAGATTTCCTTAAAAATTAAGTTTTAGCATCTCTTTTAGAACAAATATAAAAATTTCCAGCTCTTAAACGTAACCTGAAGATGTATTTATAATTTATTAGGAGACTCTGGTGTATTTGCATTGAATAATATGATTCATTTTTATAGAACACAATAACAGTTTTAATGTTGAAAGTCACTGGTGCCATTACATGTCACAGGCTCTTGTCAATGAATAGTTCCTCAGAAAACAAGACACATTTGTCTGTCTCTACTAGAACGGATCTCAGAAATACAATTTCCACACTGTGAATCAACACTGGAAACTATGTCTGTCAGTTGTTATGAGGCAAACATCTGTTGTTAGAAATTAAAAGCTGTCAGCCCGGGAACAAAATCAATTCACAGTCTTATCAAACCTTGTTTCATATGTTCCGATGCTCTAACCAGGCCTTTAACCCCCAACCCACCACAAAGGTGACACATATCACCCATAACCATTGTCCTATATACGCTTCATGGAAATGCTGGAACTTTGTCTAATAGTTAACATTTTATGACATGAATAAAAGTTGATCACTTGAGATAAGTATGAATGAACAGGTGGTTTCTGGTGTTCAGGCCACAAATTGTAGAAAAATATTTAACTGTCTTATATAAATGTCAACAAACAGTAAATGCAGATGTTGGATCCAACTCTGAAAGAGTTTCATGCAAAGGGAACTAGCAGCCTATTCTGGCAGAACTTGTGTTGTGTTTACCATACTGCATTGGATCCTACATTTATGGAACGCGCCTTGGTGAACATCCATACTGTCATATATATGGATGTGAGCAACAGTGCAGTGTATGTATGTGCATGTAAAGGCAATTTGGGTTCATTTGCGAAATAATGGAAAAAATAAGCCCATTAATTTTTTTTATTGATCTACCTTTATATTTTGTTCTTATCACCCTGTTTCCCTGTAGGCAAGACCTACCCCGAAAGTAAGACCTACCCCGAAAGACCTTGTTACTATCCCCCCCTGTGCTTCTAATATAAGCCCTTCCTCAAAAATAAGACCTACCATATCCCACAGAAAGCTTCCATATTTAGAAAAGACATGGCAGGAGGCGGTGTGTCACCTCTTCTAAACCCAGAAAGCCCTAGTGCCCTAGTGAAAGCTTTAAAATGAATATAAGACAGTGTCTTATATTCGGGGAAACAGGGTACCTGAGATAACCGAGATAGGAAGTAAGGAAAATGCCAACCTCTATAATTGGGAATTGAATTAACTTTTGAAAGATTTTACTTCCCATTATCTTTACCCTACACTAAATTACAGATTATCGCTCTGCTAAGTATATTGTAGAACACGATTATTTAATTTCATGTATTTATAAAGATATAAGTTACATACAACTATGTCTCTAAAGAAGCTCAAGGTTCATTCCCACCCATTTTTATGGCCAATCGACCACCATGCGCGTTCTCGCTGATCGCCCAGCAGGTGCTTGGCGACAAATCGGGTACGCCCACCTGATCAGGTGAATTAGGGTCCTGCCACATGTTGGATCGCATGGTGATTGGTAAATTCCTGGCCGATCCTATGTCGGTGCCCTCCAATCCTCTGAGCGTCCGGCTACAGCGTGATGGCGTCAGTTGACAACTAAAGGTTTCTATACATGCATAGATGTGGGCTAGATCGATGGTTGATTCAAGCATCGTGCACGCTCATGGCCATCTATCTGGCACATATCATATGCGGCTATTCCTGTTTTTGAGCGGAATCAATCAATCCCTCTCAAAAATAGGGATATCAGTCATGACCGTAGATCACGGTCATTGTCCATTGCATTGCATGGGGACAAAGCATCAGCTTAGCTCAATGATGCAGCAGTGCTGCACCTCCAGCTCCTTCGTTTTTGAAGAAGCTTCAGCCTAGCGCAATGATGTCATGGCGCCGGACTGGAGCTTCCTCGAATGGCTCGTATCTCCAGCCGTGTATGCTCAGCTTAACTGTAAGTTAACTTTTATAACAGACTTTCAACACATCCGTATAAATATGTAAACGTTTAACAGAATTTTACCAGAGCTGAAAATTTTTAATTACCCAACTCACAGGACATTCTAGAAGAAACTCACACCTTTAAAGCTGAATTCTTTGCAGAAATCATATATGCATATTTTTTTAATTGCAAGCAGTGTACATATCTGAAATGAAATAGTTGTTAACTTCTTGCAGTCCCTGTACAGTGTGGAAAGCATGGAAGATAAAGACACAAGGAGTTTGTGCTAGTAGATGGGAAGTGCTGCTTCTCTTTGTGCTGTCCAGTCACAGGGTTTGGGTAAGAAGGAGTCCTGTAAGTAATAGTACAACTGCAACAGAGAACAAATGGTGTCCACTTCCCTACAAGACTGGACTGCTTTGCGGGACAGAGCTTTGTAAAGTTTATGGCTGGAGGTAACAGAAATCTTTTTTGCTGTCAAGTCTCTCTGTATGTCTGTATTTTGAGTAGGCTTCACTTTTTTTTGTATTTTTAAGACTACAAATAGAATGTAAAATAATACCAAAATGTTCCATGTAGATATAGGTATTGGTATTAATAGGTAACTTTGTAAGTGATTTTTAAGATTCATAAATACGCAGCAGGGCTATATTGCTTTATCTGGGATCTCAGCTCAGTCGTGAGCATGTTAAATACCCCTTTTCTGCAAATCTAATCCATGTTGCCAAGTATGACTGGCTTTTACAAAGCTTTAAAGGCCCCGGGGCGGATACAGGGTGAAGTAACCATTTGTATCCATTGGGGATTATTTATCACAGACATACATTTGTCCTAGATATTCAATGCCACTTGCAAATGCTAATACAGTTATTGTATCCATAAAGTCACAGTATCTGCAGCCGAAGTAGTATATGTACTTCTACCTTTTATCAGATCTGGAAAAAAAAATGCAGAGCAAACATTATCTATTGTTAATTAGCTGTAAAGTAGGGCTTTAGCCACTTCCACTGTTTCTAAAGAGCCCTGAAGTGAAACCTGAATGAAGTTAGCCATTGTTTTCAATTGTGCAAGAGCCAGGAGCAAATGGGGCTCAAATAGCAGCTCTGAAAGGCAACAGGAAATTGGCATACTGCTAATCTGCAGCGAACTATTCATAGTAACAAAGGCTACATTCCTGCTAAAATATTCACCATTGGAAATCCTAGGCAGATCTGTCTTAGCAAGTAGGACAGAACAAATCCACCAGAAGCAAAGGCCTTTAATTAGAGGGTCCCAGGAAACTGTTCTTTCCGTTTTTTTGGCCTGTGACTTGCATGAATTAGAAATGCTCACGGGAGTTATCTGGGAGAAAAAAAGGAAGGTCAAAGCTGGACCTCTGTAACAGTACGAATGACATTTCCTAAAAGGTTTACACATATTAATAATGCTCCATGTACAAATAAAAACTACTAGTTTGTAGCAAGAAAACTTTTTCTCTTTTTTTTCCACAAGGGAGCTTTATGAAAAAAGACAGGACTTTGTCATACCATCTCATTTTAGTAAGAAAACATGAGGGTTAGTTAACAATGAATTCATTCCTGTGAGCCTAAAGGCCCCCATACACATTTAAATTTCCCTATGATCAATCATAATTTTTGATCGACGTTGGTTCAATCGGTCAAAATCAAAGGAAGTCGTGAACACACCAAAACATCTGCCAAAGTATAAGTATACTTATTATTTAAATCAAACCAAAATCGGTTGGGGACAACAAAATAACATTTGATATATACTCAATCGATCAAAATTTTCCGGTATGTCCGATCACTTTTCTATCGATTTTTTGGTCAATTTCGATCGAACTAGGTTAGAAGCATATTTGCTGAACTATAAAAGTGTCATTTACCTGGCTGGTGTATGTAAACCACAAGATTGGCTATGCAGAATTCCATATCCATTGGCAGATATAACAGCAGACACGTATTTAAACACAAGGAAATGTATACTAGAGAAAAACTAAGGAAACAATAATTGTGATGGATCAGTGTGTGCTACAACTCTTCTTGTGTGCTCCATTTCTCCAGTTTAACAGAATCATTTCCTGTGTACTTAGCTGTTTGCCTGGACTTCTTGTTATACTTCTGTCCAAACAGCATTTATGGTTAAGACCATAAAGTTTAGCTTTGTTCTCATTGCTCCAAGTTATTTTGAATCAGAGGATTTTAGGCCTTGGGTGGTATTTTGTGGCATCAGTGCAGCATAAATGGCTTCCTGGGGAATACATATATATAATGAAAACAATTCAAACATGGTTACACATGCACACATGGCAGTATGGCAGCAGTTGTAAATTAAGAGTTTAGTAAATTAGTCAGGTAGAACCTGAATCAGAAGGGCAATTTCACACTAACTGTTTGCAACACAACACAGCTAGTGTTAACACCAGGCAACCTATGTATCTTTTATACTGGCCCCATATTTGAATTTACAGTAACGCATAACACATTTTGGGGGTCTCAGGGCACTTGTATGGGAGACACAAGCACAGCACAATATGGAAACGCTGGGATTTACTACCGGTAATGGATATGGTAGCATTACCGCTGATGAGTCCTTTGCTGGCAAAGAATCGAACCGCAGTGGCAGCATGGCTAGTAAAAAATAGCCCTAAGACAAAAGTCACACTTGGAGTAACAAAAAAAAATCCCCAAAAAGTCCAACTAGGTTTGCAGCTTTTTAGGTGTATGATGTGTGACCCACTAGAACAAATAAGTACAAAAGAAGATCCCACAAATTTAAGAATAGTGCAATTTTTATTTGTGCCCTTTTCTTTTGATACATTTTTGACAAAAACCTTGTAGGGAACACATAAAAGGAATTTCGCAATCTGTAAACCTGTTCAATATTATTATTCAAAGCTCTAAAAGTAAAAAGCTAACTGAAAAACTCTAAACTGAAAGCATCAAATACTATAATTCAGTTATTTCAAATTTAATGTAGACTGGTGGAAACCATGGCCCTATGGCCCTCTCCATAGACGGGTAGCAGCTATGGCCCTCTTCATAGACACAGTTAAGGAGTGATCTCTATCTATGGAGATTGATCTCTTTGGGTGTTTTTGTTGCTGTATGTTAAGGTTGGCATACACAGTTCGAAAATTCCTGTTCGATCATCTTAAAAAACTATCATTATAAGTTGATTGTTTGAAAACTGAATCCTTTTTACCACCAGATAATGTTGATTCCTTTCCTAATGTTTCCAAAAAAAACTAGAAAATCACTGCTCGATCCAATTTATGTTCTATTTTCATCACTTTTGGCTGATCGATTCAAGTAAAAAGGAATACATTTACAAACAAAAAATGTTTGTAAGATAAAGAACCAATAAAAGTTAAAGTATACCTTCACTTTCCCAGGCTAAAGGTGGCTATACACTTGATGAAAGTAAGGGTATACTTGGATTACTTTTTGTTAACATAAATTCAAAACTAAAACATTATTTAAAAAAAAATTCTTGGTGAGGTGGGTAACAGCCTTTATTATTGTGCCCCTAAAAGCCCTACTTTCTAAACTGTGTGCCTTGTTATTGTATTTCTTTATACTATATTTGGGGCGTGGCACAGGTATTTCTGTCACAGGGTAGGGCACCAACTCCTTCAAATTGTTCCAACAGCCTATAATTGCCATTGTGGTAAAACTACTTCGAAAAACTGTTATGTTTGGATGCATAAGAATACAAATATTTCTTCTTCTAATAAACCAATTGAAATGATCTTCTACAGTATGTAACTTAAACCAAATTGGAAACAAAATGGAGATTTTTAAATATTTTTTGGTCACTTAAAATAACTTATGAAATATATACAATGACATAATTGAAGTTCTGAATGTGACTTCGCTTCAGATGCAATGTCCCCAAATATATAATTGACTAGCATCTCTAAGTATGGGTGAATTTACTTCTCAGTCACATGATCATAGACTCTACAATGGAGTACAGAACATGGAGTTTCTTCAGAGTATATCAGACTCAAACCTTGTGGGAATCAGATTTTTTGGGCAAATGTTATTATTATATTTATCAGGTATAATAACAAATGGGAAATAGAACACATGACTGAAAACTCTAAGACCTCTGTAGTGTCCTTTATTCTAATTATTATCTATCCATTCCATACACTCAATTTTGATACAGATGTTGGTCCTCTGATTGATTGTCCCTGAAATACCCCTGAGGAAGTTTTGGAAACGAAACGTGCGTTGGGTTGGGAACAATTCCATCTATCAATCTACTGAGTCTCCTTGACTTTGTTGTATGATCTACCGATTACTATGTGTGCAAATCTGTAACCGAACATTGTATTATATGCTGTTTTTAGGGCTCTTGCCCAAATATCACTATTAAACTGTTGATGATTCACTGATACAACCTCTGACCTCCTTTACCCCTCAAGCCATTAAAGTCCCCCAGCCCCTTATTCCTTCAGGGGGAATTCTCTGGCACATGGGATGATTGGGATTTGATCAATCACCCAGTGCTAAGTCTTTTCGCACTATTATTTTTGGGATGTTGGCTCAATTGTCTATAGAGTGGTAGCTTATTTTCTTGCTCTATCTAAGAGGTACGGTAATGGCTGCCACTCCATTAGGTTTGATACCATTGCTTTAGAATGCCACACCAACTCATGGCACAGCAGGTGTAGATGAATCTTCACTGCAGCAAACCACAGGACGTAATTTGTAGGAACCTGCTGAAAATTAATAGGTGAATATCTAGGTTTTGTTGTGTCCTCTGCATTGTTAGCATGCAGAAATTGGATTAACATAACATATGTAACAAACAAAATGGGACTCATTTACACACATGCAATAATGCACCACAAATAAACAGGCAGAGATCATTAATATATTTATGAAAGCATAAAAAATAACTTCTTATCTGTTCAATATTGTTTATTAACAGTCTTCATAGTGTACTTTACTGATCTATAAATCTAACAACCAAAACAGACTAAAGCCTCCAGATGATGCCATTTTGCCCAAGATGACAGTCAATGGTTAGCATGGGTAAGAGCCTGGTACTTGTATTGCAATCTCATATCACCTATTGTACACCAAGCTTTAGTCATCTTCATATCACCACATCACCCAATACAATGTACGAAATGCCAAGAAATTACTTTCACCCCCCATTCACCATATAGGTTTTTACAGTGAAATATTGTGTCTTCAGTCTGCATTCTTCTTCCATACAAAAAGCTTTGCACCTAAAGATGCAATTAATCAGAGATTTTTCAGACAAAGATGTAGTCACAACATAATCCAATGTATGTATGTAACCTTTCATGTACCTCAAAATGCAAACAAAAACAAAAATGAAAAAAATTAAGTGAATTCTATAAACACTTAGTAAAGTTTTATTGGATTTTATTTTTAGGTTTGTGCTGTACATCAAGAAGCAATGTGAGCTACTGGCAAGTTATGTAACTCCTGAAATTATATCACTTTTTCCACATTTCATCAAGAAAAGCCAGTCCAGCTGTATTTGGAAACCTCAATGCCGGTTCTTCAGATGCATACCAATGTAAACATGGTCTCTTACATTTATTTAAAAGGCTTCTACCTCGAACAAAAAATCTAGTGATGTAATTGTAAAGAATTTAAGGACTGCCTTACATACAGCAGGAAGGAAGGAAGGAGTCAGGAAGAGCTGGCTTGATAATCAAGAAATAGGATAGTGTATACTCATCCAACATCAGCATGTGCTATAGAGCTTTTCAATGATATATTTTATATATACCAATCGGTCAGTGTGTGCGTATTTGAAACCTTTCACAGTTTGCAGGTATACATTGACATAGAAGCCGGCATCTTTTATTAATTCAAGTTTTTGCTTTGCATGCTTATACAATGGTTGTGTTTTACTGCTCTCAATGCCAGTCCGTGAGTGTAAGCAATTACAACAATACATATCTATTGGGACTCCTATCTTATGCAGGGAACACACGGCTCGATATTGGAGCTGTTCGAGGTTCCCTCACCCTGCTGCCCGATATCGGAGGAGCTGGAGACACAGCCGTGCGGTCTCCATGCAAAGCAATAGACACTGGCCGTGGTTTACGATCATGTCCAATATCCCTGTTTTCAGGGATGGGCACTGTGGTTGAAGCGGCCATCGATCAAAGTGGAATTAATGATACAAGGCTTAGTGCATAAGACATGTCTATTTATGTAATGAAGATGAGGGAAGGGGCAGGCTCATCAGTCTAAATACCAAGAGGATTAAATACCCTAGGATAGGAAGTGCGTCACAGCAGGTAAAAAAAAGCCTTTAATAGTAAGAAAACTACTAAAGCTAGTTCATCTAATAACAAGTAAAATGCAATATAGAACATTTTGGTTTATTTTTGAATGAATTATTGTGGTCATTATTCTCTTCCCTTCTGCTGCTACATGCAATTTCCTTCTAAAAAACTTCTTTCTTTACCCTCTAGCAATTTGTTTATTTTCTGTCTACACTGCCCCATGATGTTTACATCCCTGATCAATAGCATCAGATGAACACAGTGGAGACAGGGCTCAGCAACTCTTCTGTCCATGGTGGACCTTGGCAGTGGCATGGGATGGACTGGTAAATGCAAGCTTGGATCTATCAGCAATAGAAAATTAGTACTACCACAGGTAAGCATGCCATAATGTGCAAGCATACTGTATATTATTATTATCTAATTTTTTAAACGTCATCATATTACAACAGCGCATTTAACAAGGGTTCAAAAGGCAACACAAGTATTGTGGAAGTATAAGTATAAAAGTATATAATAGGTAGGGGCGATAGAACTGGCTAAGGGTAAGGGTCGAGAATAAGATGGGGACTGAAGAGTTGAGTTTCAGGGCTTGGTTGAAAGTGTATACTTGCACATTATGGTAAGAGCTACTGTATCCAGTTACTCCTGTGTTAGGTGCAAGCAGCATTATAAAACTATGCTTTGAGCAACAAACACTTTCATATCTAAACATGCTTCCCTTCCACAAATTAAAGGCAATAATAGATCTGAAAACATGGCACCATTAGCTACCATAACCATCATATTTTATTTGTGAATATGTACATTGGATCCTTGACCTATGAACTTTATTGGTTCCAATGGTTTGGTTGTAAATCAAGTTGGTTTCATGTCAAGAAATCAAGTTGGTTTTCCCCATAAGAAATTTTGAAAATACCCATAATGTGTTCTGAAACTGCCAAAGCCCCCTTACCTCACCTTTTCATAATACAAAGTGTTGTATAGTATGTGTTATTTACCAGAAACACCAATAATTTTTCTGGTGTTCTTACCAAAAAGTTAAAATGAGCCTATCTTACCAGAAACAAAAATTTTATTTGTCATTCAAGTTACCATTTTTGGCTTTCAGAAGGAGAGGATGAAATGGAAGGGGGTTATTGTTGAGTCCCTCTCCATGAGACCATCAGGAATCTGGGCTTGTAGCCTTCTTTAGAATGTCAAGACGGTCATTTTTGATGTGCTGTACTTATTAGAGACATCAGGTCCTATGAATGCGACCACAGAAGTAAAAAACATGTTTTGATCTCGTCCATAATTTTGGTTATATGTCAAATCTTTGGTTGTAGGTTAAAACTAACATTTTGGTTGTAACTCAAGTTGGTCTTACATGCAGATGTAACTCAGTCCACTGTATATATAAACTTGTTAACAAAATGTCATTGTTCATATTTTGGAGATCCTTGTTGAGGCAATTTCTTCTGTAGGCTGACAGTACTCAATATCTCCCACTTATTTCAAATGCCTTCAGTGCAGCTTGCACATGCATGGCCTATTAGGAAAACCTAGCATGCAACCATCTTTGAAGGGCTTGTAGATTAGACGTGAGCACCAAATGGTGGGGAGAAGATGCTAAAATTGTTTTTTAGGTTATGATCTACTTTACTTTAAGCAAACTAAAGCCCATTCATTAATTTCATACTTTAACCTTAAAGATTTCCACACACAGAGCACCAGCAGGAATTGTGACTCATAGCAGCTGCTAAGATTCTGAATTTCCTATTTCTAAATCAAGACATTGAAACACGAAATCATCATGTAGCTAAACCTGCAGTGACCTGTGTTGGAGCTGAATGACATGGAGGGTATCAATCCGTGTGGATTCTAAAGCTGGGGCAATGGAGGAGCTCAGGACTTTATATACCACCAGGATGTGTGTACTTTGTTCTATGTCTTTTCCTCTCACACCTTGGGTTTTCTAGATATTTCAGAATATGCAATCGCATCTCATCAGATGAAAACTCTATTGTGTCTCTCCTTATCCAGTCTGGAGTTATGCTCGATCCATTTAGCCACCCTGGCCGCATGCCCATTGTACTCTGCTGGTTTTCTCCGCCCTCCCTTGTCCCCTCTACACATCGCTGGCATTAAAGATGAGTGCCGGGAAACTGACCCCACCTCCTTAACATGGAGATCTATTGATCAGACCTCCCGTATATTCGACGTCACGGATGATGCTAAAGAGGTGGTGCCCAAAGTGATTTGTGAGTCTGCCGTGATTCAGAATCGCAGTGGGTTCACCCAGGATAGATAAGTATGCCTAATCCCAGTTTGGGGTGAATTTGTTTTGTAAATAAACTCCAAGCCGCCAGGAAAGTCAAATCCATATTTTCTTTATGGATGCTACAATGCCTGGTAATTTAGGGTTACTATTTTCTTTGTTCTTAAAATTTTTAAGTTTAAATAAATAAAAAAGCTTTGTTAAAATCATGATTTTTTTGTATTCTATACATTTTGCTGATTTGTCCTGATTGAAAGAAAGTAGACTGAACAGAGGTGAGGTATGGCTGCTGACATCGGTGACATGTTTATGGCTATGTTATCCATATACTTACTCTACTTACCAACTGCTGCTTGGTAATTCACTGATCTAGAAAGAACATGACCATAAGGTGTCAGAACACCTGCTCCGGGTCAGTGATTCACGAAATTGGGAAACCAAGATAAGGATACAAATCTGTTGAACTGACCCTTTAAAACACATTAGCAATGGCATCACCTTCGGTCTTTGCACTTTACTTTTAAATCTTGTGTCCCACCAAAACTTGTATAACATCTATGTAAGTTAGCCTGCACAGAGAAGAGATTGAGACTACCAAGCCATCATTAACTGTTCTAGGTATTACATTTATCACAAAGAAAACATCTAGAAAGAGTTGACATCCAACATATTTGGAGATTAAACACAAAGTCCCCCTTCATCAGGTCTTGTTGTGCACAGGAAAGCTGGATGGATTGATTTGAATTCTTTTTAAATTGGAATTAGAAGTTGAGTGAACTAAATTGCATGACCCTTCAACTGTGACGAATAAAAATTTATAATGGTATGGTTTACCATTCTCGTAGGATAGGATAGGTCAGTTGAAGCTTTACTGCTTGTATGTGTCAAAAGTGCACTTTCTATCAATATTAGCCAAGTATGTATTTATTGCTTGCTAAAGTTAGGCTTGAACTTTCCCCTGGCTAGTCAGAACACATCATCAACAGCCGAACTAATAGGATTGGGCTAAAATTTACCATAACTGTGCGATCCGACAGGACGGCTGATTTTAGCCCAATCGTAGTTAGTTGCTGCATTTAATTCCTGCACGACCCGATCCCTAATGGATGCAGGAATGCATAGTGCAGGAATTGGACCGTGTATGCCCAACTTAAGAAAGTTGTATTTTCCATTTTTAATTATGGCATGGGTGCCTCACAATTACTTAGTGTGTTACTTCCATTGTGTGTACCATTTCAATTTATTCTAGATCATTTTATTGTAGCTATTTAAAAAAATTAAGGTTGAATTATTTGTATTTGTAGACAAGTGGTCTACATTTCAATAAAAATACAATCTATGAATAAATCAATAAAATGTAAAAAAAATTTTAGCCCATTAGTTGGGTTTATACGTTTAGATTTTTTCTTTAATCAACTGCCAATTTGATTCTTTGTTTGATGACATTGAACATCGTTCGTTCATCCATTGAATGTAACATTGGATTTTTTGTTCGTCCATCCTGATATCGAATGAAAATACATTTGAAATTACAACAGATAAAAATTTACCAACATATTCGATGACCTTTTAAACTATTTTTTGTTCGAGGTTAAACAAAATGTATTCATCGAATTAATTTTTCAATCAAACAAAAAATCGTTCATTCTTCATTGATCGAACAAAAAAAAACTACACGTGTAAACCCACCTTTGGATGAGCCGTTGTATAGGACCCACCCAATACAGAAGAGCGTGTCATGGACGAAAAATACTTCAGGTTTTTCCCACTCTGTAGATAGGAGCTCCGTGCCCTGACTATGCCATGCTTCGACCAGCAGAGCTTTTGCATGTGAGCTGGGCAGTTTCCGTGGGTAGATTCCATGGGTGAATCTTACGTGGTCCGGTTCTGGCTTGGCACCATAAAATGCAGACATGTTTTTCACTATTTTTCTTTGAAGGGGTTATGTAAATTTTGGGCTTCATCAAAAATGTATTTTACAACTTAACAAAGGAAAAAAACATACTCTGGCAGCTAATTTTATTGTACAAGTTATGTATTCAAAATGTATTTGTTTAGTATTTTTCTGATTCATGTTACCTGTCCCTGACTGCCCACCCCCCCAAAAAAACCAAACATATAAATTGTGAATTGAAGATAGTGGAAAGCCAAGATTGACCTCACTTCACCTCTTTAGAAATTGTACAAATGGCTAGGTTGAGAACAGGTACTCTGGGCCCAGTCATCGCAGTTGACTAATTATGTAAAGAGGCAGCAGGTTAATTTTTAGCATACAGTGAGAAGGCACAATGACATTACACTGAAGTAGGTAAGCACACTGGAATCCTATGGAGGGAGAAAAAGAAAAGCAGACTTCTTGTTTTTGTTAGGACTTCTAGGATGACTCTTTAAGGTCATTCAACTGGTAAACCACTGATGATACAGAGGTCTCCTCTGGTGATTTTTGACAGACATGGCTTGGAGAACAGTGGGCCTTTCCAGGTGCTTTGAAGCCATCTCTAAAATATTTGCTTGATTGCCTTGAATTCTTCACCAAGCCACCAATTTGGTCTATAGGTGGTTTTTGAAGAGCACTTGACCTTCACTTTGTAAGTCAAGCAGACTACAAGTAACCGGTCATATGCAAAATATACAAAAGAGTATGTGAAGCATTTAAAAGTAAAGCAAAGTTTAGTAGAAGTGTACATAAGTAGAAGATAATATGCATGCCACAACACAGATGACATTTTTCACTTTTACTCTGCAGTTAATAGGTACAAAAACAGCTCTGACTTGAGCATGAAAGGCATGATTTAGAACTGCCTGTTGCATACAAATCCTGTTCCCTTGTACAAGTTGGGTCGAGTTTTGACAGGTTCATTTGCTCTACGTCCGCTCACAAATCTTCCTTGAATATGTCCAGTGCCAGGAATTGCTATGCATGTCTAACGCAGTGTTCCTGAACGTTTCTTTTCTGCTTTTTAAGAGAAAAATGGAAAAAAAAAGGCTGGGGTTTAACTTGATGTGCAATCAGGTCTAAATGTAAACCTCAGCAGACATGTCAGAATTGTGTGCAGAAGTTCCATCCTCCCTCCACTCCTAAGAAAAGTACAAGCTTGTGAAATTTGATCTGTGCAACTTGACACAAGCAGCTCCACCCAGCTCATAGAATCAACAAATCCAGAAAAATGTTTTGCAGCAAAAGAACTGATTACCTTAGCTGAGGGGAAGAAATGTGATTATACTTTGTTCTGGGAGTTGGTGGGTCTAGGATTGGTAAAGGACAAGAAATACGTTGCAAAGACTGACCTTACTGGCATGGAACCACTTAGAGTTCTACCACTTTGGTCCACATTGGTACAGATGACTTCACATGGACAGATTCGAACTACAAGAACTACTATGTAGGCAGCTTGGCCAGAAATTGGATTCTATGTGGCTCTGGTGCCTCCTAGGACATATAACAATGGACATAGTGAGGGGTCACAATGAGCCCACAATCATCTGTGCATATCTTGATGAAGTCAACACTACAATGAAATTTGCTATACAAGATCCAAAAGTATTTTTTCAATTTCTCTTATGTTTTATTAACAATATGCATTAGGTGTAGGATAGTAATGAACTCCCCAAAAAATCATATTTCTCTAAAGCTGGCCATACACCTTTAGATGTTTATGCCAGATTTCCTTTAGATCTCCTTTTGTTTTACCAAAACCATGTAATATGAGGGACTTTCTAAACCATCAAGTCTACCTGTGTTCAATCAAAGAGGATCCTATACTACATAGTTGTTGGTAGATCTTAAGGATTTCTGACAGAGAGATCTAAAAGGTGTATGGCCAGCTTAATAATTCTTCTCCAGGGTGTAAACCCTCCAGCTAACTAGAGGAGCCATTTATCCCAATAGCAGTTTGGTCTAGTGATCATCGACTTGAAGAAGAAAAAAAAAAAGCTACTTAGCTCTTTTTTTTTTTTTTTTTAAGTGGATTACCACTAGACCAAACTGCTGACTGAAACTCTGAAAATTTTGGATCATATCCACAGGCTATGTCTGAGAGCGACCACCTTTCACTGTGTGGGGACAGTAAACCATTATGTCCACCGTAAAAAGTGCATATCAACTTAGTCATATTCTATTGGATTACCCCAAAAAGGAACCTAAAAAAATCTTTTGTTTCTCCATTTAACAGCTCCCCAATGGATCTTCTCCTTAACTGACCGCTCTTTGTATTTTTTTTCCCTTGGTGACCCCCACATTGAGGCTCCCCAAGTCCAGCCACCTATACACTTATCCCATTTCTCCCTGAAAAGCTACAGCTAGCCACAACAGCTGTTTCGTGAATGGCAATGCACAGACAGCAGTCATTAAATACTGTCTAGGAGAGGACAGACTCCTCTAGGCAGTTTCCTCTGCTACTACAGTGTTACCGGGACAGCAAACATTTTCATCATAAAAAATTATATATTAGATGGCCAAAAGTATATAAAATGTGCCAAAGTGGGATTTGAAGGAGCTCTTGCTTGAACCCTATATGAAAAGCTCTCAATATGTCCCTTCATTAAACCACTTGTTATCAATCTGCATTAGGGAAACATATTGCAGTAATTTTAATTAGGCAATTGTCTTTAGAAGGAAAAAGAAAGGTTCTGAAGGAAACCTAGAAGTGGGTCATGCTCATGGTCTTTAGCATTCTTGTGTAACTAGGACAAAGATAAAGTCATTGCAAAAGCCAAACCAAGTAGTCTGGCTCAACACCCTTTACGTCTTGTGGGCAAAGATTAGGAAAGTGGGGCAAGAGCCACCTTCTGGCACCTGCGTATATACTGCCTCAAGCTTTCTTACCTCCATTGGTCAAAAGGTGATGGATTGTGCATTATGGTTGTTAAGCACACTACCAATCAAACACTTGTTGGTTATAAGAAGGCAGATAAATTTTACTTAAATAGAAGTTGGACACATTATAATAAAAAAAACTTTAACTACAAGACCTCGATCACTGGGCCATACAATACGGATAAAATAGAATTGTGCTTTAAACCAGGATTGAGCCATTGGCCTCTAAAGGTAGCCATACACTGGCCGATCGATACCAGGCGCGTGCACGTTGATCGATCTACAAGGAATCGAGTGCAGCCAACCTTGACGGATCGACCTTGACCGATCGATATGGCCCCCAAATCGTATCGGCCAGGGAGCCAACCTGTCTGTGTTTTCTGACATTTGTGAATCGATCGGCTGGTAACAGAATCGTCCAGGAATCGGTGGCCTAAGGTGGTAGGCATACTTGTATGGTCGATCGACGCCTGTGACTTCACCAGAGTCGGTCGTCGATCGATCGCCCAGGAATCGACACGTGTATGACTAGCTTTAGAGAGTCTCCATGATTTCTACCAAACAAGGCTGGTAGAGCAACCATACATACTCGTCTCAAAAGCCTAAAGTTAGCCAAACTAAAAGGAAGCAATAAACACAAAATGTAAATAAATTAGTGCTATTACAGCAATCTAAACTATGAGAAAAAAAAACTAAACAAAAAACAACCCCCAGTCAAACTATTTTAGTGGCTTGTGTAATCAGCTGTTTCTTCCTTGAAATGTGATAGCAAGGCAAATTAAGCCATTGAAATTATAACCTTTGGGAAGAATTACTGGCAACAGCCCTTGTTTTAAACCCTTGACCTCCTATCATTCCCTCCTCCCCCCACAGAAGTCAGGAGGCATTTTCCAATTTATTGTCAGGATATCCTGCCTTGCAAAACGCACATGGAATGTCAGATTGCTGGGGCAGTAAAACACTTTTTTTATTTTATTACCAAAGTCTTTTCAAAGAGGTAAAAAGAGATGAGCAATTAGGGGAACAAGAAGATTTTTTTTTTTTATCCACAGGACTACCAGATGAAAGAAAAACCTATATAAAAAGATTAGACTGCAGCCGAGTTAGTGAAAGGACAATCCAGATAATGGCTACAACTCTTCAATTTAAACGTACAATAACAATTGTGTTCAACATTAAAATCCTAAACTGGTATAACAAAAATAGGCGACAAGATGAAATCACAAAATCGCTAGCTAGGGGTTTCATACAACCACTATTAAAATACTTGCAAACACAGCAAGGTCAGCAAGTCATCTTAACACAAGTGCAAATTGCCACTTCTGAGACAAAGAGTGACATTTTTTGCCTCTCACTCTAAATAACACACATTCTTAGCATTGCAAATGTGTGATTTGGAAAGCCACATGGGCACAGCTGCAACACTAGCTGCTCAATATTTTCCCTCAAGACTTAGGGTCTCCATACACCTTTAGATCGCCTTTTGTTTTACCAAAGCCATGTAATATGAGGGACTTTTTAAACCATCAAGTCTCAATCGCAGAGCACCCTATACTACAGTTGTTGGTAAATCTAAAGGATATCTGACAGAGAAATCTTAAGGTGTATGACCAGCTTAAACCAGAAAAGCAAAAGACTTAAAAAAAAAAAAAAAAGTACAAACTGTTCATAACACCAGTTGAATTTTGTGTTTTATTACTAAGAAAGTGCACAATGCAATAGTCCAATAAAGAACTTAGTCCAATCGTATCAATAAATACTATTAAATGCTAAATCCTGACTGGCTGATGTGAGTCTGCATTAGTCATGTATTTATCGAATGCCAGGTTCCAAAACCCTGCAATCAGAATAGATTTTGGTTCTTTCCGATCACCGAAGCAGCACAGTAAAAACACATAAAATAAAAATTGGGTAGTAAACGTTTGAAACAGAAACAACCCCATGTTAAAGTTAAAATACATTTAATTAAATAAAAAAAATCATTCTGAAATATATGCTACAAAGTGGGACAGCCATAATGGTGTGGGTATTGACTGACAAAATAAAGAAATAACAGACACGTATTCATTAATAATTATATTTTTTTCTGCATTATAGTTAACATAGGTATCTTCTTTTTGTGTCGCCCCCTTATTTTCTCAGTAAGTATTGATACTTTGTTATATTCAGACCTGTAAAATTTCTTTTTTCAAAACAGTTCCGTTCAAATAAATATCATAAAATAATAGATTCACATAATAAATATTTCTTTACAATAAAAAAAGTTCTAAAACAGACTTTTGTCTTAAAAATAGGCAATATTCAATTTTGTGATTTTTACATAAAATATACAAAAAAAAAAAAAAAAAAAAAAAAAAAAAAAAAAAAAAAAAAGAAATGCCAAGCTGTGGCTGAGGCAATTAAAAACATAGAACACTTTGAAAAAAAAATTGTAGGAAACAGGAAAACAGGTCACCGGCAGGAAACAAAATATCGGATTCCCTGTGATTCCCTGCATGAAAGAGCTTATTTCGTTAAGGCTACTGAATATTCTGGCACCTGAATACAACACATTAGTAACAGAGACAAGATAAGGCAAATTGGAGCAGGGTGGGGATTTAAATAGATGTCCTTCAACATAGACAAGTGTGTCTGATGCCAATTCATAAACAAGTAAAAGGGGTGGGAGTTCATGTAGATTAACTCATTCAATGCACAGTGGCACGCTCGACACTCTCCTACACCTCGAATATAAAAAGAGCGCAACCTGCACAGTTCTTACTTGCCACTCCTAGAACAGAAGCTTATAGCATAAAAGGGTTCTGGGGAACAAAAAAAAAAAAAAACACAACGGTGGGCTTTAAAGGTGCAAGGGATACTTTTGTTGAGGTTACAAATTGCCCATCTATACTAGCAAAAAGCACAGTGTAAGTTTAACCGGTCAGATGGTGAAAGACAACAGACTCAGTTAATAGGGACTCTCCTCTACACAACAAAACATATACATTTTGCTCTCCACACTCAACGCGTTCACCTCCGTAACAAATCAGAAGTCGCCATTCACTAACTTGACCTCAACTGATCTAATCGGTTGCTAGAAGTTACTGCACTTTGTACATTAACACTGTCGTTTACACCGTCATACAGAATATGCCTGTTGGAAAAATAAAAAGAAGCCATGTAGATGTCTAAGCCAACACCTTATCTAAACCAATTACTCTGGAAATGAAAGAGAACATTCCAAAGGAAACGGAGGTACTTATAAAGACGTATGTATATTTGTATAGCCCACACAGCAAATGTATCCATCAGTCTGAGTGTTACTCCAATTAAAGTCACGAGGGCTTGCCCTGGCCCCGTGGCACCTCATCCAGTTTGCAGTACACAGTATTTGAGTTCTTGCACCGACAACCAGGGCGGTTGACTCTGTCGTAACAGCCGCGGCACAGTTTTAGGCATGCCTTGGCAAGAGGGTAGCAAAGCAAGCATGGTAAAAACAAGGACATGGCTCCCATGCACAAGTATCTAGAGCAGCAGTGAGACTGGGTGCAAGAACAAGGGTTATCCGCGTACGAGTCGCCCTCGTCGTCGTTTGAACAGTGGTAGAAAGCTGCTTTCACGAGACACATGCAAGTGCTGTATTCCACCATGCTCTCCGCAGAGCAAAGACACTGACGGTTGCATGCCAAGCATGACGGTAGGGTCCTCGGTGCGGTGCAGTCTGCACACTTGCACTTCCCACACTGTTCGCAAATAAACCTGTGCTGCGTCGAGTCCAACTTCAAAGAGCTCTTAAGGTCCTCTACAACCACCGAAGAAGCCTTGGGTTGCATCCGAACTACCCTGTCCGTCCTGTGTCCAGAGCCGTTTCTGGGTGGTGGAGATTGTCCCAAAAGTTCTTGTTCAGAAGAGGCACTATTGGTGCTACCAGAACTCGCTGCACTTCCTGTGCTGGTGGATCTACTGAGCACAGGAGCCCTAGCTACATACACATGTCCTGTGTGTGCCAGGTGAGGGGGTCTGTGCTCATTGTTATTATTCACATTCATCGGTATGATCTCATGAGTCCTCTCCTGCTTACTGTGCCTTGGTGCAGTTTTTGGCCCATGTTTCCTCACCATGGATGGGCCCTCTGTGTACTCATTCCTGTTCCGAAGAGCTTTGATCTGCTCCAAAGACAAGATAGTTGCTGGCTGGACGTCCCGCTCATACTCCAACCTCTGCCTACTGTCCAAAGAAGGCTGCTGGATGACCACTAATGAACCGCTAGTGCCATGTTGACTTTGTAGCTCCATCTGTAGTGATCTCGACTTGTAGCATTCAGTGAGAACTTGGCATGCATCTGAAAACCTGCAGCAGATCAGAGATAGATATTAGATATATACAATATACATCCACAGCACATAGTGTGTAGTCATCACATCCACGTGACTGCCCAACAAAAACAAACACAACAGCAAAATGTTTTCCTATAGGAAATGACACAACTCTCCTAACAACACAAATTACCCCACAGCTCTGAGATAAACAGATAGGATCTCATCATTCTCCGATACATGCTAACCTCCATCACTGGCATTTCCTCCATGGCCACATTCATATACTACCTGCCTTGCCTACAAGTATAGACTGCAAGAGCCAGCTCACACAATGCAGGACCCCAGCAGATGCAGGGAACAGATGAGCTTGTCTTCCCTACTATGATAGACTGCAAGAGCCAGCTCACACAATGCAGGACCCCAGCAGATGCAGGGGAATAGATCAGCTTGCTTTCCCTACAAGTATAGACTGCTAGAGGCAGCTCACACAATGCAGGACGGAAGATGGGGAAGATGCAGGGAATGGATAAGCTTGCCTTCCCTACAAGTATAGACTGCTAGAGGCAACTCACACAATGCAGGACCCCAGCAGATGTAGGGAATGGATG
>CM070032.1:159826706-159847535 GCA_036250615.1 Ptychadena robeensis
AGGTGGCACCAGCAATGGCAATGCGAGCCTGGCACCACTTACCTAGCTGCGTGCAGGATCCAAACACAATCCCATAGAAGTGGTGCGGGCAGGAGATCCGAGTGGCGCTGCGATGATTAAGCATGGGACATGAGTCTTGTCATACGATCCAAGGCGAATCATTCCAGGCTCCGGGCTGCACAGTGACAGCCGCCTTGCCAGCAGTACACACATCCACACATGGACCAGGCTGCACGATGCCACACAAGCCAGATGGCACGGCACGCTAATGTCTGTCAGCGTGACTAGGTCCAGGCGATCCAACAAGTTGCGATGGGAGGAGGCTGGAGAGAAGGAGGACTCGCTGTACTAACTCGCTGCTCCGTCCTCGGCCAGTGGAATCACAGCATACACACACGGTAGGTAGGTAGGTCCTCCTATGGCCGAGCATCAGTCCCCCAGGCTCGCGTGTGAACGCCTCTCGGGTACTCCAGATAAGAAGAATGGTGATGAATGAGGGTGTCACCCTCCAGCGATCACTCACAGCTCCTCACACAACCAAACACGCCTCGCGCTCTTCTGCCTCTGAATGAATGGATTCCTGGAACACGGGGTTTGTTCAAGGGGCGGCTTCTCATTGGCTGGCTCCACAGAGTCAAGTGAAAAAAACAGAACGTGGAGCTGCCCCGTGCCGTCTGATTGGCTGAGCCGAGGGGGCGCGCTCGCTGCAGTGGCGCGGCCTGAGGCTGGGAAGAGTGAAGGGAGCTGCAAGGTGTATTCGGAGAGTTCCCATCGGAGAGCGAGCATGTACGCTGCGGCTAAGGGGTGCTGCACCTATCCTGATCGGGGTGCTGCACCTATCCTGATCAGGGCTCTGTACCTATCCTGGTGAACCTATCCTGATCGGGGTGCTGCACCTATCCTGATGAACCTAACCTTATCGGGGTGCTGCACCTATCATGGTGAACATAACCTGATCGGGTGCTGTACTTTTGCTGATCGGGGTGCTGCACCTATACTTATCAGGGTGGTGAACCTAACTTGATCGGGGTGCTGCACCTTTCTTGGTCGGGGTGCTGCATCTATGCTTATCGGGGTGCTGTGCCTTTCCTGTTCGGGGTGCTGCACCTTTCCTAATCGGGGTGCTGCATCTATGCTTATCGGGGTGCTGCACCTTTCTTGGTCGGGGTGCTGCACCTTTCTTGGTCGGGGTGCTGCACCTTTCTTGGTCGTGGTGCTGTACCTTTCCCGATCGGGTGCTGTACCTATGCTTATCGGGGTGCTGTGTCTTTCCTGTGCGGGGTGCTGTCCCAGTCCTGATTGGGGTGCTGTGCCTATCGGGGTCGTGTACATATCCTGATCTATCCTAATTGGGGTGCTTGATCTGCCCTTATTGAGATGATGTATCTATCCGGATCGGGGTGCTATATCTATTCTGCTGGGGTGTAGTATCCTAATCACCCCGATCATACCCCATTAGGGTAGATACGGCACCCCGAACAGAACACTGCACCCCAGTAGGATAGGCACCCCTGGACAGAGATGTCGGGTGTATGAAGAATGGGGTACTGTGAGGAATGGCACGCTGTGAGATCTCTCGGGATGACACCGCGATGTGTCTGCACTTGTCGGATGGGAGATGCTGTCATCTGGTGATTAGAGTTTCCTCCGGGAAGGAAGAGCCGTGACCTGTCCCCGGAGGGGGTGGAGGGGGATGGGGACATTCCAGTCTGCATTGAATGGCCTCCCGGCAGGGAGAGTGTTAAGTGTGGGTGTCCCCATGGAGGACAGCGGAAATTGCAGAGGGACGAGCTGTGAATGAGAGGCTTGTTGTGGTAAACAGCAGCAATAATAGGCTCCCCGAGGTCTGGCCCGGGGCTGGGCGGAAGGAGAGCCCGTGTTCCCTTGGCCTTCTCATTTCCTACCTTCAAAGTGCCCCAATGCTAATGAGCTCTATTAGAAGCCATGGCTGCCCCCCTCCCCCTGGTATCCGCAGCCCAGGGACACAAATGGTGCACATGATGTTTGTAGAAAGCTGTGATCACACACTATTCATGGAGGTGGAAAGTAATACACAAGCACTTATCACTTTTATTAATTGCTGGCTGCTCAGAGAGGACAACATCTTCCAGCAGACGCCTTCCATGATGATTGGATTATTCTGTCTCCATCATGACAAGTATGGGGTCTGCCATTGCTGATAGCGTAACTTTTCTGCCCTGATCAATAAAAAATTGTGTCCATTCACTCTCTATGGGTGCGATCAAGGGGTGTTTTTTTTCTCTTTAATTGGAATTTTTTTTTTAAATTGCGTGTAAAAATTACCTGGTCAATCCCACACGATGGGCCGCCAACAATCGTTGCGCGCCGTTACAATCACGTCTGCAGCAAGGCTGTTCACTTAAGTAGAAACATAACAGAAGAACAGTGAAACCCCTTTAACATCACAGCTTCATACCGAGAAGTAAATATATATACCCCAGGTGCCCAACACCCTCTGGGTGTTGTTCTGCGCCCCCCAGTCCTCCACTTGCTGTTAATGCATAGGGCAAAGGAAATCACCTGTCCGCTCCCGTCCCCATACACCTTTAGATTTTTCTGTCAGATTTCCTTTAGATCTCATTTTGTTTTACCAAAACCATGTAATATGTGGGACTTTCTTAACCATCAAGTCTACCTGTGTTCAATCGCAGAGGGCCCTATACTACATAGTTGTTGGTAGATATAAAGGATATCTGACAGAGAGATCTAAAGGTGTATGGCCAGCTTAAGAGGAGAAGGACTTGCTCCCACTATTTAACCAACAAACGGGGTATGATTGTATAATATATATTGTGGCACATAACCTCAGAATAGGGGCAAAGATATCTATGATATCTTTGAAGCACGTGACCTTTTATGATATGCTTATGCCTAATCATATATATTATAAATGCTTATACAAGTCAGTATAGATTGAAAATGTCATGTGCGGCCCTTTAGTGATGCTGAGAGCTGCACTTGTGGCCCTTCATACCAACTCAGTTACCTTTTTGTTAGCAGTGCTTGGGTGGTTAGCTTGCCTGGGATAACTGGGTGCCCTCCGACATGTATCCTGTGATCTGCCGTTTTATTTCAGTTATTAATAATTGATGCGCCTGCCGGTGACTGTACACTGACAACCTTTCTTTATTAATGGATTGTATTGCAGATAACATCCGGTAAGAGCAGCTGTCAGATGAGGCTGCATTGAGTGGTTGTGGATAAACCTCCCGATACACTGAGATGCTTCATGGAAAGAAGAGAATGGTATTTATTGTACCTCCGGAAGCCACAAATCATACTGAATGCAGCTCATTTCAATGGAGGCCAATCCTTTAATTTGTACATAGAATTAGGAAAGAATAGGACATTAGTGGCCACAAAAAAGCACATCCGCATATTAATAACCAGCACACATGGAAATGTCTGGTGTGGTATCCATTCCGAATGTACGATCCTGTATTCACATAGGAGTAAAGGGGGGTGTATACAGGTATTTTATAATTATCCTAGTTGTGTATTTATGTATTATATTATGTGTGACCCGACCCACAATGGCTGAGATAATGTACAGTATATACCCTGACCAGCCATAATAACAGAATGAGGGTTGAAGGACAATGGTGGTAGGAATGCCTTTTATGGGTGCCCCTATTGATGTATACATTGTTTACATAGTTAGCTAAGGTATTTTTAGCTTTATATAGCACCAACATATTTGAAGCGCTGTACATGACACAGGAGGAGAAGAGGACCCTACAATCTAACAGAAATATTCTGCCAAATATGAATTCTTCATATGTACGCTGCCATTAAAGGAAATCCTGCTACTCTTTCAGTATCCAATCCCAGGAGTGAACCAGGAGATAAGATGGATTCTTCTTACTTCTGTGCTTTCTTTAGTTATATAGGTCAGTGATGGCTAACCTATGGCACGCGTGCCAGGGGTGGCACTCAGAGCCCTCTCTGTGGTAATGCAAGTGGTCAGCCAGCACAGAGGAAAGAACTGCAGCCTAGTGGCTCTCAATGCTGACAGTTCTCTTCCCATCGTTTCTGATTGCACACAATTCTATCTTATAAGAAAGTAGAGTGTGTGTTTACATGTTTTGTGTGTGTGTGTGTGTGTATATATGATTTGTGTGTGTAAAATTCACGTTAAATTGCCATGCCGGCACTTTGAGATAAATAAGTGGGGTTTGGGTTTCAGTTTGGGCACTCGGTCGCCATCATTGGTCAATTTGGCAACATTCCAGGAGCATGTGAGACCACGCAAAGCCGAACTGCTTTTACATCGCTCCACACCTCCTGTCCTCCTTACATCTCCAACCTGGTACACAAATAACCCCTAACCGCCACAATACGCTCCTCAGTGACATTACTAATGACATCCCACTAATCCACCTCATCACTTGCAAGGATCCAAGACTTCTCTTAGGTGCCAGTTCTCTACTCTCTGGAACTACCTCTCCTCGCCCATCAGACTTTTGCTTCCTTACTTTGCACCTTAAAAAAAGTCTCTAAAAACCACCTATTCAAGCATCTACTACCTCAATCCTCCTCCTAACATCACCACCAATGCCAGTTTTCACACCCCCACCACCTAATTTGTATACCTTGTTCCCCAACTTATTAGATTGTAAGCCGTCCGGCAGTGGTCCTCGTAATCCTCCTGTGTTGCAGACTGTCACTGTGTGGTATGTATCTGGTGTTGATCTCTCTCTTAATGTAGTTGTACAGCGCTGCGTAAGTGATCTGCGTATATGAAAATAAATGTATAATACTATAATAATAACCTAATGTTTTGGGTGCTGCTGACTTTAAAGTTTATGTCTTGTGAAGCCATTGCTAAACTGTATGTGGTGCAGTACCACACAAGACTTGTTATACCAAGAATACAAAGCCCAACAGAGTTTAAACATGAAGTGTAAACTTTTATTCTGGTCTATTGCATAGAATGAAGAAGGACTCCAGTCAGGATTTCCTGCTTCATCTTTACCAGACAAGCAGGGAAGAACAATCTGCAACCAACCCGCGGTTCTGAGAAATGTTCTAACCTCACATACTCTACTTAATAAAAAAGTTTTTGTTGCTTGTGTTGCTGTTGGAGAGTTCTCCTCACTTCCTGTCTAGTGACATGAGAGAAAATCTTGGTCATGGATCTATGTTTAACAGAAAAAAAATATTCTGAGAAGGAAAAATTAAAAGAATGTACAGACAATGACAAATGACGGATGTCCAGCATGTATACAGCTGTGGCCTACATTTCCAGTTTACCACAAGAATGGGCCATTTATTATGGAATTGCTGCACTACAGACTATAGAGAAGTACACATAACATGGCTGTGTATGAAGACAACATGACAGCTGCAAAGGGGGGCCGCACAGTACAGGGGGTCCCCAAGGCATTTATGCGGCCTTTCCCCCTGCTGAGAGCTGTAAACAGGAAGTCATAGCCATCCTCCCCATGTGTTCTCTGATCCGCCTGCTTCACAGCCAGTAATTCCACACTTTCATTGTATCAGACCCTACCCCAGTGTAATCCAGGGACTGCACCCCATGGGCAGGGAAGAGTTAAGGCCGACTTGTTTACATTGTAAATATTTGAACATGAGCTACACTAGGCCATTGCACAGCCCTCAGTGCAGCGGATAAAGCTTTTCTTTCCTTCTAATACCCCAGCCTGTTCTATTGGCAGCACTGACAATGCACAGATCGATCACTGCCCTGGGAGGACATACAGCATACTGCTAGACAGATGGCGGAGTCTGTCCCAGCTGTCTGCTTGTATTGTGAAGGAGGAAACGCCACATCCGGGTCCATTTCAATGTGAAATCCTATTCTTAGGTGGAGGAAACCACAAGTGGGGTTAATCACTGCACAAGAGTTCCTGTCTGACTTCCCAAAGCCACATTGAGGGCCGTGTGCTTCCTATACCATGTTCAGGCTGATCTATATACTGCTCCGCCATAAGCAGGATGTACAGTTGTATACACAATGTCACTGCCACCTGTCCCTATCACCCGACACTCTGGGAGCTTACAAGCTGTTGTGTTCACTCAGGTCATGATCCTGGTATTTATTGCTTCATAAACACACAGGGGAGGCTCATCCAGCAGTTCCTGTACAGCAGCCTTATGTTAGAGCATAGATCCATAGACTGGGACTGAGTTTAGGGACTGGAAGGTATCATTGTAATCAGCTAGTCTGGAAATTGGGAGAACACAGCAGAATGTGTGTAACTTGTGTTGCTGTAATGCATTCAAAATATAATGCAGCCTCCCCGACGCACCTTTCTGGCAAATATTTTTGTGAAAAGAGTGCGTAGGCCCGCAAGGGAGATGTAGACATTTTGTTCCTTGGATTGACTGCTGAGGAGTTAAAAAAAAACATCTGCGCTGTCATTATTATAATTCCTGTCCTCATTAATTTTAATAGTGTACAGACCTACAATTATATTTATGCATGATTGTTCCGTACAACAATAGAGCTAATCGGCGCTAGATATTCACCCATCCTAATCATTGTAGTTCTTCATGGGTTGCTTTAAAGTTGGCCATATATGGTTTGATTTTTTCCTTCAATTGACTTAAAGGAAAAAAAAATATTTTTCAAGCAGACCTACGACCAGAAGTACATCTTGGCATGAATGGCACTAGAAGTAATAATAATAAGGAGGAAAGCATAATCCCCCCCCCCCCCCAAAAAAAAAAAACTTGCAGAGCCCTCCTCCGGCTCTGATGACATGCAGCTATGGCAGCACATCATAAGAGCGTTGTGATTGCTGGTGTTCTGAGATATTTCCCACCCTTACAACTGCGCATGTGCACATAGCCCTAGTTTTTTGCAACTACAGAGCTAGGCTAAGTTTAGACTGTCGGTTCTCAAGCTGCTTCCAGCTCAAGAACCGACAGTGCGCTCCCGCAGAAACGACTCCCTGTGATCGTCTGCAAAATAGTACAGGCAATTACAGGGCATCTAATTAAGGACCCCATGACCTCTTAACCATCGGAACCCTCTTACCTTAACCCCCCTTACCCCTAACCTTGACACCCAAAGGTAACCCTGTAATTCCGAAAAACTAGGACTATCTGCGCATGTGCAGTTCGCAGTTGTAAGGAAAATATCTCAGAACACCTGGTAATTCTGTGATCGCAGCTTTCCATTGCAATGTACACAATGACGAAAATTCCCATTATAAATTCCCATATAAACACCCCCAGTGGCCACTCCCGTTATTGCACCCTGAGTTAACCCTTGGAAGCCTGGCAAATAAAGATGGAATCTCATATGATTCCAGGGAACAGCAGGTGAGGAGACTTTTTTTTTTAGGATTGTGGAGCCCTAAGCCGCCATCATACCAGCTCGGAGGTCAAACTATAACTTTACCTATACATATTTTGTACATATTGAGTATACATCCGCTTTAATTGGATTGAGCTGTGAACGGACACGTTGGTAAATTTTAGAGATGGTCCAAATGAATAAAATTCGATTCTACTTAAATTTCGCGTTTCCCAATCGAATTTCGATTCGACTGTGAAATTTAGACTTTTTTCGAGTCGAAATTTCTAAAGTCGGAAATTCGCAGAATGCCAAAAATTCGCATAAAACACTCACAAATTCGCATAAAGCCTAAAATTCGCTGTATAAGCTTGAGCTATAATAGAAGAATCAGTGTACATAGTAGCAGAGCTTTACAATCAGAGCTGAGATTTAAACCCAATTTATACACAAACTTGACATGTTAGAGCAAAGCTTATTGTTTTCAAATGTTTCCCCAACCCTTCTCTACAACTCCAGCAATGTCCCCCCAACCCTTCTCTACAACTCCAGCAATTTTTGTGAGGATACCATTTTCAGGGGCTTTGCAATAAGCTGGCAAAGTTAGCTAGCACCATGCGAATTTTCCAATCATTCCCGCATGCGAAAATTTTAAATAAAATGGCGATACTCACACGCGAAATAGCGGCACGGCAAATCAAAAGCAAAGTTCTTTTTTAAGTTGAAATTTCAGTCGAAATATCAGGCTGATTTTCGACTTTTTCGGAGAAAAGTCAAAATAACCCCATCAAAATTCGACTATGCGAATTTTCAGCGAAAAAGTCAACATTTCTACTTAAATATTCGCACTGCAAATTTTTCGACCATCCCTAGTAAATTTCAGTCGATGTATGCATCGATTTATATCCAATCATAAGCAGGAGCATGTGAGGAATCAAACTTTTTGAATCGATAACATCATAACCCCTTTTTATTCATTGTCCATTGTTACCTGGTCCATTTACCATTGTCACCTACTATTAAAGTGAAAAGATCTAAATATAAATATATAACCAAATGTTAAGGTTCCCATACATGGGTTGATCTTTCACTAGATTTTTGCGCGTTCATGGTGATCGATCGCCAATCAATCGAGTGCTGCTCACCCTGAAGATCGACCAAATAAAATCTAAATCGACAAAAAATCAGATCGGACCTTCATCCCACATGTCGGTTTTTTTTGGCCGATCGTTTGGTAATCGAAGTACGTTGGTGGACCCATAGCTCCCTATGCAGCGCCTTTCCGATTGATGGACTTTGTGGAATCGCCCATTTTGGAGATCGGCTCATGTCCAAATCAGCCACAAATTGGATTCCCAAGGTGGTGTTCCATCGATTCCAAAATGATTGATCGCCGGGAATGAATGAATTGGGAATCGATTGATGACAAATCGAGGCATCTATGGGTACCTTTAAGCAGGGAACACATCTAGATATGGGCCAGATCAATGGCCGCTTCGAGCACGGCAATCTATCTGGCCCATGTCTAATGCGGCCATCCCTGTTTTCGAGTGGGAAAAATCAATCTTACTAGAAAACAGGGATATCGGACATGATCATAAAACATGATCGATGTCCATTGCTTTGTAATATAATCTAGAATTTGTAATTCAACAATTTAAAAAAGAAAATCAAGGTGATCAATGAAAAAATAGTTGCTTTTATATTCATTTGTAAAAGTTATAAGAGCCTCTATTCCATTTCCTCTTTTCAGCATAAGGATATAGTTACCTTGTTATTAAGTTATCATGTTAAAGTTACTGACCCAGGCATCTGGAATTTCTACAAGTCCTGTGCCTTGCTTTTAAATCACTCCACACCTCCTGTCCTCCTTACATCTCTGATACACAATACACCCCCTAACCAACCCCCTCCGCCCCTCCAGTGACTTACTAGATCCATCCCCACTCATAACCTCATCACATGCACGCTCCAAGACTTTTCTCTAAGGGCCAGCTCCTTACTCTCTGTCGGAACTTCCTCCCTCGCCCCATCAGACTTGCTCCTACCTTTGCCACCATTCAAAAAGCGCTCAAAACCCACCTCTTCCAGCCTCTCCTACCCACTTCTTCCTAACATCCACACCATGTCAAGCCCTCCCCCCACCTATGTATACCTTGTTCCCAACCTATTAGATTGTACAGCCCCGTCTGGGGGCAGGGTTCCTCTACTCCTCCTGTTGTTCATTCCTGTACCTGTGGTGTTATAACTGTGGTTGGTAGCTCCATTCTAATGATTGTACAGCGCTGCGTAATATGCTGGCGCTATATAAATAAATGTTAAAAATAATAACAATAATACAATGCCAATCTACATAGTTTGTCATGTAATTTGTAAGCACCCTCAGCCTTAAAGTTATGCAGTACAGGAAACAAAGCATATGGTGGTCCTTTTAAAAGATTTCCCTACCTCTAGCTTGAGGCCATTCATTATCGCCCAGAAATGATCATCTGTATTGATTTGAAAAGGAACCTGTCTCAAAGATATTGAATAGAAAAGTACCAGTGATGATCTATACATTTATAATGAGTCATGCTCTATACATTAATATACGCTTTATTTAACTTGGTATAATACAACAATAAAACCACAAAAATGTTCTACCTCTAGACATAAAAGTTGTAAAACACAAGTACAGCGTGGAGTGTGAGAGCAGTACTAGCACGTCCACTAGGTGGTGGAATCCCCCGCTGCCGGCTCTGCTACATTTCACCTACAACATGTACAATGTGATCTGACATGTTGCATGCAATTCTCAGACAGATTGTGGGACGGGGGCCAACTCTAGGAGAAATCTGAAGAGATTCAGAAGTTGGGGTTTGATTTTCATAATCACAATTTAGGTGTTTTCCATGTATAGATGATTTAACCCACCACTTCTATTTGGCAGGATTTTAGATTATTATTGCAGTTTATCTAGATGATGGGTGGTGGGACAAAGATTGTCTTCTGTACATACATCACGTCTACCCTGTTTCCCTGAAAATAAGGCACCCTTACATTTTTGCCTCACGCTGAAATATAAGGCATCCCCCCCAAAAAAAGGCATCCCGGATATACAGTACTGTAACTTTGGACAGGGGGATCAGAGGGGGCAATCAAAATGACACAGGAGGATCAGAAGGGGTTACTAAAATGGTAATCCCCCCTCTGAGTCTCCTGTGCCATTCTGATCCCCCCTGTGTCATTTTAAGTGATGAGGCAGAGGGTCCCTATTCAAAGTAATGGCGATTAAACAGGGATTTACAAACATGTCGGATCCCTGTTAAGCTAGCCATACACGTGTCGGATTCCATGGCCAATTGATCACTGATCCAATCGATTCCGGCGATCTCAGCGGGAATCGGAGCTCCGATCAATCGGCCAATTAAGAGTATCCATCGCTGCATACCACCTTGTCCAACGGATTCCGGGACGATTCCGTGTCCGATTGTCCACCTCACAAATGGCAACTCCCCCTGATGTGTGCAGAATCGGATCAAAAAGACCAACATGTTGGTTCTCTGTCGGATCCGATTCTGAGCCCCCGAACGATCGGACCTGATCGATCGGACAAGGTGGGCTGCACGCGATTCCGGCACGATCGTTTCGCGTGCACGCGCCCGGAATCGATCGTGCCGGAATCCGGTGGGAATCCGACCCGTGTATGGGGGCCTTTAGGCCGTCAATTTCTTGGAGTGGGATCAATTGCTCCAGGTGGACAACGTTTGATTCCTGAAGCATTCAATCATTCGAGAATCAAACTAAAAATCTATCCATGTATAGGTACCTTTACAGATCACATAGGAAATATAAGGAACAGTAGAAGTGGTGGGTAGGGCTGAAAGGGAGGACTGGTGCTCTAACTAGAACGCAGAACTAAAAAAGAACACAAAAAATAACCAGGGCTTACAAACAAAATGATCATGTCTGGTTTTGCCATGGATGTGGTGCATTACATTGCTGTACACATTTACAGCGTGCAACTTAGGTGTTTCCAGTATACATGTATTAAAAACACCAATGTAGCGCATCCTATAACACAGGGGTGCCCACATTTTTTTGGCTTGGGATCTACTTTTTCAATGGCTAGGTCAAAATGATCTACCAACAGTAATAATGGTAAAAATGTATTTATGTATAAACTGAATATACTTTATATTTATATATCTATATTGTGTACCTTGCATAAGGATAAACATGTATGGCACTATACAATTCTGCCCAGATTTTGGTAATCTTGGTCTTGTTTTATTAAAGAAGAAAGGTCTCCATGATCTACTGTCATTTGCATTGTGATCTATGGGTAGATAACATTCCACCTGTTGGGCACCCTGTGCGTATAAGCGTATAATAGAATGTCTTTTTCTAGTCAAAATGAGTCTGAAATAAATCAACTTTGCCTCTTGGTAAAAAATATATAAAAATATCTTAAAAAATGTTCTTAAAGGTTTTAATGAACTTCCTCTTGAGCTATGTGGTCTTTCTTACTGTTCAAGTACACCTTCACAGTAGAGTTTACCTTCCAAACCTGCTTTATGTTACTGTCTCTATTGAATTGCATTATTTTTCTGGAACACTAATGAGGGGTTGTCAGACCTAACAGGCTTGTAAGCTAGCAATACACAGGTTGATTTATCAGTTGATTTCTGAACGATTGATTACCGGGGGCATTCTCATCGATCTACAGTCCATGAATCAATACCTGCCCACCCTGACGGATCGAATCGAGTCAAAGCTTTATCTGACGTTTTTTCTAGGTATTGCTAATGATTTTTCAACATAATTACGATCATATTTACATACGTAATACACATAGTATGATCTGAAATCGATCGTGTTTATGTTGATCAGACCATGTGGTGGTAAGATGTTAGACTTGTGTAAAATTACACAAGGCAATCGATCAACCCATGTATGGCTAGCTTTAGATTTAAACATCAAAATGTTGCCAGTCAATCTTGCTATGGGAAATGTTGTCCATAGCAATTTGTGCATGTTGTGCATTACATTTCATTCAATAAGCATGTTTCCACATGCGTTGATGTAATATATTGAGCTTCGCTACGCTAAAAGTGCAAGCTAAGTCGATATTAACACAACAGAGCCCAACGCAAGAATGGGTGCGCTGACGCACCCATATACAATTAATTCAATCCGTTACCAGCTGATGTGTATGTGCTGGTAACGAACCCTTTCGGTCCTTCGCGATCATCACTTCTGGGACAGCAGAGGAGCAGAAGAATGGGCAGAAAGGTCCCTCCATCTGTAACACATGCCTTACAGGATGTCCTAACCCATCATAGGTGTGTTAGACAGAGGGACCTTGGCGGACTCACAGACTCCTTGAAAACATAGCCTTACAGAGGCTTCTAGGTGCATGTGTATATATTATTTCTGTATGTGTTAACATCAAAAGTCAAAACACCCATTATATGAACCTATACTAACAAAGCAACATTTACATTTATTTATATATATTATTACACAGTGTATATATATATATATATATATATATATATATATATACGGTATATACATATATACACATATATATACAGTACATACGCACCAAGTCTTTTCTAGATTAAAGGCTAACTGGGAAATGACTGGAACACACCATAGTTACCAAGTGTTAAGCATCAATAGAACAATAGTTAGTGTTTTGTTAAATATAAGCTGTAAAGTTGTTTGACATAGATGTATCCCTCCCAGAAATATGGCAGAAATAATGTGTGAAATAATGTATGAGTGAGAGGTTTGTCCAATATAAGCCAATACCCGGCAGTAAGTCTCTCTCTCTCTATAGTGAAGTCATCTGTATGCTCTATTCACTTATCCTGATAAACTGGCAGTAACATAATACCTGATTTGTACCAGCCTACTTGTAAATCCAGTTTGTCCAATTTAGGAGCCAATGTTTTCCTCTTCCTCTCTCTCTCTTTCTTCATTATCTTGAAATATAATCATTTTTTTCCATTGAAAGGAAATATAAACACATAAACTAACAATAGGGAAAAGATAATGAAAAAAGAGAAGCATAGTCCAGGTATATTTTAAAAATGTCATGAAAATATAATGTAATCAGTAACGTACAGTGGTGGACAGCAATATCTTCATGTGTGTATTAATATACGTTGCATTGTGATAGTGTAGTCTCCTGATATCAGTGTTATTATATAATAAATGCACAATGAGGGTTTTTTATGACAATTCCTTGTTATTGTATACTTCAGGATAGTAGTTGGCATTGGCATTGTGCCAAAACAAATACTACACTTTATAGTGACTTAAGAAGCCCAAAATATATACCGAAATTTGCAGTTTCGTGAGGGACACTGTGAAGGATGGGGCCTATGGAAGGCTACAATATGACTTAGTACGTAAAAGCTGGGGGCATGGAGAAGAGGGCATTGTGATGGAGTGGTGTGGCCATTATGGGAGGCTACAATATGATTTGGTACTGTAAACAAGGGGGGCACGGTGGATGGCAGAGGGCATGGAGTGGAGGGGGCCATTAATGGGAGGCTACAATCTGATAGGACTGTAAAACTGGTGGGGCACTGTGGGGGCTTGGAGGAATGTGATGGAGGGCGGCCATTATGGAAGGCTAAATCTGATAGTACTGCAACAAGGTGGGGGGCACTGTGGGAGGCAAGAGGGCATGTGATGGAGGGGGCATTGTGGAAGGCTACCATCTGATAGTACTGGAGTGGGTGACAATGCTGGGGCAGAGACCGTGTAGGTGGAGAGCCGAAGAGGGCATTGTGATGGTAGTGGGTGGCCATATGGGATGCTACAATCTGATAGAGGCAACAAGGTGGGTGCTGTGGGAGGCAGAGGCATGTGATGGAGGGGGCATTATGGGAGGTACAATCTGATAGACATGAACAAGGTGTGGGCACTGTGGGAGGCAGAGGGCAGTGATGGAGGGGCCATTAGGAGGCTACAATCTGATGTACTGTACAAGGTGGGGAATGTGTGGGAGGCAGAGGGCATGTGATGGAGGGGGGCCATTATGGGAGGCTACAATCTGATAGTACTGTAACAAGGTGGGGCACTGTGGGAGGCAGAGGGCATGTGATGAGGGGGCCATTATGGGAGGCTACAATCTGTGATATATGTAAACAAGGTGGGGCACTTGTGGGAGGCAGAGGGGCATGTGATGGAGGGGGCAGTGGGGGAGGCTACAACTGATTGGTACTGTAACAAGCTGGGGCACGTGGGAAGGCAGAGGGCACGTGATGGAGGGGGCCATTATGGAGGCTACAATCTGATAGGTACTGGTAAACAGGGGGGGCACTGTGGAGGCAGATGGGAAGTGATGGAGGGGCCATTAGGGAGGCTACATCTGATAGTACTGTTTACAAGGTGGGGCACTGGGGAGCAGAGGGCAATGTGATGGAGGGGGCCATTATGGTGGGAGGCTACAACCTGATGGTACTGTAACAAAGCTGGGGCACTGTGGGAGGCAGAGGGCCACTGTATGGAGGGGGCCATTATGGAGGCTACAATCTGATAGTATCTGTAACAAGGTGGGGCACTGTGGGGAGCAGGGCATGGCTGGAGGGGGGCCATTATGGGAGCTACAATCTGATGGTACTGTAACAAGCTGGGGCACTGTGAAGGCATGGGGCCATTATGGGAGGCTACACAATCTGATGGTACTGTATACAAGCTGGGGGCACTGTGGGAGGCAGAGGGCACTGTGATGGAGGGGGCCATTATGGGAGGCTACAATCTGATGGTACTGTACAAGCTGGGGCACTATGGGATGCAGAGGGCATGTGAAGGATGGGGCCATTATGGAGGCTACAATCTGATGTCTGTAACAAGCTGGGGCACTGTGAAGGATGGGGCCATTATGGGAGGCCAATCTGATGGTACTGTAACAAGCTGGGGCACTTGGGGAGGCAAGGGGACTGTTGAAGGATGGGGCCATTATGGGAGGCTACAATCTGATGGTACTGTAACAAGCTGGGGCACTGTGGAAGGATGGGGCATTATGGGAGGCCTATGGACAATCTGATGGTACTGTAACAAGCTGGGGCACTGGGAGGGCAGAGGGCACTGTGAAGGATGGGGCCATTATGGAGGCTACAATCTGATGGTACGTAACAAGCTGGGCACTTATGGGAGGCAGAGGGCACTGTGAACGGAGGGGGGCCATTAGGCTACAATCTGATGGTACTGTAACAAGCTGGGGCACTATGGGAGGCAGAGGGCACTGTCAGGAGGTGCTCCAAATATTTACTACAGTATTAAATGTGGAAAAATTTAGAGACTGGCTACTAGTGGATTGCAGAAAGAGATGGAAACAATATTAATATTCGGTATTTTAAAAAACAAAAGTGTTTTTAAAATACTGAATATTTATTTAACTTTTAAAAACAAATTGGACAAACTGTACTTTTTTTTACGGAACTACAAGTTTCAGAAGTGGGTCAGTAGTGATGAAAGATGAAAGAATTGGGTTATACGTTTGGATAAACACATTTCAAGATTGTTAGGGCTTGTGCGCCCATTTATTGGATGGCAATCGAGGTGCCCAATTCCCGGTCAATCTTTTTGATGGGGATACTGGTTGATACTGGACACTGGTTGGCAGAATAAAGTGAAGACAACTGGGAGTCTTAAGCCCCCCATACATGGGTCGATACCCGTTCGTTTGGCCCACAATCAATTGTGGTGTGGTGACACTATGAATCACGATCGTTCAGCGAATCCATGCATACCACTTTGCTCTTGGAAGAGGGATTTTCCAACATGTTTGCTCCCTGTTCGATTGTCATTTCTTCAAGCAGGATCAAGGGTTTCCGCTTTTAATTCCCAAACAATCGTTCGCAAATCTAACAGAAAATCGTACCGTGTGTGGGGGGCTTTAATCTTGCTGGTTAACTAGGGACAAATATGAATTTCTTTCAAATATAAATTTTGTGCACTTTTTTTGACAGGGTTTCTGTTGTTATTCTGTCTCTGCAGCAAAAACATACCATTACAATCATAGATTGGTCATTTCTTTATCAGAGGGCAAACATACAACATCAGCAGGGGATCAAATACTTATTTCCATCAATATATATAGTGATGGCTAAACATCAGCCTTGTCCGTTCACAAACAGGCGGATCGGACTTTTCAAAAAGGGAATTTGGATTGTGTAAATAGTGCCATGTTCCATGTACCGGAAGTGATGTCATTTCCGATGCATGGAACGCACAGTTCCTTGTTTCATATGCCAGATTTTTCAGCCTGACTTCCTTTCTCTATCTAGTACCACAAGAGAAAACTGGAGACCACTACTCCTACTACTGTCCTGAAGAAGTGGTGAAAGGACCACGAAACGTGTCAACCATAACTGTAATACTTGTCACCAACTTAACCAATAAGGGATAATATATTGCAAACAACTGGCGCCTTAAAGCAAGTCCTTATTTTATGGGGACTCCTTTCTACCTCAAACATCGAATTAAACCGAAGAAGACGCCCAGGCGCCATATTACGGTTGCTGGTACATGAGCTCACAACTTGTGGCCCAGCAACCGAGAGGGTAAAGGCCCCCATACAAGTATAGATTTTCCATTCAATCAATTTAAAAAGATAATTTTTTGGGGTCAGGGAAGTCGGCGATTGATTGTAATGTATGCCAACTGCAGTAACAGATATTTGATCACATTTTTTGAATTAAGGTTAAATTTCAATACAACCAATTAAAATTTTCCAGCATGTCCAATCATTTTTCGATCTGAATTTTTCCCAATTTTAATTGTTTTAGGTCGATCTAACCATGTGGGCTGCCATAGATTTTCAATCAATCAATCAAAAAATTGATTGAATTAAGTTGCAAAAAATCTAGACGTGTATGGGGGCCTTTAGTTTACTTTATCCTTACTATAAGTAGAAAAGTACCATCACGTCACATTGCCAACTGGGATATAGGATCTCCCAAGTGCTTGTCTTTTAGGGATCACACTAACCCACATTTCTTTTTTTTTTTATTTCTCCTATTCATTAATTATCCAAAATGTTGACTTTTCTTATTAGTCATCTGGGTTTGTATAAACAAAGGTGTCCCAAAGTCATCTAAATAATTTGCACCAAAGACGTGACCCATCATGCAATGTGCGGATGTTTGTACTGGGTGATGCACGGTATGGTCGGCATGGTCTAAATCCTTAGCAGTTGCATATTCATCTCTGACATTATTAATAGGCATTTCTATATGAAATTATTTATTCCACTCTGGATGTCCTGCTGTCTACTTTGCTTTTGAGTAATATCCTGTGAATGCACTGTGGAAGTATTCTAAAATTGTGTTCTTTGTGTAATAACAATAGGTGCTTAGCACTCAATAACAGGAGCGTGACGATCAGGAAGTAGCTGCACAAGGCAGGCGTATCGAATTCCAACTTCTAACAAACACAAAAGAGTACAAAGGAAGAAAGCAATATTTCATGGAGAGCACCACCTGAATAATTACATTCAATGAAGTACTGGTCATTTCTTTTCTAGCAGTGGTGCACGGAGGAACTGCACACAGGGAGCCACCACTGTATAAAAGAATGAAAATCATTTTAGTATTTACAAAGGTGCTCAGAGCTGACTGAGGTCTGCACACATAAATGGGCTATCCCATCGTACCACATCATATCATGTTTCTTCCATTAAACACACTAGACCAGGGGTGTCAAAATGAAAAAAACTTGTAGAAAGTCACCAACCTTCATAATTATTGAAAAAAAAATCCACAATTTAGATTTTTCTCAAACAGTAGTTTGAAACAGTAGATGTAGTGGAACCAGTGGGACCTTTTGGACTCTATTTACTTTATTTACTGACTAGACCATAACCAAGGACCCGGGAACTCTGGGAAACTCCCAAAGGTGAGATCCTGTCATTTCCCTCCTGGGGGGATACACCCGGAACCCCCCACAGACAGGGGAGGGTGAAGGAGGCGGAGTCCAGCTGCAAGATCCCCAGTGGGAGACCCCATGCACTGTGAGGATTAGACTTTGTGATCCACACTATCCGATCAGGATATTTGACCCTTATGACCAGTACATGACAGAAATTGGGGCAATGAGACCCCATCTGTAGGACCGGGCCGCTCTTTAAACTCACAGGACACGAGAGATACATATTTTAGATATAAGCTTCTAGAGGAACTACCTTACCTTTGACCTTACCACTCGGTCCTATACTTGTTTCTAAGTAGTTTGAAACTTTTCCCTGCAGGGCCCCCCTTCTCTACATAGGAACATTACAGAAATTTCACACTACAAAGTTTCAGATTGAGGGCCATTTCACAATAGCCGTGTTTGCTCTGGAGTATCGTGTACTAGTGTGAAATGGCCCTCAAATTTTATTTCAAATACAACTTATACAACTTTATTTGGTTTTCACACAATCATGCAGAGACATGTATCATATATACTATTGGACTGGATGACATATAGGGAACTGGTGTAAGTGAACTGGATGACATATAGTTTGATAAACCATTGTATATCATAAAAACAACTTCCTTACTACATGTATTTCTGCTTTGGCTGCACGCCGGTGGCTGAATAGTGTATCAGCAAAGCTGCTAACATTCTCTACAAGGGTTATGTGATAGGGTAACAACACAAATACATCAAACAATAGTTGTCGGCTGATGACAGGAAATGATTTACCTAGGAATTTAACATAAACATCACAAGGTATTATATTAATCATAGCTAAAGATATTACATTATTTACTTTAATTTTCAAACATTACAGTTTGAATCCAATTGGTTGTGATGTGGTTTCCCTCATTCATATTTCAGTCATGGTATTAAATGTAAAGTACTCACTGAAGAAAGCCATGGAAGTGACTCTTAACATCCCTGCCTCAGCCTTGCAGATAAGCTATCAACTTTACAGGAAATGCATTGTTTTCATTGTCATGTCTGATAGATTGACTGTCATTGTGAGAAAGAGCAGTAATGTACCACCATTGCGCAGCACTGTATAGAGGGACGAGGGCTTCAATATGTACTGAGCACAAACGGCTTCCTCTTGTGAATATGCAACAACTATCAATTTATAGTAGCCAGGTTTTTCTATACCAATACATATTTATTGCTTATTGTATATTTTACTGCACATTTAAAAAAATATGGAAAGAAAATAAATGCAATAATGTGGAAAAATGAAAAAACTGTAAGTTGGCCCAGAAAACCACTTAAATGAAAAAAAAATGTGTTTCTTGCAAAAGTCCTGCACCCTCAAACCCAAGATCATGTTTAACTTCAAACCCCTGCACATTCAGAATTCACATCAGTGCGACTCCTGCTACCCCTTCTGGTCAGAGTGACATGTAAGCAGGAAGGGCCAAGTAATGTCTGTTTCTATGTAGTGTTTATTTTCCTTTTTTTAACCGTCATTTTTTATGCTTTCATTTCAGAGTAGTAACAAGCAAATGGATGAGGTGTTCTAAATCTGTTGACCTGTAGTATATTGTGTTTATTTAGCAGTTTGTCTATTGTTGAGCTTGAAAAATAATGATATAGCTTATTGTTAATACAGTTCACATTACTAAAGCTGGGCATAGACAGGTTGTTTTACCGTCGACTGCCCAGCCGACCGACCTGGCGTGATAACATCATCATGCACGGACGCAAGTGCCGAGAATCGTCCGGCACCCTTTGTGTCCCCATCTGAACTTATGAGATTGGCTGGGAATTTACCGGCATTTCGGATCACCGTCTTTGCCCACCTTTACTCATACACTTTACTCATACAAAACCTGGATTTAACTAAGCATATAGGTACGATCCTATTGGATAAATCTGGGGTTGCTGCAGTTGGTCAGGTCTAGGTTCAGCAACAGTATGCGCTCCAAGAATGAGGTCAGCTGACTACCTGAATATACTGAATGACAAGGTTATTCCATCAACAGATTTTTTCTTCCCCAATGGCACGGGCATATTCCATGATGACAGTGCCAGTATTCATCGGGCTCAAATTGTGAAAGAGTGGTTCAGGGAGCATGAGATATCATTTTCACACATGGATTGGCCACCACAGAGTTCAAACCTTAACCCTTTACCACCTTCACCAAAACCATCCTTTGAAGTGCTTAAGTGACATTAAGGACAGTCCAAAACTGGCTCCCTTGTTCCGTACCATCAGTATAAAGACCTGGTTAATGTGGCTGGTGTTAAAGCAGTTAATACCATCCCTTGGCTTATAACACTGAAAAGTAATATCACAGCAGCTAGAGCTTTCTTCACTGTGGCTTTTCAAACGTAGATATGAAAATGAAAGAAGATATTTCTGATTGGTATGGGAAATGCAAATGTTTTATGAATGGTGGACCAAGTGGCCTACAATTCATTGTAATCAAAGTATCAAATTTCACATGAATATTACTGGTTATGTAAGTATATTTTAATCTTCAGGCTCTGGTTAGTATTTAGAATACCGTTCAATAAAGTAAATGTAAATATATAAGGAGACTGCGGCTGGTGTCATAGACAACCAGCAGCAGCATGGATTCCCCCCG
>CM070032.1:159849065-159878858 GCA_036250615.1 Ptychadena robeensis
TAGATTCCCTGCTCCTGGTACCCCCGCGCTAACCCAGGATCTGCAGTCATAACAGTGACTTTCTTGAGGTAAACATGGAGGATGTCATGGCTAACAAGCCCTCTCAAAAGCGTATTACTGACAAAATCTCAGGTACAAATAAAAAAAATGTTTTCATCATTTTTAGTTCTTTGGTGTACAGTATTAAAAAACAACAACATGGGCATTGGATTGGGGTTGCCATTACATACATTTCACCACTCACTGGGATATACACACATTTCTCTTCCTCCCTGATGAGGCCCACGAATGAGCGAAACACGTCAGGAGATACCAAATGAGGGGTGCGATCATAGGCTCCCCACTCCCACAATGAGCCTCTGTGGAAATTATTTTCATGACATCAGTCTTCATGTCTACAGTGATGTTTGGATTTTAATACATTTTACTAGAATAAATGTGGATTTTATGTCTCTATATTTATCTGTTTTAATGTTTAGGCCTATTAAGAGTCCCACAGGGGGTAACTGCCCCAATAGCCGAATAAGGTTTACATTTATTACCTAGTTTGTCTTTCCATCTATATAATGGACATTTTGGTCACCTGTACGGTTGAGTAACATGGTATGGAAATCTTGCATCATCTTTACTCTACTGTCTCCTGCTTTAACTAAAGCAGTACCACCTACTGAGTCCCAAGTATGGCCACACACATCTATAAATTTGTTAGTAGTTTATCTGCCTAACATGAAGAGCTAAAAAAGTTAACAGAGCGACTTCTGTATTAAACAACTGTTATTACACAAATTAACATATGATTGTTGCTATAGTATAATTTGAACAGCTTCAAGAAAAAAATATAATTTGTACTGAGCCGTACGTTATAAATATTATGAAGAAAGACACTCGTGTTTCTCCATCGATGTTTACTTTTCTCTTTCAACATATAAATGAAATGAAGTATAATGAATTCCCAGAGCAATTCTCCCGGATATTACTGTCTGTCACCAGCCATGGCTAGTCCAAGGATAAGTCATACACAGTAGATAGTCAAAATAATAACTGTTGCCAAAGAAGTGCTAATAAGAATAGTAAAGGGTATGTAAACGCTCGCAACCAACGCCCCTTATTTGGTGTCATTGCACTTGTTAAATATATTAACCAAAGCATCAGAAATCTTGTTAGTTTATGGCATCCTGTGACTTTTATTGGTGACATTATTCCCAGTCATGGCATCTATATTAGAGGAAAATGGCAGATTTTTGTAGCCCAGTCTAAGGGTGACCACATTGCATCATAGGACACAACATTTTGGAAAGAATCTCCAGTTAGAAATAAATGAAACTCAACTAGCCACCATATGGACGGTCTGGTAGAATGCAATATTTTACATTTGTGTTACCTGGAAGCTACCATTTATGATAACTAATACTGTGAAGGCAATATAGGCAATGAGACACAACTTTAAATGTTTACATACGGTACATTGTCAAGACATAATCAGAGACAACATTGAAGGAATACAATAGACAGGTACATAAGTGGATGGGCCAAAGAATAAAGGGATATAAGAGTTAGCAAAGTACACATGGTCTGACTGCTTGTGGCCTGTAAACTTTACCGCAACCAACTTTACCGCATGACATTCAGACCCCTTTTAGCTTTTAGTACCAACATTAATCTTAAATCAGGGGTAGACAAAGTGCGGCTCTTAAGCCCCTTCAGTCTGGCTCAGTAGTGCAGGGACCTGTTCTTCCTGCTACCTGTTCTTCCTGTTTCAGGAGGTGTAGCACATTAATCTCTGGTCCTGACATGTACTGTGCAGCTCTGCCTCCTCCTCTCTGCCGGTTGCAAGTGAAGAGGGACATGTCCTCAAGAGCAATAGAGATATGTAAGGGGAGGGGGGGCTCAGTAGCTACTAATTAGTTGGGGCTCTCTGTTTACTATGAAGGGAGTCTCTATGGCTACCTACAGGGGGCTGCTTTGTCTACCTATATGGGGGGCTTTGTGGCTACAAATAAGTGGGTGCTCTCTTTCTACCAATAAGGGAGGGGCTCTATGGCTACCTACTGGGGGCTTTTTGGCTACCTACAAGGGGTCACTCTGTCTACCTATATGGGGGGCCTTGTGGCTACAAATAAGTGGGTGCTCTATTTCTACCAATAAGGGAGGGGCTCTATGGCTATCTACTGGGGGCTTTTTGGCTACCTACAAGGGGTCACTCTATCTTCCTATATGGGGGGCTTTGTGGCTACAAATAAGTGGGTGCTCTCTTTCTACCATTAAGGGGTGGGACTCTGTGGCTACTTATAAGGGGGGCTTTGTGACTAAAATTAAAAACAACAAAATACGAACCTGACCCAAACCTTCCAAGGAGATGCAAAGCCATTGTTCACAATAATGGCTGTCAGTCATTTTGCCAATAAACAATATTGTCATTAGGTATGATATTAAGTGTTATACAGTAAGTTTTAAGTTTAACTAAGCCTTATTAAGTTTATTAAGTTATTGTTTTTAGGGAAAAAAAATGTAATTCAATCATTGTCAATTTTGACAGACTATTAGTCTGTAGGTAGGCGGTTAGCAGCTTAACCAAACACAGATTCAGTTTGAATTGCTACATTTGAAGTTTTCCTGTAAACATACAGTGAATTTTTATATATTCCCTTTAAAGAATACCCATGTGTGATATGTTTGCCAAATCTTTCACTATGAAGTATAACTCCAGTCAAATGTTTACAATTTGGATAGAATCTGTTGTTATGGTATTTGAATAGGTTTACCTTTCTGTGTTTCTTTTGTTTGCTTTATGTTGTGTCATGGGGACAGGAAGCAGCACAGTATTTTCACCACAGGGACACAGCAATGACCTAACATTGGTCCAAACCCAATCATTTTTGGAGATCTACTCTCTGGTGTGTTTACAATGTACTTTTTGTGTACTAATATTTTATTTTCTGTCTACAGTTACAAGTTTCACATTGACTTTGTTATCCACCTCAGTTTAACGCTGTTTACTTTACCCAGAGACACTCTCAGCTAACAGGACTAGATCATTTTCATTAGTAGCTCTTAGTTTTGGAATGTGCCATCTCTCAATCTGTGTCAATCATCACCCATCCTAAAACCCATCTCTTTAGGGTAATATTAAGCAATTAAGTGTAAACATCTACATTTCACCATTTAAGCATTGTATACTTTCACCAAACTCCCATCTCAGTCAGATTAGGTTTCAGTGAGTTGACTATTACATATGAACACATATGTTTACCAACGTATAACAACAGACACTCTTGGATTTCTAGATTAATGTTATTTATTACAAAGATCAATGACAATTATAAATCATAAATTATGCAGACCGCTCTTTTGCTGGTAGGCCTGATAATACTTTATAAGTGAGTCAGGAATTCTTGGGGTAACAATAGTTACGGCTTGCTCAAAATGTCTTCCCATGATGCACTGGGCTTGAATGTCCTCTTGTAGAGCCAACAATGCAGCCTCTCGACAAACAGCAGTGATCTGAAAAAACAAATATATTAAAATATTGTTGCATCAAGCTGAATATTATTTCATTAAATGGCATAAAACAGCAACACTTTCTTTGTGGCCCTGTAAATGTTATGTTTGTAAAAGTGTTATATAATATAAATCCACAAGCTAATACCAACTGTACACAACATTTACAAGACTGGAGGTTTGCCATGCTTTGTATTGTTGTGTACCACTTTATTGATGCCATTTCTATGTCTCTGTAACATTTACTTTTTTATTGCACCTACTTTATACGCTAAAGATACATAAATGTTTCATTTTAGCCTCTAAATCAATGGTTCTCAACCTTTTTTGATCTGCCTACCTCTGAATGTATGTCACACAGTGTCACTTCCTGTATTTGGAATGCAGAAGTGTCGGTGTGGAGTGTCACTTCAACGTTCCAAATCTCGGAAGTGACACTCGCTTCGATCAGGTAAGTATCATGTCCCCTCCCTCCTTCTGCAAATTATGTGGGGTGTGGGAAGTTTGAAGGGAGGCGGCGTTACTCTCCCTCCTAACTTCCCACCCTTCTTGTGGGCATATGCCCACAAGATGCTTTCAGTGAATGCTCGTTCAACCACTAGGTGGTCCTAACCCAAAGGTTGAGAACCTGCTCTAAATCTTAGAAAAAAGAGTACCAATTGTATAAAACACACTTAGTAGTCATCTTGAAATTTTCTTGAAGTCCTTGAGAAAAAAAACAGCACAACATGAGGTCATCTTTGTGTTAGCCACTGGTTGTGTCAGTGGTTTCCTGTGTTAGACTGCCAGCATTGTACACAGCAATACAGCCCACTGTAGTCTAGGTAGTTGTTAACCAAGAAATGAGAGTGATGTCCCTCTATCCAATATGTTTCCCTACTATGCTTAGAGATGGATTATAGCAGGATGAGGTCCTAGGCATCATAGAGGTTTTGGAAGCCCCATCACTTTGACTGAGATTGCAAGGGGCTGAAACTGACATAGCTTGACCGTTGTTTGGTCCCAATCAAACTCTGCAAATTTTCCTTCAATTTTAGTTCTCAAACATCAAAAAAACAAATATGACCCACACTCCTTGTCACAAACAGGAACCACACATACTTCCTCTCATGCTCTCACAGTGTCTAATTTGGATATGCCAGTGCTGGACCAAGCAAAGCCCATCTCCAGTGGTTTAAGATATGCTGTAACTCTAAAGGTGTCCATACAAGGCTCAATTTTTAATAGATTAAAGCACATACAAGCGATGTGCGCATTCCTGACGCTCCATTGTGCTGAAATCTATTACAAAATGGAGCCATATATGCCTTTCTTTGAAAAAGGTCGGTGGAAACCGGGAACGAACATGTCCCTAAATCCCGGTCGATCTGATAAGCATCGCAGAGAGCAGGAGGAAGGAGGGCCCCCCTGCACAGCACACAGCCTGCAACAGGCTCCAGGCAGGGGAGAGAAGGCGGAGACTAGCATGGCTGTTTACACACAGCCTCCCATCTTCCTTTGCAGCAATCATGTGTTTAATTGTTGCCTTCAGCAGTAAAGCCAGTGTTGGAAAATATGTCACAACACTGGACCAGGGTACCCATCGAGTGGCAGTCAACGTGCAAAGTGGTGCACATCGATTACCGTTCGATTGACCTGCGATCGAGCGCAGCGTGGTGTCTGCAAACAATTATGTGTCAATTGCACAAGTTTCGACCTGTGTATGGGCACCTTAAGACAGAAAATTAAAATAGATGGGATCAAAGCCTAACAAAACTAATGCAGCAACCACATGAAGATGGGTAAGCTATAGTACATACATTTCATGTTTGAGGATGTCCATATACTTTAATGGATGCTTTTCAAAGTCAAGATAAGTGAACTTTCCAGATATAATCTTTTACATATGAATCGGGTACAAAGTAATCCTTACACAGCATTTAGTAAAAAATACTCTAATGTATAAACTATTAAGCTTCAACGGTTAAAGTAATACCACATGCAAATACACAGCAAGAGGAAGTTATTTTGTAGCGATAGGATTATTATGGTAAGTGCAAGCAGACAGATGGCTGATGTACTAGGTTTTATTCAGATGCTGTTAAATAAATGTTTTCACATTAGGGCAATAGGAAACAGCCTGTCACCACCATTGCCAAACACAGTTTACACCGTATCATTTTATATTAATGGAGGACTGCCGGCAAGACACAAAATTAGGGAAGAAATATGTAAAGTGGAGAGCTATTTTCTTGTCTGCTTCCTGTTTTCGTATAGACTGTTTGGAAGAAAATAAAGTTCCCGATGGACCAGTAGCAGTTAATGACGCATTATTTCATCGCGCCATTGCTCTTGATTCATCAGGACTCTATCTAGCCAATTTACACAGTATAATTTTATTTCTCGCTCCATCCAGGAAACAGTTTAACCAGAGACAAGCTCTACGATGCGAAGAATCCATCTCGGGTTCCAGATATTTCCTGCCGTTCTCCTTTAACTGGTGCGGATTATAGAAAGGTAGGCATTGTGGTAAAGAGATACAGTGGTTGCAAATAAGTAGGTAAAAGGTTTTTTGATTGAATTTCTTCTCTCAGCTCCCACGCCTTTGGATAGCGGAAGCAGACCGAGGCTGGTGTCATTCTAAAGACATAAAGACCCATTGCTGTTGTGAAAAGGGCCCGCGGGATGAAAAGAGATATTGTGGGTTTTCAGTACAGCGGAGAATACAGTGATTGGTATTCACACAGCGCCCATCGCTGTGAACCAAAAGACCAGCTGAAGCCTATTTGTTTGCCCATTCAGCATATTTTCTGTTTGTTCATTTGCTGTTGCCTTGCTTATGCTCTGCTGATGGAAGGCAAAGCAGTTAAGTCGCATTTTAGAGGATTTAGCAGCATGTTTAGGAAGCTTTCACAAAAACATGCATGGCTTTAGGTGGCTTTGTCATGCAACAATATTACACTTAGTGCCATGCGGCTGCTTTTTGCAAGGCCAGTGAAGCTAAAAATCTACACTGAATTCCGTTCGGTGCAAAGGGAAATTCTATACCATTCAGAGTGTTTTCCTTGCCATTCTTTCCCCTTTCATACAATGTTCCATGAAAGATATGATAAACATCCCATTCTCTGTTCCCCATGAAGAAAGCCTCACGTGACTCGCTGCAACTTTATACCACTTCACTCTGCTCTCACTGATATTGGCCATTTCATGTGAAAAGTGTAAACATGACAACTTCCCAGTTTGGGACACTTTGTATGACATCCCTCTGTGACATCCCCCTCTCCTACTAAATAAAACAGGACCCCCTGGCCTATGTATCATGTGTTTTTTACTTAATCACGGTTACCAGAAACGTTGTCTCCATGGCACTTATTATAATTACCTGCTCATAGCATGGTGTGTCCTTAGATTGTCTCGGGGAGAACAAAATCTGAGGGTTTTTGGAAACAATAAAGGAAGAAAAAGAGCAAGAGACACGGGAACGATCCAAAGTGTAGAGATATACTCCTGGATGGTGATAATAGTTCAAATAACATGAACAAGTGTGTGTTAATGAATTACTTCTGGAGGTTGTTCCAGTACACTGGGCACCTCTAATCCGTGATGAGGTTGTGGGGGGAATTTGCACAGTATGGTGATGGTTGAGTTCTTGACTGATCAAAGTAACCAAGGGGAGGTCCTGTTAAACAGACGCAGCTTGTGGGGAAATCAATCTCATCAAAGAGACACCCCTCAACCATCCTAAAGAAGTGGCTTCTAACCGCGATGAAACATGTAGAAGGGTTAAACAATGTTCTTGTCAGTTTCTATTATGACCTAATATTCTTGTCAAATTCCACAATTTGGGCGTCTCCAACAAGTGTTTTTTGGTAATTAAATGACGAATTACCTGCTCACGTCTTGGCCATGTTAGCAGGTGAAATTAAATGAAATTATGAAATGAAATATGAAAAAAATATTGAAATTCCATTTATGTGCAATAACAAGAAAGGGAATCAGATTTTCCTAATCCCCTTGTAAAATAAAACCAAACAAGAGGAGCCAGTTCTTCCAGTGTTTACATTCTATGATGGATTGGAGACCAGTGATTGAAATACAACGTCTACTGTAGTGGGTGTCAGTGATCAGCTTTCACTAGGAACAGGTGGACCCTGTTATTGGAGGTCTCTGTCCTGAGAAAGTACAGAGCCGAGGAAAGGACAAATTCCAGAGTGTTAAGTCTGAAAGGGCTAGCAAATGGGATTTCCAAACCACCTTTAAGGTAGCTTTAGCTCTATCAATCTGCCACAGCCATGTTATCACTATCACAGCCAGATCTTATATTTCAGAAATCTCTTTCTATTGCTGCAGAAATAGTAGGTCTCATGGCTATAAGTGACAAATGCCGAAAATAAAAGAAAGAAAGCTGTTCTTGAACATGGAAACCCAAAACTTTGTTTATATTTCAGTCCATACTATGTATTGGTTGCAGCATTTTCACAATACAAGTAGAGGATAATATCAGGCAAAGTATGAGATACGTTTTTACCATTGATCCAGTACAGAGTACATTGATATCTTCAGTTCTGATGCATGTTTAGTTATGATTAGTGGCGTTATGTGAATTGTTACCTACATTACTTTACTGAACGAAGGTGACTTGTTTGACACTTATTTTAAAAGATTTGAGGAGGCTACTCTACATGGCAATATTCAGTTTCATATTTCTTTACTTGTTAATTGGTAAAGTCTTAGGCTAAGTTTACACTGTCTCTTGTAAGGTCGTTTTCTGGTCTTTTAAGTCACCAGAAAACGAAATGGAAGTCAATGAGGTTGTTTAACCTTCTGAGGGTCTGGCCCGAGTTAACTCGGGCTGAGTTTCATGCATCATGAAACTCAGCCCCAGTTAACTAGAGCCGCGCTCTAGGTATTGCCGTCTTCCTACGGCGGTCGGGAGCACCGGCATGTATGCCGATGCTTCCGGGTCCGCCCCCGATCGCGTCACTGGTGAGGGGGCGGGGGTAGGTGGCGCCATAGACCTCCGTCAAACTGGAGGGGTGTCGCTTTTCTTCAGCATAAGTCCGCCGTCTCCCGTGACGCCGGGCTTATGTTAATGACCTCCAGCTGAGCAGGAAATCACGGCGGAGCATATTGTGCTCCGCCGCGATTGCCCGTGGCACGGTTATGAAAAAACCGTGCCACGTGGCAAACGCTCAGAGGGTTAAAGAACAGAAAATGTACTGTCGTTAATCAAGCAGTACATTTTCTGTTCGTTTTTTGAACGCCTTCTGTCACGTTCAGAGGGTCGTTTGGTCGTTAAACGACCCCATTGACTTCAATGGTGAAGCTCTGAAAGCGACTGCAGCAAGTTTGCAGAGCTTTTTTCACTCTTTTTTCAGTCTTTAAAAAAATGACCTGGGAGTGGCTATCCCAACTTTCTAGGCACCCTGCAGGGTCAGGTGACCTCCTGTGGCTGCTTGAAGCTCACCTTCTCCCTCCTGGACGTTTTTCAGTCTTTAAAGCTATAGTACAATTTGTACAAAGGTCTTTGCTTTAAAGAGTCTTTAAAGCCTTTCTGCCACTGGAAAGCGTCTAGGAAGCGTGACGACAGTGTAAACTTAGCCTAAAACTCTCAGATTATATTTGGTTTGTTACAGTTACAAGCTACATGCTTGGAAATCCTAGTTTAACCAATCAGTTGGCTGCCCTGTGTTATTATGAGTGCCAGGTGTATTCAGAAACAGGTGTTACATGGAAGTATAGCCACACACCCATTATAAAGAGTGTGAAACAGGTAGCGTGCCTGCAACATCTCAGTGCTATTGCATTCTTGTAGCTTGCCCCCGCCTCTCCATGTTGCAGCTTGTCATTTGTAGATATCATACTGCCAAGGATAAAACGTGGATGAAAATGTGGTGAGGAGTCTGAAAATTCCTTTGGGTGATGAATATGAATGAAGAGACACGCGGATGTTGTGAGAGCCAATTGTAGATACACTTTCTGTATTCTTATTCATGCGCTTATGAGCACTCCAGCGAGTAACATAAAGCATCTGCTAACTAAACATGGGAACTACTCACGCTATAAATGAATGTACTTATCGAAATTAAGATTAAAACCAATTAACTGCATTGTACCAGAAGGATTTAGGAAGAACTCCCAGAGAAGTGACACCCAAGAGGTGGAGAATATAGTTGTTTATGTTTGATTTATACTGAAACCTTGTCCACTGTAGGTATTTTCCTATTGCACGCCTTATCAGTTGACTTATGCTAGCCATACACAGCCCGATAAATAGCCCGATCAACCAAGCCCGATCGAAGTTTGCCGATAAAAAAATTGGCGTTTTCTCGGATGATCTAACAAAAAACCCCCACATAGAAAAAATGATTTTTGAACGATGTAACAGTTTTGATCATACATCATAGTCGGAGTTTATCGTCATTTTTGTCGTCCAATTTTTCATTCAATGGGAAGTAATAGTAATATCGGGGATGATCGGTGTTCATTTAGTCGGGCGCTACAAGAAAAGTAGAACGATGTAACTGGACCGATTGAAATTTTCCAACATGTCCGATCATGTGATGCCCGATTTTCCGCTAAATTTTGATCGGGAAAGCTCTGTCAGACCATGTGGGCAAAACCCGATTTATGCCCGATTAACGAGAAAATTTGATCGGGCTTGGTTGATCGGGCTTTGATCGGGCTTGATCGGGGTTGATTTATGGGATTACTGCTCCTTGTATTGTGAATGCTCATTATCATAGCAAATAGCCTAGGAATGCCCAGTAATTAAGACTAACATCACCTATTCATCAATTTGCACAACTCTTACAAACTCTAACCCTACTATATATATATAGTTACATATACATGCATATGTATCCATAGAAATCTCCATAGAAATGTCAGATACAAATTCACATCCTATGAATTTTCCATTTTTCTATGTTCCATTGTGATACCTTTTGGTCAATCGATTCAGATGAAAAACAATTGATTTCTGAAAGATCAACATGCATGATTGATTTTTTAAGTTGATCGAAAGGAATTCATCTGTGTATGGCCACTTTAAGGCCTTGTCTACACTAAGTTGAACACAAGGAACAATATGCATGATAGACTCTGCCCATTGTTTATATTAGGACTATGACGTGCCAGTTTACATACCCATAGGTTTAAACAAGGGTACAACTCGTTCAAGAAGGCCAAAAAATTTTTTGTAGACTCGGCCTAAGAGATACTATAAAAAAAATGATGTATGTCTTGTTTATGGAACCAAATATCAGTTTTCATACCCATGTACTATAATACGTCCAGCTACCCATGCCTGTTTTTCATTTTTGAATGTAAAAGTAACATTTCATAGATAAGTACTCAAAAATAAAATCTCTTGATAATCATATAACAAATTTGTCAAGGTTAGCCATAGATAAAGTGTGCTACTGACTCATTTATAGAAGGGCTGACGTATAGAACTATCCAAGAGGAAAAGAAATCCTGCTTTTTTTTCTGAACTGGACTAAAGGGATGATTGCTGCTTTCTGATTGGATGTTGTGTGTGTTCAGTAAAGGGTTAAACTGTGGAATCTCACAGAGAGCAAATGTTTTAATTTCACATTCAACAGGTGGGGAGGATTCAGGCCAGAGGTTCCTCTTGCTGGTTCCAACATGCCCAGGAAGATTTGTTTCCTCATATAACATAAACCATTTTTCCCAAAACGTACAAATGATAAGACATTTTGTGTCTTTATTAGAAAGGTATGTACTAGAGAAAATGTGAAACAACACGACGTACAAGGAAAGACACACACAATCCCAGTGCTGGATAAGGAATGGCACGCCGGGAGCTTGGGGAAGGACAGCCTGGGAAAAAAGGGCATTCCGGGAACCTCTATCATTGCTGGCAGCCTGTAGGCATATATTGTGACAGGACATGGCATATATGACCTTGATCTAAATATCCCATTTATGCAATGATTTACATTTAATTAGATTTGTGGAATTATATACACATTCCTTTTAGACGGAGTATGTGTGTATTATATATAAAAGTGTAACTACAGCCAAAACGTTTCCATTACGGATATTGCTGCCAATATTTTCTTCTGGGTCTCATTTCCTGTAGAATCAACAGGAAGTCAGAGGAAATCTTTTTAATGTAAGGGCAATCACCTTTTACAAAGTGGCTTTGAAAAAAGTTTCCCCCATTAGCAGGATCCCCCATTATTGCTAAAAGAAAAGGGAATATACTTATTATTTGCTGCTGTTTCATGTCCTTACTGGGTATTCCAGCGGTCACAATACCTTATTCCCCAGCTGAACTGTGGTTTACACTGATCTTATACACTTGTAATGGTCTAAAATCTGATGGGAGAGAAGAAGCAACAAAGGAGCTGGTATTCTGTGGCACATGTATTGTCGCCAGGGGTGGGATGGGGTGCCTATGCTTCCACTAGACTTCTTTACAAATATCTATGAGGCACATAACCTTTGTTGATGTATATGGGGCATTCAATATATCACCATGTGTACTGGTCACACGCTGACCCGGCTTTCTTATTAACTTTGGTGGTCCTACATGTTATGTGCAGCCCTTAAGTAATGCAGAGGGCCGCACTTGGGGCCCTCCATATCACCTCAGTTGCCCACCACTGATGTAAAGCAACAAAAGTTCAACATGCAATAAGTATATACTGTTCCCTCTTTTGCAGGGAGTTCATTGAGTAAAAGTTTCTTAAACCTTAAAGGTGGGTTTATACGTGTAGATTTTTTCATTAAACGAGGGAACATTAAAATTTTTGGACCTCGAATAAAAAATAGTTCCAAAGGTCATTGGACATGTTTGTAAATTTGTATCTGTCCTTGTAATTTCGAATGTTATTTCATTCGATATCGGGATGGACGAACAAATAATCTAATATTACATTCGATAAATGAATGAACGATGTTAGACAATGACATTGAACAAATAATCGAATTGGCAGTTGATTGAAGAAAAAATCTACACGTGTAAACCAACCTTTAATTTGCTTTCTTTTCAGGCGTTAACCCTTTACTTTCATCTGGTAATACTGCCAGCAACACATTTCATAAACTCACATTTCATTATCGCACTCAGTGACTGTAGTTACTGGGGAACAGTGCTGTCACCGTAGGACTGGAATTGTGTCAGTATTACCAAACATCTCCCCCTCTCCTTATCACAATACAAGGAGCGGTGTTCTTCAGTTATAGCAATGAATAAGAATGACAAAGCCGCCCATAGACGTCTCGATTTAGAGGTCGATTTTTGCAGGATTGATCCTGCGATAAGTGAGGCTGGCCACATGGAGCGCTTGATTCTAATCTCAGAAAAAAGCAAACAAGCTGGGTACAGACATGTATGATTTTGCATGGTCGATCACAAATACTTTGTATGGGGACCAGGGTTGATTACAGTCCGATCGGCAAACGCTTGAGCACAGTGTGCGTCTGTCAATCTGTCTGCAATTTACGTGTCTATGGCTGGCTTAAGAATTTTGGGCAAGATGAAAAGTTTAAGGGTTTCTTTGGTCCAAGTAAAAGCACTTACAAGAAACAATAAATGTAAAAAAAAATAGTTTAGGTTTAAAATGTGAAAAGTTTACGTTTGTACAGTTAAAGGAGGTCAGCAATGCCAGAGTATACAGAAAACAAGAAATCACTAATGCTGGCCATAGACGTTTTGATTTCCCAGACATCGATTTGTTAAACGATGGTGACATGCAATTATGTCTTCGATCCAAAGCAGTACAGTATCCCATTTTGGGATATGATTTATTGCTGATTTATGCGCCTGATTGATCGGTGACGTAACTAAAAATCGGCTGCAAAAAAAAATGCGACTGGAAATGTTGGAAGTGGGCTCAGGCCTGCATGGATCAATTGAAAAGGCAGATCTTAAGGTCTCCAATAACGTAAATCAATTTGTGAAAGATCGACTAAAAATAAAATAAACGGTTTGTTTTTCATTTGAGTGGTACAGTTTATAGGTCACATTAAAGGTGGAAACATTTCTGAAATAATATATCTTTGTCTCGTTTTTGTACAGCACAAAGTTTGGAGATGAAATGATATCCGGTATTGGCTCACTGAAGTCATAATCTTTCAGGATGTCTGAGATCCCCTCTTCTGATGATTATTAAGCCTAAAAAAGGGACATCCTGAATGCTTGCTTCTTTAACCCCCTAGTGGTCAGGCCATACCACGTTTTATAAAAAAATGTGTTATCAAAGCAGTGCACAATACTTTGCTTTATTTCTGGCCCTCCCTCTGCCCCCTTTCACATCCTGCCATCATTGATGCTGGGGGTATGTGAGGAGGAAAAAGCGACACTGCCTGCTTAACCCTCTGAGCGTTTGCCACGTGGCACGGTTTTTTTCTAACCGTGCCACGGGCAATCGCTGTGGAGCACAATGTGCTCCGCCGTGATTGCCAGCTCAGCTGAGGGTTGTAAACAAAAGTCCGGCGTCGCTGGAGACGCTGGACTTCTGCTGACAGAAAGCGACGCCCCTCCAGTTTGACGGAGGTCTATGGCGCCGCCTACCCCCGCCCCCTTCGCGTCACCGGTGACGCAATCGGGGGCGGACCCGGAAGCATCGGCATACATGCCGATGCTCCCGACCGCAGTCAGAAGACGGCGAGACCTCGGGCGTTCCTCCGGCTAACTCGGGCTGAGTTTCATGATGCATGAAACTCAGCCCGAGTTAATTCGGGGAGAACGCTCAGAAGGTTAACATGGAGATCAATGATGCTGCCCTTTGCATCTTTGCCACCAGAGAGGCAGACACAGAACAATCTGTTGATGCGCAAAATCGCAGCACGCCTGTCGGGGATAGGTAGGTATCCCTAGTGTAGCTTGGTTGGTTTGTAAAACAACCTTACACCAAGCTTTACTCGAGCTGACCGCTAAGGAAGTTTATGACATCAGTTAGCCAATAAAGGGTATCACTAGTACTCCAAACTTTCTATATTCATTGATGGCTAAAGCCAGCCATAGGTGTCTCCATCCATGGTCGGCTCGTAGCAGACTCATTACAGCGTGGTGATGTCACCACGCTGTGAGGATTCGGCTACAGAACTGACAGGAATCCTGTGTGCTCGTCTAACACAGGGTACAGACATTAAGATATGGGCCAGATCGATGGCTGTTTCAAGCGCCGTGCTCGCGGCCATCTATCTGGCCCATATAATATGTGGCCATCGCTGTTTTCGAGCAATCAACCCCGCTCGAAAACAGCCATATCGGACATGACAGTTAAATACGCCCGATGTCCGTTGCTTTACATGGAAACCGCGGGTCGATGTAAAGCATCGGCTGAGCTGGGGAGAGAGCAGAGCTGTCTCTTCAGCTCCTCCGATATCTGACAGCAGCGTGATGACATCATCACGCTGCTGCAGGGAACATCGGACGGCTCCAATATCAAGCCGTCTGTACCCTGCTTAATACAGGGATTCCTGTCAGATTGTAGCCAATTAACTTGAGGGGGAGGAGACTCCCCCTCCAAATTAACTGACTACGACAGGATCGGCCACAAAAAGTACCAGCAAGATGGATCGCCGTGTGATCCGACCTGCAGGCTTTTTGGGTCGAAACTGCAAGGTGGGCACCCCTAAAATTGCGGGTGACCAGCGTGAAACTACTGCCGGAAATTGCCACGTCTATGACCGGCTTAGAGGCCCCCATACATGGGTCTGATTCCCACCGGATTCCGGCGCGATCGATTCTGGGCGCGTGCACGCGAAACGATCGTGCCGGAAACGCGTGCAGCCCACCTTGTCCGATCGATCAGGTCCGATCGTTCGGGGGCCCAGAATCGGATCCGACAGAGAACCAACATGTTGGTCTTTTTGATCCGATTCTGCACACATCAGGGGGAGTTGCCATTTGTGAGGTGGACAATCGGACACGGAATCGTCCCGGAATCCGTTGGACAAGGTGGTATGCAGCGATCAGATACTCTTAATTGGCCGATTGATCGGAGCTCCGATTCCCGCTGAGATCGCCGGAATCAGATGGGTGATCGATCGGCCATGGAATCCGACACGTGTATGGCTAGCTTAACATGGTACAACACTTTACTATTGTATTTGGTATATAGATAGCCACACTTCACCTTTGTCATCATTGGGGTTCTCTAATGAGTCCTAATAAATAGACCTGAAAGTAGCCATGCCTTAAGCCCCTCATTCACGTATAGATTGTGACCCGATGTTTTGGCCGTTCGACCATGCCTGATGACGTCATCACGCGCGGTCAATCGGCCAAAACATCGGGTCACAATCGGCCCGGGCACTCTTTGCGTACCAGGGCTGTCCGTCGGGTCGGCAGACAAGCTGGCTGTGCTGTGTGTCAGCAGGAAGGGAGAGAAGCACCTCCTCCCCTTCCTCCCTCCCTCACAGGGAGAAAAGCAGGAGGCAGCCTGCTACTGTTTCTGGGCTGATTCCTCAGCCCCGATGGATGTGAGCTCCCTCGCAGCTGGGGAGACATATGCCCATACTTTAGACGGGGACACTGTGTCCCTGTCTAAAGTATCCGACCGATCTAAGAATTACGGACATGTCCTTAATGGCTTACATCGATTTGGCTGCGTGTAGCGTGTATGGGGGGCTTAAAGGTTATGAACCATGTTTGTGTGGTGTGTGGTATTTTTCAAGGTTGAATAAATAAAATACTCATCTTTACCGTTCATACTCGATGTTTATCCATACATATGACAGACAAGCAGGCTGGGAGCTTTTCCTATGTAAGCAACCTTGATTTCAGAGACAGGACAGAGCATATATCAAGTGAGTTTTTCAAGCCTCTCGTTGCAGCAGCACATGCCATGAAAATCCATCCTATTTTTAGATGCAAAGCTGAAGGGGAAGATTGCCATTTAGGGGAATGCGCCATGGAATTGTGAAAGGAAGTAACATCTGCATGTAAAAAGGCAGCAAACAAATGTCAGCCTATACAGAAACAAGCCAGAGAGGAAATGGAGCTGCAAACTTTGCATAAACATCCAATATGCTTTGCTTGAGCAGCATAATAAATGGATTACGTGAGTGAATGAAGCCGATGCTGAACAATTAATGACTAAAAAAATGTCCGTGTATACAAGAGCGCTATTAACATAGCTGTAGCAAACATAATCCAATAGATTATGCTTTAGATTGTACAAAGTGCTAGTGCAGTGTTTCCTTTTTCTGAGAGCCTCCAAAGTGCTCCAGCTGGCAGATGGTTTAATGCTGCAAGAGCCGGGTCTAGCAGGCATCACATTAACAGCAAGTGATGGTTTGTTTTCCTTTTATAATATTTTTTATATTTCCCAGTTAAAGCTGAAAGCAGGATGTACTTTTTTTTCATCTGAAAACTGAAACCGCTGTTACACCGTGACACTTGCCTTTCACACTATAATGAACATGAGTTAGTAGAAAATGTCATAAATGTCATAATGCCTACAAGTCAGAACTGTAAAATGTTGTTATGTTCGGGGTGCGGTATACAGTGTCTGTTTTTGTAAGTAGGGGGTTCTGTGGATATCATGTTGCTCAGAGTTTACAAAGGCCAGCCTTTGTTAGTTTTTCCATATTAGTGAATATGCAGTGAATATATGGAGACACCTATAGCTTGTATTAAAAATTTAGTTTGACCTCTAAAGCCCCCATACACGCATAGATCACCTGGCGATCTCACGGCGAACAAATGGGAAATTCAGCCGCAGATCGAAGCTGCCCACCTGAACCGAGAGTTGCCGGAAGCACCAAACAGTGATTGGCCGAAGAACGGACATCAATGTGCACCAACGGTGCCCAGCGATTCCCTGTCAGATAGACGGACACCTGGGCAATCGGCCACAGATCAATGTGTCTATGGCCGGCTTAACACATGTATTTAGATGTGGGGGAACCCCCCAAAGGTCAGCAAAGTCATCAAACCCTGGCATGGTTTTGGTAGGTTAGGAAGTGAACATTTAGGTTTAGCTAGTAATTATTATTTTTTATTGTTCATAAATTGTAAATTGCAGTTCTGCTAAGCCATACTAAGGGCTAATTTACACGGACAGTTGTTAACAGCAACCGCCTGGGGAACGCAACATGTGGCATTCTCTGGGTGGTTTTTGGACGCCCTATAGGGTTAAATGGGGGGTTTTATAAACCCCTTTTCGAGCAATAGTGCAGTGTGCAGGTCCCAATCTGCAGGAGTGCCCATACAGCAACCGTATAAATAAAGCCTTTTAGCTAGACATAGACGCTGTGATTTCCTCTGTGATCGCAGTGCACACCACTTTGGGGAATCTTTTTCTGCTTGACACTTAGGATGGGGATCAAGGATTCCCATCCGAAGTAACGGCGATCAAACCGACATGTCGGATCAATGTTCGATTGATTTCTTGTTCCATTCTGGTGTGATTGCAAGGTGGACAACAATTTATTCCTGCACGATTGATCACTACTGATGCTCCCTGGGAATCGAACATAAAATCAACCTATGTATAGCCAGCTATATAGAATGGAGTTAAGTTATGTTTAGCTAAGTAAAAAAATTGTTGGTGGTTTTTACAATACAACTCGTGTACACTGTATTAGTTGCCTAAGTAATATAAAATATGCAATTTGTTAGTAAGATGATTTATTGATGCCCTTTGCTTTAAGAGGAGTTTTATAAGTAATTATAGACACTAAATATAAAATGCTCCCCTTTGGTGATGTCAGGGGCTCCACAAGAGTCTTTCTATATCTTTGAAGCTGACCACTACCAATCTGAGGCATAGTAAAACATTCACATAACATAAACCCACAATCCTTCTGTGATTCTAATGAAAACCCATAAATATCATTGTTAGAATACCCCAAAGCATATACCTAACAATTTTAACAAATCTTCTGGTTTGTACACAGGGTGTTAAAAAGAAAGAATGTAGTGCCTGGAGTGGACCTTGTGTCGTGGACTACATTACAAGTTACAAGTTCTGAGCCAGGGTTGTAAGGGCCTCCCTTTGGTGCTAATAAAGATATTTATTCAGAAAGACATTTGTGTAGCTGCAGACCACTCAAGTATTCTCTGGAGCAAGTTTTCTTGTTTCCTGAAAGGGTGCGGAGAAGGAATCCAGTTCCTAATGGACACATTATTCAAAGAGCAGTGCCAAACACTGTAAGATCTCCGCTCCAGAGTTAATTTTTAATTTCCTGACCTAGTTGCAATGCTCAAACAATCTTGGCTCTTTTTCACAACATATGTGGACCTCACTGCAGGAGTGAATGCAGAGTCAGCCCAATAGGGAACTAGCAGCGCAGCTCAACAATCTATAAAACAAGACTTTGAGCCATGTTCCTGTGCTGCACCAAACCATGAATATAGACGCAGAATACCACTAAAACGTAGAAATGCTAAACAGGTGTTTCCCAACCTATTAACATCTCTTCCACTCTAAACCTGAGATGCCAAGTTCAAGGTAGAAGGCACTGCGTACCTCCCAAGTGTGAGTTATATGGATTTCTGAGCTGGGAGCCTCTCAGGACACCTGGGCAGATTCATCAAAATATTCACAGAAACTATAATTTCAGTTTACAATAGTACCTTTTAAAGCTGGCTGTAGATGGAGCAACGCGCGTCCAATTTTGTGGCTGATTGATCATGTGTGATGGCATCATCATGCACAGCTGGATGTTCCGAGATTGGGACTTTTTGTGCTGAAATCCAATCAACCAAAGAAAAACAGACATGTCCGTTCTTTGGCCAATCCATCTTTGGAGCACCCAGGATCGGTCAGTCCAGGCGGGCGGTTTCTATCCGTGGCCCAAGCGTGCACGGATCGAAGCCTCTATGGCCAGCTTTAGCCATGATCATAAAGTGCATCCGGAAAGTATTCACAGCACATCCCTTTCTCCACATTTTGGTATGTTATAGCCTTATTCCAAAATATATTCAATTCATTTTTTCCCACAGAATTCTACACAAAACACCCCAAAATGACAATGTGAAAAAAGTTTACTGGAGGTTTTAGCAAACTTGCCCTGCATGTAAATTAGTACTCACAGCCTGTGCTCAATACTTTGTCGATACACTTTTTGCAGCAAATCCATCCTCAAGCCATTTTGAATATGATGCAACAAGCTTGGCACACGTATCCTTGGCCAGATTCACCTATTTATCTCAAGTTAACTTTTTTCACATTGTCATTATGGGGTGTTGTGTGTAGAAATCTGAGGAATAAGGCTGAAACATAACAAGTGATGTGCTGTGAATACTTTCTGGATACTCTGTACAAAGTTTGGAATACAGTGATACCGTTTACTGACTAACTGAAGTAATTGAAAATGCAAGCTTTCAGGATGTCTCAGCTCCTTTCTTCAGGCTGAATACAATTCACATTTATATATACAATTACAAGATCATAGATATTTTAACAACTTCCTATACACCTGCCACCTTACTAACTTGATGTCCATGCAACCATGCAGTCCATGCAGTGAGACCATAATTCATACTCTTCATATTAGTTCTAAATCCATAATTCAGGATTACAAGGAAGCTGACCTCTCACCACTCACCTGCTTCCACTCTAACAGGACCTAACTCCAAGCCCTACCCAAACCCTAGTAAGATGGAGTACCTACCCCCTTATAAATGAATGTGCTTGCTGTTAGGATTCACTAGGGTTGGTGTAGTGCTTGCGGCTAGGGTTAAAGCAGGTGAAAAAGGGGTGATTCCTCTACATCCCTAATACTTGTGGTTATTTTTGGTTTCCCAGCATCCCCACTAGTTGCGTTCACATGTGTTAATGTGCCACTGAATTTAACACTTGGACCAGTAGGCATGTAGATTGCAGAGGTAAAAAGGCAAAACGTTTCTGATGTCATCCAATGGTTTGCAATCAGCAGAAATGTGGTTATTTCAAGTAAACTTACTTGAAAACTTCTAGAATAAGTAAGAACCAAAGATAATAACCTACAAACTTAAGTCGAGAAAATTCCACCCTACACTTTGAATAAGAATCTTTCCACCATTAATGGCAAAAATGTCCAATGATAAGGTTCACATATGATTCAATATCAATATTCAATAAATAATTATTATGGGATGACCAGTTTAGGTACAAAAAAATAAAAAAAGCTGGTATTTTGTGTAACTGTTTATGTTCCTTTGAGGGTAGAGTCATGTTTATGATAGTGACAGAGGAAGAGCTGCTTCTTTTCCTACCTTGAAGAAGGATGTAATGTTCTGCATAGCATTGGAAGCCTAACCTTGATAATATCCCCTCGTCTGTCGTCTCTAGGATAAGCGCTAAACAGTCTCTCCTGTCATGGAGTTACAGACGCTACATTCTGCCCTGTGTCTGAGCTACTCTGTTCCTGTGTTTACTGAACTCAGATAAAACGCCCTTTAGCTCCATGTTCCATTACTGTGAGCCTCCATAAACAAGCTGATATGCGCAACCGCTGATTATATTAGCCCTAAAAGAGTTCTAAGGCAAATGAAAAATATCAAATTCCATTCCTAAAAGCACTGTTTTCAATTTTCTGAAGGAAATTAAATAATGTATAAATCAGGAGCTGGGCCTGAGCCCAGTCAGCTGAACATCACTTGGTCCTTTTAATGCGGAGAGGAAGTGTCTGTTGCAATGGGGAAGAGCCAAGAGAAATAACGGCTAACCTCAGCTCCATGTGAAAGTCATTTGAGATAATCGGGGGAGGCTGCACACAGGTCGGAAAGAGGACCACATACTAACTGTGAGCAGGAAAATATACATCTTAATCTAACATCTATGTTCATCCTGTCCATAGGGATGCTGCAGGCTGCAGGTGAAATGTTTATGTTAGTAGTGCTCCTGAGTAAGTTACAGACCTAGAAAAGGAAACCATTAGTCAAGACCACATTTCATCTAAAAGTTTACAAAGTCATTTGGGGGTTTTTGGCTACAGTGTTCGCAGTGATCATTGTGGCCAGCATAACTTGACCACATTATGTAAATCATATGCCCAGTTAAAGTGAAAACTATAAATATACACAAATGAGTATGATGGTAACTAACCCCACAGTTGATTGATCACAGCAGAATATAGTTTTCAAAGACATCTTACTTTTAATATGTTACCGTGGTTGAAGTACTATGCACAGTTATTTATTTTTACTGTTATGTTTGCTGCAAATTTTTATGTAATTTTACTATTATTATTATTTATTTATTTATATAGCGCCAACATATTACGCAGCGCTGTACAATACATTAGAGTGGACACACAATAACACACAGGTACAGGTATGACATAGGAGGAGTAGAGGACCCTGCCCGGGACGGGCTTACAATCTAATAGGTTGGGGAACAGAGTATACAATAGGTGGGGGTGATGGGACTGGTATGGTGTTGATGTTAGGGGTGAGAAGATGGATAGGCCAGACTGAAGAGGTGGGTTTTTAGGGCTTTTTTTAAAAGTGCCAAAAGTAGGAGCAAGTCTAATAGGATGAGGTAGAGAGTTCCAGAGAGTAGGAGCGGCCCTAGAGAAGTCCTGAAGCCTTGCGTGCGATGAGGTTATTAGCGGAGATGTCATTAGTAGGTCTTAGTAGGTCACTGGAGGAGCGGAGATAGCGAAAATTTTATGAAACACTAAAAGAGAAAATCTGGGCAATAAGTGGAATTCATGGGTAAACTGTTAATGTTATAAAGAAAACCATACAACCATATGTAAGACAAAAAGTTCCATAGTTTTAGTGCTATGCAGTCCATGACGGCTCAAAAGTGTGGTGAATGTGTCTGCTTCTTGAGGCCCGTACTGTGCAACCTTTATCTTCCTTTAGTTGATATATAATTACTTAGATCTGAGCTTCTAAGGCAACCCTAAATATGATTGGTGAGTACATTTGGGTACATTCATACATCAGAAATGATCTTATATGCATATGGGTAAATGTTTTTGTTAGATTGACTTCACAAATAGATTGTTTAAGTTGGTAATAAGGAAATTAATTCCATTTCCATTTTGATCGACTAAAAGTGATCGAAATTGATGAGCCGTGATTGGGCAGAAAATTTCAGTTGATTGTACAGGTATTTGATGGATCTTTTCATTGATCTATTTGTATGCATACAGATTTTGGATTGTGCACACACACCTCAGGAAATCACCACAAGAAATCAAACTTAAGGAAAAAGCTTCTTTGTACGCTTCTGTGTACATATACTGTAATAATAGGTGTACAATAGATGTGTAACACATTGATTGAATGATTAGTTCAGCTGAAAGATCCATCTGAACATCCATCCCTAAATATCAACATTAATCTCCTTACATTTTGTCTTCCCTTCTTGCATACCTTATTGACACACCTACCCTGTTTCCCTGAAAATAAGGCATTCCCCGAATATAAGGCACCCTTACATTTTTGCCTCGTGCTATAATATAAGGCATCCCTCCGAAAATAAGGTACCCCTGAAGATACGGTACTGTAACTCTGGACAGGGGTGATCAGAGGGGGCAATCAAAATGACACAGGAGGATCAGAAGGGGTTACTAAAATGGTAATCCCCCCCTCTAACCCCCCTGTATCATTTTAAGTGATCCCCCCACCCTGATACACCAGTGCTGTATTCTTCTTCATGGAAAAATAATCCAAAGAAAATAAGACACAGGGCATCTATGGGAGCAAAAAGTGATATAAGACACTGTCTTATTTTCGTGGAAACACGGTAGTACTCACAATGGCTTGGTACTTCTCTAAGCAATGCAAGGAGATCATGGTTGTTGGAAGGGGCCATAAAGATCTGTAGGTAAAATCATCCTAGTACATGTCTTCTTTACTCAAGAGATAAAATCCCTTATGCAACCAGTGGGCTGGTACTTGGGAGGAGCTATGCAAATGTCACTTAGAGCGTTTATCATTCCTAGGCACACTACACTTGGTATGGTCCACATGTTATGAGGAGACCCCTTGATTTACAAATGTGCCTTGAAATATCCTTCACATCTTCTCTATAAACATCACAAGGTAGTGTAGATAAGCTCCTTCAGTAACCCTTTAAGATTATGTGTAAAAGTAAGCATACAAATGTAATCTTAGGGCAATAAGGCATGTTGTATAGTGTAATCATTACATAAATTACCCAAATGATTCAAGAAAGTACAACTGCTGAACAAGTTACGGGGCCATGGAAGGCTAAAACCTAAGACCAGTATATCTGTCCAGTAGTTGGCCAAAGCGATTTTTCGCCATTCTCTTGGCCATGTGTGCAGGTGTCAGGGCAAGGTCATTGATTGATCAGCCAGGACAGAACTATCCTGTAGTCTTCTATGGGGAGGACACAGCAGGGTGCTACTCTCTCATCCTTTCTTGGCCATAGAATAGCATGCATTCTCTGGTCAATGATCAAAAACAACCATTGCTGAAAAGTTTCATAACACCATTTGCTAAAAAATTGCCAAAGACCAGTCAGAGTTCCCATGCTGACCTGTGTCCATAAATATGATGTCCCATGATGAGGACATGAACACCAAAATTTTATCACTGAGCAGTGATAGGTGGAATAATGTCTGCTCTAATGAATTAGGGTTTCTTTTTGATCATGAAGGTGTCATTAACTAGGGAAAAGATGAGCAGGAAGAATAGAACAAGATGCTGTATAGCAAGTAATGCAGGCAGGCATTTATGCCAAATACCACAGGAACAGATATTGTGGAGTTAATGAATGGATGGATCAGAACTGTTTTAACACAAAGGGGACCTATACAACATTACACAGATAGTATTAACGTTGTGGCTGTGTATAGTGTAAAAAGAAATGGACACAAACTGACAACTTAATGAAATACTGCAGTACACCTTACAAGGCTGAGGAGGTATTAAGAGTATTCTATAAAACAGGAAAGCGCAAATACGCAAGGCTCGTTACTCTTATTCCAGCAGTCTATTTATCGTACATAAAGAGGAAAATTGTGCTAGCAGCCAAAGCACGTCTACACGCTGATTAATCAACAACAGATTGATCCTTTCTATAACACCGCAGACTAAACTGAATGTGCCAAGGAACAAAAACAAAACCTCAACCTCAGATGAGAGCCAAAGGCAGAGCACACATAGAGCAAAGTATGTGCAAATATTATACTGTCACTGGACACAGAAGAGTTAAATGTAGTAATTGTGATGAGAAACAGCTTTCGATGGATCAACAGAACACCCTGGAGAACAAGAGAGAACACTGTATGAGATGCTCACAGCAACCAAAAAGTTGGGGATGATAAAAAGGATAGATAGATAGATAGATAGATAGATAGATAGATAGATAGATAGATAGATAGATAGATAGATAGATAGATAGATAGATAGATAGATAGATAGATAGATAGATAGATAGATAGATAGATAGATAGATAGATAGATAGATAGATAGACCTTGTCTATAACATGTTGCTGTGTATCCCTGTTATCTGAACCCAACAGATGAATAAACAGGAGCATGCTAGACACAACAGTTTAGTTCCTTTTTTATAATCTTTTTATAAAACCCCTCTATAGTTGAAATGTGGTAGTGAACTCTAGCAAAGTCCCTTTGAGTATAAATAATAACACATAATGGAATACCATTGACTCGTATAGGAAATGGTTTCATAGGGAATTCTTTGAAGACTGCAAGTTTAGATTTCAGACATATAATGCCATGGGGTAGACTGTATATGATCTGGAACAGAGATATCCTCTCATCTATCCCAATAATGAGATAAACAACCATGGGAGATGGGGGACTTGAATGTATAGCTGTGGTATTTGAATGGCTGATGAAGTAACAAAGACTACATAAAGCCACAGGAAGGAAGCAATGAAACAGCTGGAAAAGTTGAACAGGATGAAAAGGAGTAAAAGGTCTTATGATCTTCAGCAATTGTTTGGAGATAGCTGAGTAGAAAAGCAGAGCGCATGGAGCCGGATGTGTAAACCTATGGTACCTCAAGGCTATATAAGATTATGTTCCAGGTATGTTGGAGCGGTAAATGGACGCTAGAACTAAAATACAAGAGAATAACCGCCAGCTGTTTTGTAGATTTGTCTGGCTGGCTCATAACCTTCACATCATTGGAGTGGGCACATCTGGGAAGACACTGCCTACTTTACAAGGAAATGTTTTACTCATATACAAAGTGAAGATCTAAACTGGACATACAACATAAAACAGTACATTGTTAGAAATAACACAGACAAACAAGCGCTTCTAACAGACGCATGCGAAAGGGTAAGAACTATGGGACCATGTTTGGGTGCACCCTATCACTGACCCTTGAAGATCATGTAGTTTCATGAATTTTTATTGTATGCCATCATGAGTTCTGCTAGATTACTTTTTGTATATAACATGCTATCATCACCAAATTTGCTATAGATGTAGAAAAGGGTTGTGGGAATATTTTAAAAAAATTACTCTAGCATATGTAGTTTTTGCATTAATTAGGTTCAAAGTCACTTGATATGTTTGAACAATACTTTTTTCTTTACAATGTTCCTAAATCCCTTTTCTACATCTCCAGCATTTCTAGTGATGATATCATGTTCAGGGGCTTTGTAATTAACGTACAAATCTGCTGAATTAAATAATTACACCTCAAAACAAAAGTACATATGCTGTGTGTTTCTTTGTCTTAGTTGCTGCATCCCCCCCCCCTAGGCTTATACTCGAGTATATACGGTAAATGCATTTTTGATGTTCATCTATGAATAAATACAGGCACAGGCAAGGTTGCCTAAACCACATGGAAGGTAAGGCTACACTCAGGGGTGGCAGATTTAGAACAACAAAAATCCCTAAAAACAGTCAAATACAGTACAGTGAGCACTGTTACCCTGCAACAGAATATGTGTTAAGCTGGCCATAGATGCCTAAATTTCCCAGAGATCGATTTGTTAAACAATTGTGACAGGTGATTGAGTCTTTTTTCGCCCATCAATCGAATAGTGCACCATTTGCCGAATACAATTTTTTCACCGATCTATGCGCCCAACCGGTGACGTAACTAACGGCTACAAAAAAATGCAATCGGAAATGTTGGAAGTGGGATCAGTCCTGCATGGGTCTATCGAAAAAGCAGATATTAAGGTCTCCAATAATCTCCTTTGATTCACCACAGGTCTACTAAAAATTATAGGCATATCCGATTCCTGCCTGATAAATTTTTCATGCGATTTCTCATCATTTTGGTCGATCGCATGCTTTAAACATGCGCCGATATGTGAACAATCGAACATGACGAAGCGTAATCAAAGCGTCTATGGCCAGCTTAACCAACAAAACCACCAAGTATAATGAAAATTAAATAAATGCAGCTACCAAATGGCTGCAACATTTGTGTCCTTGGATTTAAATGCCCTTCCAGTATTCTGCTCCTGTCTAGGAGACATTGGTAGGTGAATATTTACATAAAGAATGCGGGAGGTTTGACAGCTTTGTAATGGAGGTGATAGAAGACTGTTAAGCTGCTGAACATGTGTATAGCAGGCTGTCATAATTCATACACATTTTCTTTCTGTATTCCAGGAATTCAAAGCAGTAAATACCATGGCGCATTGCAGAACATGACCTGCTCATTGAAGATTAAAAAGAAAAAAAAAACAAGCAAAAACATTGAACGTGTTATAAATGTGAAAGTCATAATGAATACAATTCTCTGTGACGCCATATAACAAACATTAGACATTGGAACAGTAAAGGCCCATACAGACACTAGATAAATCCCTTTCACAATTAACAATTGCTGTCAGATAAATGTATGTCAAAGATGAGCAAGTATGTTTCTTGAGAGCCAGAGGCATTCCCTCCTTGTGGACTTAAGCCCCCCATACACGTCTAGATTTTCTGTTCAATCAACTTAAGAAGATACATTTTTTGGGGTCAGGGAAATTGGTGATTGATTGTATGTTTGCCAACTGTAGTAACAGATATTTGATCAACTTTTTTGGGATCGACTGAAAGTGTAATGAATTTCAATACAACCAATTAAAATTTACCAGCATGTCCAATAATTTTTCAATCAATTTTGTTCCCAAGAAGGAAAGTGACTTTGAATCATCTGTAGTACTGTAGTCAGATGAACTCTTGGTGTTTGAATGGAATCATGGACTGTGAGATCCATCAGCCTCTTAAGGTTAAATTTAAGGTTCATTTTTCCCTTCCATTGACTAAAATCAATTCTTTTCGGTAAGAATTCGGTAAGCCTTGTTTTTTCCATCCAGCATTTTTTATCTATTATGGTGTATTGGGCATTTAACGCTTTGCTCTGGGCCTCCCCTAACAACTGCCCCTATGCCTATTTTGTTTGTGTCTTTTTATGCCCAGGTCAACACCGTTACCCTCCACTATTTCCATCTTGGGACTTATTACATCTAAGTTGGCCCCGAGGTATGTTGCTATCTGATACTGTATGTGGTTGCTTGGGAATGGGTCTCCTTGGCTGGTTTGCTGATTCCCTCTTTTATCCCCAGCATACCACGTGTTATCCTAGTGTGGCCCCCGAGGTGAGAGCCCTTTGCCATCCAGGGGTTTACAACCTGGTGCCCCTGGGGGATCGCCGGGCCTGGTGGGCCCTTGTGTTCTGTTTGATGGGAGTTTGATCCATGCTCTCTATACACCGTTACAGACATCGACTGCCTCTTTGTTTTGCCATGAAGGTAACTACCATAGCAATGTGATTTTGTAATGTTTGAAAATGTCTGAAATATGCCTTAACTGTTGAAATCTCTAAATAGACATACCACTCCATGTTGTCTCCCCGATGAAGCCTAGAACGGCGAAACGCGTCGGAGGAGAGTGGGAAGCTTTTCTGATCTATCAATACTGTAATAACTGATCTATGTAACAGTTATGTGTGTTTTAATATTATAAACCCATTCTTCTGTGGTGACTTCTATGGGGGTGGTCATCCTTGTATGGTTTTGAGCCACGCACCCTAAATACCCACATATTTGCCGCCCATGTTGAATGTATTAATTTGCTTTAACTCTGTGGTCCAATATGTATTAATAAAGACCTTTTATATGCATTCATAAATTTGATTCCTGAGTCTTCGTACCTGCAATGCCAAATTATTAGCTTTCTCCTAGATACCTAGATATCTGGGTCTCCTTAGGGTTTAATTCTATTCAATTCTTTTTAGATGAATAGATCGACCAAAACTAATCCAAATCGAAAACAAATTGATCAAAAAGTGATTGGGCATGTTGGTAAATTTCAGGCAATCGTTCAAGTATCTGACGGGTTTTCTTGGTATTTCGATCAAACTGTATCTGATCATAATGTGGAACATGCGTACAAGGTTAAGAAAAGGAATCAGTTGTGAATCGATCACATTGTGTGTTCCAATACGTTTGTTTTAAGTTGATTGAACGGAAAATCGAGCCGTATATTCCTAGCTTTACTATCCACTTTTCTCTTCACAGGCCTTAGGAATGCACCATATGTGTTTTTGCTATAATTGCACAATATGCATGAATGGATGAAAGTTGTTAAGTAGCGTACCCTTGGAGCTTGTTGTAATGACACTACGATCAAATATAAATTGCATCATTAGAGTGCAGGATTTCTGGTAATGGTTTGAGGCATGTTAAATAGATTTTGGTTCTATAAGGGTTAACATTAATTATTGATTTATACAAAAAACTCCCAAATTATCTAGCAACCAAAGGGATTTGTAAATGATAATAATGTCCTGCAGCCAACTGAACGTTTGGCCAACAGTAGCAATGTTCCCCCCATTCCAACATTTGTGTTGAGGGAACTCCTCATCCTATCCCATTACAATAAAAATTTTCATCAATCACCTGCTATATCTACAAATGATAAATTCCCTATTGATTCCAAATACATAAAATCTGAAGATCTGAGAATATATTTTACCTTGTTGGTTTTTAAAGTTCCAAAATTCCCCAAACTCATTTTTATTGAGCCTTTTATAAGGGGTATAACGTTTTTTTATATATTCTTATTTATAATATCTATTGGCATATATACATAAGCCATTTTAGCCCTGACAATTACTAAACTCTTGGAAAGATAATAAATAGTTGCGCACAACCGTCAGCAGTGATTACACAGTTACAGTGATGCCAGTGGCCAGAAGAGCCCTCAGTGGGCGTATGGGGCCTGGGCAAAGATCACAGTAAAATGGAGTCAGTATGAGGGGTGGGTGTTTAAGTTGCGTGTAGGTGTGCAGCTCTCAAAATGGAGGAGTGTGGCCCTCTGTAACAGACATATAAGAACAAGGACACAAGGTGCACAACCCAGTACAACAAAGGAAATGGTTAAATAATATGGACTATTATTTCTATATTATATTATTTGTTTTGTTTTATTTTAT
>CM070032.1:159890677-159905168 GCA_036250615.1 Ptychadena robeensis
CCAGTGTATGTTATGTTTGTTTCTTATGAAAAGCTTAATAAACTTTAAATGTTTAAAAAATAAACAATTTACACTACAGACTGAATATTCATAAATATTGCCTGCTTGCATTAAACATGTGCATTGTGTGTGATCCTATTAGGTTCCCTACCCAATGGTTTTCCTATTGATATCAAGGAAAATGTAACAATACAAACTTGCCGGATTAAAGATCATCTTCAGAATAATTTTTCTCCATGTTCTTCAATGTAGAGACATCAGGCAGAAACACATGGTGTGATTCCAGCTTCATAGAATGAGATTATATACAGTGCTATGCCTATTGTTTATATTACTCTGGTGCTAAATGTCTAACGTGGAATAATACTCTTTTTAATCTGATATAACACATGTTAGATTTGATGTTAACATGTAAAACATATTCTGAGAGTGCCCCACTGCTTGGGATTGTTTTCTTATATCACAATCACACATACAATTGTGCCAAGAAGTGTAAACACAATAGCTATTACTTTATATATTACATCTTGCACGTGCTGTACTAGAACTATACATATGTAGAAGTTTTTTTTCTTGCACACTGTGGAGTAGGGCTATCTATCACCTAGCAGAGATCCTTCCTGTTTTCAAGCAGTTGGGAAAGCATGACTTCCAACCCAAATACTTGACTTGGCAAGCTCCACATGTGTTGATAGATGCTTTTCTAACCACTTCATTCCACCTGATTTTTTTTTCTCATTGAATTTTTAAAGCTTTAGAGATAGGGCAGATGTTTGCAGGAGGGACCAAAAAAGGGGAGAAGAGAGTGGATCTGGAGCTTGGAATGAAAATGCCACTGCTGTAACAGATGGATGACAGAGCTTACTGTAATTTGGACAGATGTTACTGGATAACCTCAAAATGACATTGAGAAAAAAAAAAGTTGGGCCTTATCCAAAAATATCTATTTCTTTTTGAAAAGGCATTGTAGACTGTAGCAACATCTGTGTCGCATTGCCGTATTTTCCATGCACGGTTTGTGCCTTCAGATCAGCAGTGCCATGGGCATTAAGGTACGAGGGTTATTATATTTTCGTACTGAATATTGAATATAAAAATGTTTTAATAAAATGAAAATAGTTGTCTATATACAGCATTACATGTTCTTTTTGTGTAGGGTGTCTTGAATACAAAATGTGCACTGTTTGTATGTTATTATTATTATTAAAGCTGGCCATACACCTTTAGATCTCTCCATCAGATATCCTTTAGATCTACCAACAACTATGTAGTATAGGGTCCTCTGCGATTGAACACAGGTAGACTTGATTGTTTAGAAAATTCCTCATAATACATGGTTTCGGTAAAACAAAAGGAGATCTAAAGGTGTATGAAGACCCTATAACAGGGAACACAGAGCTCGATATGGGAGCCATTCGAGGTTCCTGGCAGCAGCGCGAAGAACGATATCGGAGGAGGAGCAGTGCTGTGTCTCCAGCTCAGCCGATGCTTTGCATGGAGACCCCGTGATCTCCATGCAAAGCAATGGACATCAACTGTGGTTTACGGTCATGGCCTATATCCCTGTTTTTGAGCGGGATCAATCAATCCCGCTCGAAAACAGGGATATCTGCCATGATAGTAAACCACATCAGATATGGGCCAGATATATGAGCGCACACTCCACTCAAAGCAACCATGGATCTGGCCCATATCTATATGTGTGTTTCCTGCTTAACCTTCTGAGTGTTCTCCCCGAGTTAACTTGGGCTGAGTTTCATGCTGAGTTTCATGCTTCATGAAACTCAGCCCCAGTTAACTGGAGCCGCGCCCGAGGTCTCGCCGTCTCCTGACGGCGGTCGGGGGCATCGGCATGTATGCCGATGCTTCCGGGTCCGCCCCCGATCGCGTCACCGGTGACGCGAAGGGGGCGGGGGTAGGCGGCGCCATAGACCTCCATGTAAATGGAGGGGCGTCGCCTTTCTTCAGCATAAGTCCGGCGTCTCCAGTGACGCCGGGCTTATGTTTACAACCCTGAGCTGAGCAGGCAATCGCGGCGGAGCACATTGTGCTCCGCCGCGATTGCCCGTGGCACGGTTATAAAAAAAACGTGCCATGGGCGAAACGCTCAGAGGGTTAACTTACATAGGAGTTGAAAGACAAACAATGCATAGGAGTAGAAAGTGACCTGCTTAATACAGCATACTCTTAATTTTATGATATCAAGCCAAAAAAATGTTTCTGTAAAAAAAATCCACACGTATTGTGTATAACCTTCATAGCAAAAATATCAGCAGCTGCCTACATTCAATTAAATTTGATGTTTTTTTCAATATAGAATATGTCACGGCAGGCCTTGTTGTAGCTACTAAGAGCCAGTATCTGTGAATATGATAGTATAGAAGATCTAGGTCCATGGTCTTCTCTCCACTAGTGTTCCAGTGGAACAAACAGAAATATACACAGCCAAAATCATAGGCATGTTGTTAAGTCCCGGCATCTTGGTGTTTTAGAAAAAAAAAATCTAGCACATACATAGTGCAGATGTGTACCTACAAATGTGCTTTCCACTTACCTTGTTTTTAATGCATGTAGGGGAGTTGTAGAAAGGAAGGCACACTGAGTTTTAACATTATAACTTAAAGCGGACCTACCACCTCTGCATGTGCCTTCTAGTGTTGATTATAGGGCAGATCGGAGGTCAAAAGTAAAAAAAAAAAACTGTCGTAGACGCCACCCTCCCATGTCCCCTTGCTCTGGGAAGCCAGCCACATCTGAATCCAGTGAGGCTGGAAGGGACGGAGTGTCACCAGATTTAGATGCAGATTGGTGGAAGCGAGACCGAAAGAGTCCCGCTCCCCCATCTTTTAGCCTGGAGGACCGGACACTTCAGGCATAGTGGCGTGGGAGCAAGCAGGAAAGGTAAGTATTTAATTTTTTTTCTTTAGTGGTCACTGTCCCCAGATGTATACTGCATGGTGAGTTATGTATACATGTTTATTGTTTTCGTGTTTACATCCACTTTAAGATGTTTAGGATGAAATCAAAAACATATTTAAGCATATGGACATAAAGTCATATTCAATCACAAAACAGGAACAGCAGCTATGAGGTTGTAAAGCTATAAAGTAAAGGTCCGGGGTATATGTGGCTTGGGTTCCCCTACAGCTAGCCCATATCTTTATAAGAAAAACGATTGAAATCCCGGAGGCCAACCTACTGTGCTGAATGGCCTCAGAGAACCAGCAGTGAATCACCTGGCTCAGCTCAGCTTTTTTGTATAACAGTATAATCACTTTTAATCCTTGCTTAACACAATCACCTTAGTATTGTGTTTCAGGCTCCACCGAGAAGCTGGGAAAGTTTAAACCATGGACAACAGAGGTATCCAAATGTTAGCCTGTGGTTATTGACACAGATTTACTGCCTATCACTATTAGGCCCAAACATCTTTCTCTTAATCTACGTATATACATGTGTAAATAGTTTCTTTTAGCATGATGATTACAAAGATTTGTTGTTCCATTGCTTTCATTCTAAAGATACAGAAAAAAGGGACATAGGGTGTACCTCAACAGGACATGAACCACATATTCACTTTAGTTACCATATTTTTCAGACTATAAGACGCACCTGACCATAAGATGCACCCAGTTTAAAAAGCAGGAAAACCAGAAAAAAATATTTGAATTGTGTAAATCAGTTGGAAAAATCTCATGCAGTACCCAATTTCAGTCATCTCATCTTCCTCACACACGGGGAAGAGGAAGGGGGCCGCTGCAGATGCTGCAGTCATGTCTCCCCTCTAGGCTAATACACAGGCAAACATAGATGGAAGCTGCCGACTGGCATCTTTCATCTATTGGTCTTAAACACTACACTACAGATTAGAGATCCGGACGTTGGCAGATCTCTGATCTGACAGCTGCTCCAGCTCCCCAGCTAATCTTCTTGCTGGGAGAGCTGGTGGGAAGCCAAGCCCGAGTGCCTGTGGAGGTTGTGTATTCCCCCGATGCTGGGGGTAAAAAAGTGCATCTTATAGTCCAAATGGTGTGTTACGGCCAGTAACACCAACTCAGGGGTGACAAGCCGGGTGTCACAGATGATACAAGGTAGTGGATTTGGCAAATGTGTAATTTGAAGCACAGAATGTTGTAGATGGCTCACAGGTAGAGGCCTTCAGAGGCACCTGTACAGTTAGCAGCTGACAATCAGCAAGTCGAGGTACCAAGGGTTGAGACAGTCCATGAAACAAACTGAGGGTCAAAAGTCTGGAAATCAGTAAATAAATATCAGATGAAAAGGAACCTGCTTAGGCAACTTCTTCCTTAAATATGGTTGGAAGTAGGAGCACCTGACAAGGTAGGGGGGTTAATTTTTGCAGCCAGCAGAGGGAAAGCTTGAATACTCCTGCTGGGATCTGAGACGAGTTCCAAAATCTTGATGTAAACTATACAATTAAGCTGGGAACACAAGTATAGATATGGGCCAGATCGATGGGCGCTTCGATCCCTATGCGCACTCACGGCCATCTATCTGGCCCATATCTAATGCGGCCATCCCTGTTTTCGAGCGGGACCAATCAATCCTGCACGAAAACAGGGATATCGGACATGAGTGTAAACCACAGTCAATGTCAATTGCTTTGCATGGAACCGCAGGTTCTGTGTCTCCAGCTCCTGCGATATCGGGCAGCAGCACCATGACGTAATTGCGCTGCTTTAAGGAACCTCGAATGGCTCCTATATTGAGCCGTGTGTTCCCAGCTTTACCTGAATTGCAAAAGCAGAAATAGAAAGGATACAAAGGACACCATAATCCTAAATGAAACACCATACACCATACATCATCATATTTCTAAACGAAAAATAAAAGGGTAACCTACACCACATTTATATAAAATGTCATGGATAAGTTGTAAAGCATTTGAATGGAACTAATACTGAAATCTTTTTCCGTGCAAACCCAAGAGGCCTACAACTTTATCAAGATATTTCTGTCTTTGTTTTCATTAAGGAAATTCTCACTTTCATGTTAACAATGAAGGAAGAGCTGTTGGGAATATGAATAAACATGCTTATGTAATGCCTTGCACAGGGCTGCCAAAAGCCAGCCAGTGTATAGGAGGAGGAGGGCAAGCTCTAGCAAGTCGTTGGAACCAGACCATCGGGTTGAGGAGATCCTTTTCATCACCTCCTTCCTTTCAGCTTTAGGAGAAAAAAAAACGTCTTAAGGAACAGCCAGATGCAGTTACCAAGGAAGCCCCTTGATTGTGAAACATAGGTAATACTGCCAAAGAAATAGCAAAACAGCCTCATGCTTTCAAAATAGAATGTATAGAAGGAGGGAGCATGGAATGAGACTCGCATTACTGATGGTGAAGGCGGAATTGAAAATACATTTCTGGATAGAAAAGATGCCATGGTGTAAGTCCAATGAATGCAAATGAGTTCTTTACAATGAGCACTCAACCGACTATACTTCAGTTGCATTTTAATGGTTGTAATTTACATAGTCCTGGGTGTTAGGAAAGCTATTGGAGAAAGTGACAATAAAAAAGTGGCCACAGCATATACTATTTCTCTGTAAAAATTGTATTATTTTACAGTGTGCCTGTGAAGCTGCATCACATTAAATAAAATACTCCCTGCTGAGTAAAGGACATTCAGTATCAACTAGCCTTTACCTGTACTGTCCCAAGACACACTACCAGCCCCTTCCACCAGCTACGATTGGCCCGCACTGTAAAGAGAGGATACCAGTTAAGTATTTTGTTTTCTGTACATCAAAGATATTTCATGAACAGAAACGCACAGGGAACCTCACGCATTTTACATTATTATGTAACTTAGCGTGCTAACGCAAACACCATACTTGTCAACTTTTCTTTTATCAATTAAGGGGAAAACAACAGGAAATGTCGTCAGTGATATCAATTCTGGTATTCGGGACAAGGCAGTACTGAGGTGGAACTATACTTCCTTATACCATATACCAGAAGTGACGTCACAAACCTTCCCTCCCACTTAGTTAGTAGCAGGCTAACTTAAACGCTGCAATCCAGCGTGAGGATCGTCCAAAAGATTGGCAGGCACCCCTTGTGTGCTGGACATTACTTTGCATGGGGACGCCAGACGCCATCCAAAGTAATGTAATCGGCCAGGGAAAAAAGGACATGGTTGATCAAGATTTTTGACCACATGGATCGTTCACTCCATGTCGACACCTGCGAACACTCATGCTGGTCGATCGGCCGCAAAAAAAACCCATGCATCACAGTGTTTATGAGGGGCTTTAGGAGAGAAGGGGAGCTACTCTCCCTCCTTAGTTCCCACCCAGTTTAAATGATGTGCAGGGTGGTAAACTTAAAACGAAGATTAACGCCCCCTCCCTCTTAAGTAACCCCGATTTTAAAATCCCTGGAAAAATCCGGGATTTATTGAAATTTGCATTTTGACAGGAAAGTTGCATGAAAAACATGACTTTCCTGGCCAAAACAGGATACTTGACAGGTATGGCAAACACCCTGAAGCACACTTTTTTTTTTGCTGCAGTGCACACCTTTCCTATACACTTGTTTGTAATGTGTAGTAACACACAGGAAGCAAACAATAACTTATGTTACCTAAATTAGAATGCCTGCTGCACATTGTGCGTCATTATTGCTCTTCTAGCGTCGCAAGTAACATTTCGTTTAACATGCTTACAGGCAATGGACATGTTGTTTGTAAGTACACTGCTAAGGAATACACTGGGCTTACCACTGGGGGCTGGAATCTGGTTTAGTAAATACTGAATCTTTACAAAATCTCAAATTAATTAATCACACATTTTAACACCTTTTTATCTTGCTTTGTTTTATCTCTCTTGAACGTATTTCCTGTCTACATGCACCTGTTGCAATGCTCGCTGCATATCACTGATGTAGACGAGCCTCCCAAAAGTGACAACCATTTACAACCAGTGACAGCAGTACAACTCAGTTGGGAAGATCAGATGTTGTATACAATTTCAATAATGTGATATGACATTAATATGCAGCAATTTACATAACTTTTAGTGACTAGGATTATTTTAAAGGGAAAGTATTGTGTGTTTTATATTTTTTGGGGGCATTAGTAATAACTGCACAAAAAATTGCATTTGGGACAGAGTTTCTTAAAGTATCTGACATGATACATAGTAACCCAGGCCATGTGACCAGAGTGTGCCACATTTTGAAACAAGTAAGGGTATTCCCTATCCAAATCCTTATAACCACAAAAAGTGATCATGGTGGGAACATAACCATGCCAACCCAATAATGCAACTCACTTAATATATATAGGATGCTGTTAAAATGTCTGAATATTAAGAGCCATCCCAGCCAGTTAACTACAAACTGTACATGAAATGTAAAAGATAAAGGGTCACTCTACTTAACTATCGCTCGTGATGATGTCATCACGCAAAGATGGGCCAGCCGAGAAGCAGCCGGGCACCCTTTGAATATGTTTCTACATCCGTCAGGACCCCCTACGCTGAGCGCATACACCTGCTTGGCAAATGCTGTGTTCTCACGGCGCTGAGCCGGTTAACATAGTTGAGTCCCTTGCATCGGCGGATGTCTGAACACAGCATCAGCGGGCCAGCTAGAATGTATGTGATCCGTTGGGATCCCCGCCAAGCACTGTGCTTAACGTAGCGGTCCCGCTGGACCACACAACTTTGTGTGTCAGCACTTACTTTGGACGTGGATGCTGGTCCCCATCCAAAGTAATGCACACAGTCTAAGAATTACGAACAGGTCCGCAATAGCTTGGATCGATTTCGCAGCCGATTTCTGGCCGAATTACAACTCTAAGATTTGGATTTAGATTTTGCAGCAGATCGATCGCCATGCGCACTCAGTCGATCTGCTGCAAAATCGGCCACTAATCTAAACGTGTATGGCCACCTACAGAAATAGTTGTAGCTGCCGAAATTGTATTGATGTGATGCACATTTATTTATTATTTATGAAGCTAAATAAAATAAGAAGGGCAACAATGCAGCATATTTTGGTTAATACAGCCACTTTGATCTGACAGAACTTTGGCTACCACTCTACCCAACACAATCCCAATGCAAAATGTGATATCATACATGAAAGGCAGATACATTAGAGATCTTACTATGTATGCAAATGTAGAAATTTAGCAAAACAAGTAACTAAGGATTTCACAGGACATACTCAGATGTCAGCCAATGTCCACCCAGCCCACAGAGGCTGCAGTAAACAGTTTGCACACATGGTTTTCTAATAATTGGGATATGTGACCCCACCATATGAAATTCCTCAAAACTTAAGTTTTGTCCCAAAATAACAGATGTTGTATGTAATGAAAATATCAATTACTTTTAGAATCCCTCAAGTTCATTAACATTAAAACAAGGAAGGTCATGGGTTTTTTCCTGAAATTCCAAGAAAAGCAAAAGAAAAGAGAGTGTGACTAATTAGATTTATTGAAGCTAATGAAACCAGTAAGTGATCAGTTCATCAGTTCTTTATGCATCAGTGTATAGTTACGATAAAATATTTTACTGTACTATGAGTAATATATATATTTCTATATCGAAAGATGATATTTAATTTACTTGGTAAATATGAAGCATAAAACTGCTAGCCAGATATTTCATATAGGTTAGAGAAGGACTTCAGCATGAGGCATATAAAGAGATAGACCCTTTAAATAGACTGGCAGGTGGTTCAGTAAGGTAATGTAGGCGAGGAAGAGTACCTTCCCTCAAAGCTCTATTCTAGTACTAAAAACACTATGCTCTTCTCTACCACCAAGGGGGGGGGGGGGGACATGCACATTAACAGTCCCTTAAAGGAAGTGACTTTTGGGCGCCTTATCAACTTACCACAATGCAGGAGGCGCCCTCTAAAATTAGGGCTTCATGTATAAGCTAGGGCTTACAGAACAGGCTATCCAACCATCTTTGCAAAACTGTCACCTGAATAATACAATATGTGCACATAATTAGAAAAGAACAACTGCTTTTCTTAGCTTTTCTCTCCAGTGTAGTTTGGTTAATGGTCATGTCCTCCACCATGACATGCAATGAGGTCACTCTCCCCCTGTAGGATCTGCAATAATGTTGACTGACCTATTCAGTGGGGAAATCTAAGAGTGTAGCATTATAATAACCCTAAAACTGTGAGAGAACACAAATTTTCAGGTATCTGGCGAGGTGGTTCATTGATCTGTCGGTACAGATGGGTCAAGCAGGCTGTCACCTTCAACTCAACTGTATTTTCTGTCTTTTTTTGATGTAACTGCTAAAGCCCCCGATACACATTGCGATTTTTCGTACAAAGGAAAAAAACTGAAAGTGTATGGGGCTTTACACTTAGAACATTGCTAGATCATGCCACTTCCATGTGAGCAACATATCCATGATACACCTGCTCTAAGTTCAAGACACCACCAAAGTCCTGGCACATGCTCTAATCTTCCACTAGTCTTCCACTAAGGATACTCTCACCTCTTCAGCCTATAATACATACTAGACTCATTTGCCCATTTAACCTCTCTTCATCCACTGTCCTCTCTGCAATCCTGGAATTCAATTGAAATCTGAATTAAATGTCTACATTGCCTTCAAATCACTCCTGTCCCTCCACTCTTCCACTGACTACTATTGACATCCCCACTGAAAACATCTTCACATGCACAGCTTCAAGACTTCTCTAGGGCATAGACAATTCTCTCCTATGTCCCATTAGACTAAAAGATTTTCACCAGATTTTTCAGCCAATCAACCGCAATGCACGTTCCCGCAGGTTGCACAGCCGGGTGGGACCACCTGGATATTTCGACCAGGATCCTCCCACATGGTGGATCACACAGTGATCAGACATGTCGGAAAATTCCCGGCTGATCCCATTACAATGGGTGCCCGCCATAGCTGTCAACACCCAAAAAAAGGGGGACATACTGTACAGTAAGTGATGTAAGTGACGTCACTTCTGGTATGCGAATTATGGTTCAAGGGCTTACCTCTTAGCTGATCTAGCAGGGAGCGGGCGTTACTCTGCCTGCTAATGTCCCACCCCGTTTGTGCTAATAATGTGCTCTTTAGTGGGACTTTAGCAGGGAGAGTAACGCCCTCTCCCTACTAAATTTGCGCGATTTCAAGAATCCAGGAAAAATTTAAGATGTCTTGAAATCGGGGTTTGGCCGGGAAAGCCACATAAAAATGTGACTTTCCCGTCCAAAACTGGTGGGTTGAGAGGTCTGGTGCCCGCTTATCAGTTGAGGGTCTGGCTGCAGTTTGATGACAGCATCACACTGCAGTGGATCTCTCATCTATCGAGGGATCATCTATGGCTACCTTTACTCCCACCTTAACAAATTCAAACCCACTTCTTGACCACAGCTATTTCTAGTTATCTAGTGGCGTCTTTCAATATCTATTCATTGTACACCACTGAATGATTTGTAAGTGGATTTTGTATACAACCTACTAAAATAAATATAATAAAAACAATAATAATAATAATACCATTTGCAAATGGGTGTCGTGAGTAAGTACAAACAAAACTATCTACAGTGAGTTTCTGGTCAGAGACTATGGTAGAAAAAGCGATATTCCAACCATCTACTTTGCATGGAATAAAGTTGTGAAGCTTAATTTGAGTATTATGTTACGTTCTTAAGGTTCTGCTTTCTATAAAAGCAATCTTAAATTTTTGGGTTTAGGTTCACTTTAAAGGAATATGTCGTCCACATGCAGAATAAACACTCCTGGTCCAGAAGAGATACTTTGTGGTTCCTGCATTTGCGTTTTTGGGAATTTATATCAGTGACATGAGAAGAATATTTCTCCGCTTAATTTGACAAAGGTAGTATTGCCATCATCCCTGAAAAATTGAAAATAGAACTGGTACACACTGCGAATACAAGTGTGTGGTGGCACCCTATACCAGTGAATTACAACCGATTGACTGGTACACTCTAATAATGGGACTTTCAAACGGCAAAAAAGCGTATCAATGGAGGTAGTTTATTAGCCTCCTATTGCATGTGTAAAATTACGTAACATTAGTGGCATTTATAACACAAAATGGTATTTATAACACAAATAAAGTAAGCAAGCAAATCAAAAATGTGGGCATAGTACAGACAAGTATCACATTACATTACATGTAAAACATAACAAAACAATATTCGACAAGCATCAATATTCCTCGACGCGTTTCGCGGCGAAAATGGCCGCTTCCTCAGGAGGATTGATGGAGTCTATGAACATGAACAAATAAGAATTGAATCAATGTGTGAAGGCCCGTTGTATTAATTTTTTAGGGACAAATCTCAGGAGGTGAGTATGCATACCTTTATGTAAGGTGGTACTTTAGCCAAAGAAACCCAGCTCCCATCCGGACCATGGGGTGTGGAGACAGGCGGACCCGCAGATGCGGGGTGAGTCCCATGGATTTAAACTTTAAATGGAGAGATATTATATCAGTGACATAATATTTCTCAATTTAAAGTTTAAATTAGGCCCTGCCCATTCACATTTTGATAAGCTCCGCCCTTCATTCAGCTGTCAAACTTAAGAACATTTATGGGCTGTAGAAACTCTGCATTTGACAGCTGAGTGACACGGGACTTAGCAGCACGAAGGGGCAGGGATTAATCCTGACAAGGAGAAGAGTAGAAACCTTTTATGAAGCCAGGGCACAGAATGCAAAGTACCTCCTTGGCACAAAGAATTGGCAAGCATAGCTACTGTGGGGAACTAAAATATTTTTACACTTTATCAGTAATGCTGGTTTATTCACCTTGGTGAACATGAGAGGTTAACTTTAGATTCACACTATGCTACTATACTGGTGTAAATTTCCAGCACAGTGTTTTTTTTTGCATGGCATGCACGGATAATAAACCAAGTACATTGGTATGCAAATCATAATGCATTTGAATTACTAGGTAATTTGTATGCATGGTACTTCTTGGTCTGATTCGCAGCCTTTCAAGCAATACTGAGTGATTGTTATCCAAGATTTAACCTCATTACTAATAGGAAACATCTTGTCCAGCTTCATCCTGTCTCCAGTGAAAAGGCTGGAACTTTTTAAATATAGGAAGAAAAAAGCGCTCTCTTTTTAACATTGTGTATGCACACAAACATGTGTTAGTGGTTTTCATGCCTGCAAAAAAATCCGCCTTCTCAGGAGAACAAGAAGAATTCCTGAAGAAGGATAATTAAACAAAATCATCCGGGAAAACAAGCTGGATTGGGGGAGAAGTAAAGTGCAAGGGGCTGTTTAAATTGCAGATGTTGGGCTGAGGAGACAAGGCTTTATTTGTTTCCTTATCTGGTCCAGCTATCACAGACAGAGCGAGCATGCTGCTTGGAGAAAGCTCAAAATCCTCAGTAAAGGAACTCAGTTAGGGGTAATGCTGAAAGCGAGAAGCATGGTAATTATTAGATCAAGTTTACCAGTAAGTTTGCCTTTATCAAATGACTCAAAACATCAAACCTGTTCTCTTGTTTTCAGAAAAAAAAAAAAAAAAGAAAGCACAAATGTGTCACACTATAGAGAGACATTTCTTAAAGGTAGAATACAAAACTTTCAATGTTTTACTAGGCAACAGCTTGCATCACTTTTGGCCTAAATTCAACAAGGTGATGAGAGTAATCATTGGTCCTTGTTGATGGATAGCATTAATTGTAATGGACAATTGTACCTGTAAAGGGAACCTGACAATCTAAAAGGATTGGAGGTAAAATCAAATAAATATCAGGTATGTCCTGTCTTGGTTTCCTATAAATGATGTTTCCATTCACTTGCCATGTCTAGTCTAGCACAGTTCCTCTATCACTACACATCATAGCCATCTCTTCTTCTGGAAAAGTCAAATTATGTTCTGTGCTGGCCCAGATCCTATGAATTTTCCTGCATAAACTTAAAATAGCTTGTTGGGAAGAAGAAAATATAAATACTATAAAGTTTCACTTGAGTTACAGCTTTGATGGGGCTAGGGTTACTGACATCTAATGCAAGTGCCAAGGTTGGCAGATAAATAACATGCATATGGCACTCCCATCTGTTCTGAACTAAGCTTTACTGATACCCTCCAGTCCTGCACCTTACTGCTGAAGTTGGCCATGCCCCACTGTGCTGTTTGCTCCAAAAGTCTTACAGACTTTTAGTGGGTAGAATTTTGGTTTCACACCACAAATAATGTAGCACTATTTTAGTTGTGTATCCCTCCACTTTTTTATTAAAGTGGGCACACTAGACCAGTCTATTGATGAAAACCCTGACATTTCATGGTCTGGCTTTGTGGGCTGGCAAAGCCCCTGAACGCGGTATGATCACCACAATTGATGGAGATGTAGAGAAGGATTGTAGCAATTTTTATTTTAAAGATTTGAATTCAAACTTTAAGTCAGAAATTCAACCTAACTACGAACCTAACTTTTAACCTCTCAGCGGGCATTGTTTTAGTTTTTTAACTTGGTATAGGAAATACAAAGCAAATACCATGTAATCTATTTCTCTTTCCCACACACTCTGCTTGTACACATACCTGGCAATTGTGAGGACCCAGGATGCTTATGCCTGTATTTCCATAGGAGCATATGGCAAGAGGAAACACCTCCACCCCCACAGTATCATCACCAACATCAGGGTGGTGGGTCCCGCGTAGAGGACACTAACAAAAAGGGCAGATGCAGGCACGGCTGCAAAAATAAAGCTTCCCTGATTGCGGCTCTGGGTTACCAATACTGGTAATGAAAATCTACCCCAAGCTACACTGGGGGATAACACCAGCGAGTTAATATTACCTTTTCTACATCAAAAACCCTTTTGTAAATCTCCAGCAGCTTTGTGTGCATTTCTGTGATTTAGCTGCTGCATTTCCAAGCCTAGACCTATATTCGAGACTTAGCCCCAAAAACCACAGCTGGCATTATGGACACATGAGCATAACATGTTTTGGGCACTGTATTGGCAACATTGCTTTCCATGAGCTAAGTTATGCGGTTTTGTAAGAAGTTGGTTCACATCACATAACACGCCCATTGCATTATGTGAATTCGGTGTGTCTGCCTGGCATCTCGCCTTGCCCCCTTGGTGAGCATCATTTCCCAAAGGGTCCGCACTACACGGTTTTTCACAGGGTCGCTGCTTAGACCCAGCCTAAGTTAAGCATATATGAACGTAATCCCAAATTTGTTCAAGAAAAAATGGTTTTGGAGGTCTTTACAATGTTTCAGATATTTGGTGTGATTGATAGAATTTTTTAAACTTGTCAAGTAGGGTTCATAAAATACCACATGTACAAAGAGAAGGAGCTTCGTAGATTGGCTGAGAGCATTTCGCTGTATGCGTGAGGTATAATTGTGGGGACGATTCTAATATACATTGTCCTGAGGAAGTTCACACAAATGGGTTACCACATACTCTAGTAGGACCGTGAATCTTTTCAATGGTGGGACATAGCTTTCCTCAAGAAATATATTGATATTGGTA
>CM070032.1:159905268-159915299 GCA_036250615.1 Ptychadena robeensis
CAACATGCATAAAGAGGATGATGTGGTCAAAATTTGCCTAATAATTCTGCACTCCCTGTAATTAACTGCAATGGAAATTTGGTATGTGCATATTTCATGAGTGGCTCATTTTGTGCAGTTATTATATTATGTTTACCCCAATTTTATCTCCAAAACCACGAGTGAATTTTATGGTATTATGGAGCTTAACCTCCCTAGTGCTCTTGCAAGGTCCAGATTTCTGTACAAAAAGTGCACCATAGACTCTAATGGAATTTTTTTAATTGACATATTATTAACATAATGTTTGAAACATACAATTATTATAAAAAAAGTACATAAAGAAAATTATAAAATGTATCATTTGAATGCTAAAATCTCTTGAATACTTATTTGGTATGAAAGATTTCAAAACAGTATTTAGTTTGTTTTATATATGCTTTATAATAATATATTTTGTTTTATAATAATTTTATTGGATACAGTTATCACTGTATCCAATACAAGACATTTGGCACCTTCTGAAAGGGTTAACTTCAAAGAGCACATCTTGAAATGACACTGGGGGGGGGGGTTTCCAGATGTGCTCTTTGAAGATAGCCCAATTTGCATATGAATGGCCATTGGCCATTCATATGCAAATTGGGCTGGGAGAGGGGTGACATCGACCGGCTTGCTTCAGTAAAGAAGCCGGCTTAGAGCATCAGATCCCCCCAGCACAGAACAGTGAGTATGTGCTGCTGCCGGGGATCTGACGGCTCCATCTCGTCCTCTGCAATACTGACATAAAGTGCTGGACGAGATGGAGCTGTGAGAAGCGCCAGGGGGGTTAAAATATGGTATGGTAAAGTTCTAGTGAAATAATGGTAAATTGTGACTTACCTGTATAGCAAATAAATATAAAAATTTTCACAAGCATATGTATTACCCTACAATATGTTAATTGTCCCCAGTGGAAAGTACAGTCTAATGCCCCTCCCACAGTCACACAATTGTACACCATAACTATTCAGCTCAGCTAACCATATATACTTTTCAGTAATCACTGAATGCAGACAACATATGTCTTGCCTCCTTGTTAAGGCTGATTGTAAACAAGGTTTAACTAAAAATGTTATCATGTTAAAATGTGCTTGTAGTGTTTATAGAACATATGGATGATGTACACAGCGCGATCCTAGGATAATTACAAAGTATACTCTCTGTTTATTTAGTGGCTTCCTTGCTGATGGGAAATGCAGCAAATCTCAGATGTTAGTTCAGAGAAAAGTAAACTGTTTAATGTTTGTTTCCCGTTGTACTAAAATGTGACAAACATGCACATGATTTTGCTGTCTCCAATGATCTGACCATATCATGGGTAAAATGGTGTATTTAAGCCCCCGATGCACGCTTAGATTTTCACCTTAATTTTTCGGCCTATCGATTGTCGAAATTAACACAATGGAGCCCATTGATGCACCCATTGACATGGAATATAATCCGTTACCAGTGGCAGACTCACGGACGCCGTGGAAACATAGCCAGTCTCAGAAGACTTGAAGTGAATTTCAGTGATTTATGCTGATCACTATTCTCTTTGCTGGCATCTCTAATTTGAGGAAGCAAAGCCCTGCCTTTACAAAATGGCTGTCTACACCTTCACATACACAACAGAGATCAAAGGATGATAGGTCAGTAATGGAAAAGATCAGCTTGGAGGTGACTATAAGCAATCCTGGTGACAAGCCCTTTAAGCTCTACTTTCAATATTTAGCTGTTTTTTTTTCATTCTAAACTCTCTTTTAACATTCATTGGGTCCATCCAGTGCTAAGTTTGTATGTGTGTATAGGCAGTGACAAGAAGCCGATCAGTAACATATTCTTTTTAGCATTACTGAAGTGTTTTGGCAAAGCTTGGAGAGGAGTTGGAAGGCTGCAAATACACTTGATAAGAACTGATAACTTAAAGCCTAACTCCAGCCATAACATATTTTGTTGTTCTACCTACTGTGAGAGTTCTAATTGTTTCCTGATTACTTAGGGCCCTTTCATACTATCCACATTTTGCAGTGTGCTTCGCATGATCTCCCATACAAGTGTATGGTAGACACTTTGCTCTGACTTTAAATATGCGTTTTTGTTAACTCACCGCATTGCTTGTTACCAAAAACGCAAGCACTGGTCTAATGTGAAAGTGTGTGTGTTGACCCTAGCTGCCCTGTGTTACTGTACTGCTCAGGTGGCTAGCACTCTGACCATGCAGATCCAGGCCTGGGCACTATCTGCAAGGAGTTTGTATGTTCTCACCGTGTCTGCGTGGGTTTCCTCTGGGTGCTCCGGTTTCCTCCCACACTCCAAAGACATGCAGTAGGTTAATTGGCTTCCCCAAATAAAGATTCTCCTATGTTAGTTACATGTGACATATGACTGTGTTAGTTACATATATATAACTATGGTAGGGACATTAGATTGTGAGCTCCTCTGAGAGACAGCTAGTGATATGACTATGTATGCTCTGTAAAGCACTGCGTTATATGTCGGCGGTATATAAATACAAGATAATTATAATAATACTGCACTGTAGCTGCAGCTAGTGTGTCCATTAAAGTCTTGAAGGTAAAATGGACTTGACATTTTCCATCTACAGGTCTAAGATGGTGTTTTTTTATCATTAAATAATGATCTAGCATTATGTTTTATCTCAGCAAAGATATGTGCCATCATTTACTGCCTTTTTTTTCTCTTTAATTTTGCAGCGTTTGGCTCTACCTTTTTCTGCATCTAATCCTTGGTGCAAGTTGTCCTTAACTCCCAAAGTTGTTTAGACCTGCTAATTGTACAGCAGATGTTTGCAAACTACAGCCCGTTTAGTCCCTTAATTCGGACCTTGGTCATCTTTTATAAGCCTCTCTGGCAGTATGATTATGAATTTATTTTAATTCACGTTATGTTACTGAAAATGTATCAATTCAATCTTATTAAATGTGCCACCCATGTTGGGAGGACTTAGGACCAGGCTGCTTTTACAGGTTGTTGTTCCAGCCCCTCTGTCAAATTTAAAAACCCAACCCTGTTCTATAGTCTACTAAAGTTCAGGTTCCAGAAGCCAGCTCCTGATGAATAACAGGAACACAAGGCTTGGGACAGGAAATGTAAACCCCATGTGAATTGAAGAGCTTCCACAGGGGAACAAGGATTGATTCGATGTTTAAAGCAGGGAACACACATGCAGATATGGGCAAGATCGTATTGCCGCTTCGAGAGCCGTGCGCGCTCATCTAGCTGGCCCATATCTTATGCGGCCATCCTATATCGGTCAGCAGCGCAATGACGTCATCATGCTGCTGCAGGGAACCTCGAACGGCTCTTATATCAAGCTGTGTGTTCCCTGCTTAACACAAGTACTTGCTTGCAAGCTACACAAGATGCCCAGAATTCTGCATTGATGTTGCCATACAAATGTGTTAGGCCAGTTGTGGTCCCCTCTACTGCATGATTATTCCATTATGCACACCAAAAACAATAAAAAAGACCTGTTGCAATATAAAATATCCTATATTTGGGATACAGCATGTCCCATTAGCAGTAAACCAGATTACCATTTGCATATAACAGGTTTGTATGTTGCAGGAAACCCGTGTAATTAAGAAATAGTGATACACAATATATCTTTTGTATATCTCCTGGGATTATTGCCACCTCCCTAGTTATCATAATGTGTATACCAGCCGTGACTTCCTTGCAGGTGGTGTCTGGCGTGCTCCACTGTCTATAATACTAGAGGCTGATCATAGAACAATTTCCACTTACACTGTGTGGATGTTCATTAATTGCACATAAAGTAATTCTCTGACTCATTGCTATTCAGGCATGTTGTGCTTTGGTCTGGCCGTCCGTATAATTCATTCCATTTATTGTTGTGTTTAGGTGAGAAGTTGCCTCATTTATATTCGTGTCTATCAGTGTTATACCCTCTAAAAAATTTGTATATAGTTTCCTTATTTGCCTTTTATTTTTTCGCCTCATAAAGCCTCCTGGCATGTGCCCTCTTTGTCAACAAGGCATCTTTCATCACTCAATCAACATTCACAAGCTTTTAATTGGTCTTTAGCCCTGTTTCCCACCATTCAGCTTGTAAAAACTTTCAAAATACTGTTGCCAAAAGGCCTTTCCCTGAGTGAAACAGGATTATCATAAATACTGGTACTGAAAAGAGGGGGATTACTCCAGCCCACTTCATTTCAGAGTTCTGAGTAAAAAATATATGCCTTCTAATTATCTTCCCTTCTCTGAATAGCCTGCCTGACAGGAAAGTCTGCTTTATAAAGGTGTCTTAAGCCAGTATGCCCCAAGCACAAGTTCCCTGGAACTAAAAGCCTGTGGAGTAATGAGCATGTTAATTAATAGGTTATGGAAAGAGACGTATTGTTAGAGAGGAAAGTGTGAACCATTTTCATGTGAAAAGAAAGAAGCTAATGTTTCAGTTGTGCCCCCGAACATTATGTGGTCACAGTAACAACAGGTACACTTAGCGGATAAAGCCATTGAAGCCTTCACAGCTTGTGAATACCAACAGCAGCATGAACTGCTTTCTTGACTTGTAAGCTTGGGCTGGCATGGTTGTATCCAGTGCAGCAAGCTGCCACTCAGCCGGTGTGGAATGCAGGAAAACAGTGCCGTATTCAGTCAGACAAGGCCACAAAGAAGCTTCCAGGATTACCTCATTTAGTCATGTGGCTATGGGACTTATACTGAACAAATGTCCCGCAACACACAAAGCCCCACATGACAAGGTAACGCAGAGGCCAATTAGACCCTGGCTTTCATTTTGTAACCTGGGTCAGCGAAATCTCATGCTAACGACATAAAGCTCCTATTTGTAGGATCTTCATACTTGCTGCATTAATTAATGACATGATAATAAGACCTTATGTGGGACACAGCTCATTCCATGGAAGACATGTGAGACAAGAGACGAGGAACAAACTACATGAAAACTGACTAAAACATATGATATGAAGCGTTTTGGTGGTAGAGGGTTTGTATGTTACATAGTTAATAGTTGCCCAATGGCTAAAGAAGAAAGATAACAATAGCAGGAGTAACAACAGATATCTATGGGGTACACAGGCCTGTGAGCACTGCAAGAGGGCACTTTTACATCACGGCTAATACTCCCATGGTCCCACCATTATTGCTAAAAGCAGGTGAAATGCTGGTCAGAAGGATGTTACATTTAGTTCAAAAGCAACTGTCTGGAAATTCTAAATCTCAGAGGCGTCTTCATCTAATGCAGTTGACACAAACACAAAGGCACTATTTAGGAGCTGTTTTTAAGCTCCATACACGGGTCAATACCTGCTCGATTGACGAGCGATGGATCGTGGCGTGATGACACAATGGATTGCCGAACAATCATTCTTCGAATCGGTGCACACCACTTTTCGCTATTGATTCCCCATCTATATTTTGCATTGGGACCCTTTCATTCAATTTATGGAACTGAGCAAAAAAATTTATTGTATGGGTACCTAGAGTGTGTACCTTATGTCTCAGCCAGCATGTGATTTGAAAATGCCAGCTGTGAGTGACAGGAACAAGGCACACAACCTAGTTCAACAAAGTTAAATTCTGTTAATGATAATGGAAAATATAAAACACTCACAAAATGGAGGTACAAACCAGGCTTAGCAAGGGTAGTGATCTCCTACAAGGGTAGAATTGGCTGTGTGTTTTCTGCCGTGTCTATGCCAAGATGACATTACTTCCTTGTAACGTATTAAATCTTGTTTCTAGTTACAGGTGCTTTAGGGACATCAGCATGGAGGTCTCTCCTTGTTTAGAGTTTAGAGAACACTCAGTGTTCAGTAGGATCAGCCATTTACCAATGAATATCTAATTGTCAACTGAACATGTAAAAAGCATGTTTCAGCATGAGGTGGGGTAGTGCAGACAACTTTGAGTGTGAGCCTCTGCAAGTTAGGGCTCGCAGCAGTGCTTCTACTCCAAGTGAATAACGGTATGCAGCATGTTTGAGCACTGCACTCTACTCAAAAATTCTGTATATTCACCCTATAAGATGTCCCCCCCCCCTCCTGATTTTAGGAGCTTAAGTGCTTCTTGTAGAGTGTAAAAACAGTAACACTAATTTTTGTGTTTTTCAGCAACAGGTTAGTGTAAACCTAGCCTAAGGTATAGGGGAACTACCACTGAATATCAGGCAGATAAATACAACTTCAATTAACAGCACTTAATTTACATTGTAAAAGCAAGCAGTGAATATATACCCCAAGTATCAATTACTTGTATTCTGAACCAGAATACGCACCATCAGGTGCCTATCTTACACTACTTAGCAGAAAGGAAATTATTAGTGCAGCAGGCTATTACATATAGCAAGTAGCTGAAAGTCGATTATATTTGTAATGATTAAATTTTTTTTATTTGCAAATTTGTCTACAAACATTTTCTTTAAACATAAAAAAACATGAGAATGCTGGTCATTCATGAAAAGTCCCAGCATAGTTCTATGGAGGTAGTTAGTATTCATCCATGTTTGGCGTCATTGCTACCTATTTGCAGGAAAGGTTTTCACAAGCAGTGTCCCATCCCTGGAGGGAAAAAAAGACACATCAGGAGGACTGTCTTGTGCGGCGTCTTTCAACACAGGCAGCTTTAGGAAATGGCTAGGATCCTGTGTTCCAGGTTCAGTGGTGCACACAGCACAGGAAGTTCTGTGTTATACCAGCAAACGTTTGCATGTGACAGGGGCTGCTGCGGGTAAATATTTGAAAGCAGGTGTTTGCTAAAGAAATATTACACACCGCACATTCACATATTCATGGTTCACAACCAGGCTGCACTACAAATGCGGAATTAGTTTAGAAATCATCTATCCATGAATGACCCACCTATAAAATGGCTTTAGATTATTTACTGGATATGTCATTAACCCCAATGGAAAGGTAGATCAACATATCTCCTTTTGTGCAAATTGTTTATGGAGTAGATATATACTAATTAAACAAAATCTGCCCATGTGTTCCTGGTTCCCCCATCATCATATGGTTGCTATTTTAATTTCCCTACATTTCCTTATCATTACTGTGTGTGTGAATACGTTAGGAAGGTCATAGCTGGTTGGATGAGCCATCAGAGTGTTGTACATATAGTACGTGGTAATGCCCACGTATACTGAGCATTCATGATTGAAAGGACTGGCACCCAATGAACAGTGTAGGCCATGTATAGCTAGGGAATAGCAAAGTTAGTGAATGGCTCATTGATTCTATTTGTTTATCAGCTAGGAAATGAACTAGTATCATTATTTGGTGCAGCTTCACTGTGATGTGATGATATACACTGTTTCAGTTATATCTGTGGAAGGTTAATACAGGAAAGGTGCATATACGAGAAAATTGCCATGGATTGTTTTCTCCATTTCATTGGGCATTTAATCTTGGCCGGTAAGGTATTGTAAACATTCCCTTTGAAAAGCGCAACAGGAAATATACAATATATAATAAAGCATATTTCTGGCGCCAGGAATTCGAAGACCCAGGATGCCTATGGTCAAACCTCCACCTCCCAAATGTCAGATACCTGGGAGGTGAAAACCAGAAGAGCTGAGAATACCAAAGGCAGGCAAATGTGAGATTCCTTGGAGTAAGTAAGCTACTGATTTTAGTGATTCAAATCTACCCCCAAGGTACACATGGGATTAGCGCCAGGGAGGTTAATCTTCCTGGCGGTAATCTTATCCCACAAACTTACCTTGAACTACACTCACCTATCTCCGATGAGCCAGCAGCAACTGGAGGACTTGCCGTTCTTTTCCAGGTCTGCCTCTTTGGCATCATCAATGGAGCCAATGTTGTTTTTCCACTCCACATCCCTGGCATCATCTATGACACTGGAGATGTGAAGGGGGAGGAGGGCGAGCTTAATACAGACAAGTTGGTTTATTATAATAAATGTATTCCTTGGGAACTTATGCTAGGCATACACATGCCGAGTAGGTCAGACAGACCTACTCCGATATTCACCGGAATGCAAACGTGATGACGTCATCACGTTTGCACCCCGGTGCATTATGGGGCCCCTTCAGTCGGGCAGCACCCTTTGTGTGCTGGCCACAAGCTGCAATGAAGACGCCATCTTCATTGAAGCTTATGGCATCGGCTTGCATCGGCCAGAGAATATCGGACATGTCCGTTCTCTGGCCGGCCGAGCTGTGGGGCGACAGGGATTTGTCGCCCCATGTGGGCACATGCCGCTAAGCGGCCGATTTTTAACCTGACCGACGGCACGAGCGCGCACGCCCGTCGGTCAGGTTAAAAATCGGCCGCTTATCGGCATGTGTATGGCTAGCATTAGATATTGTTTCTGGCAATTGACGTCACAGAGCCCTACATCATTATCTGGACATTACTGCACTCAGGCTAAGCAGCCTTCTGGGTACTTTTTTACTCTTTTATATGCATTAATAAATTAGTTTAATGTGTCTTTGTAGTTAATCTATTTCCTCTCAGCAAAAAAAAAGTTAAATATATTTGAGTGTAACTTTTATTAATTGACCTGTGTTATATCAGAGAAATAGGAAGTTCATATAAAATGAAAGTGATATTGATAGACTCTTTTAACCTCCACACTGATGTAATAGTATTCTAGTTTATTACTATCTTGTTTAATTAGTCACAGAGCTGTCACAATGGAATTTATGAGTCAATTAACAAGAAATATCTGTTCTTCATAATGGGTAATTGTGCAGCATCGCAATAGTCTGTACTTTTTGTCTAGACAGAATATATTTGGGTCAGTAGATGACATTATGACTGTATGGAAAAGTCCTGATGAATCCCCCCTATTGTGTGGTACAATCAGGTTTTCTGTGCTACTAGTAGAGGCCTTTTCATATTTTGTCCACTGGAATGTTTTTTGCGTTAGAATAGAAAGCAATGTACTGATGACAACTAATCAGAGCATACATTTAGTCTCCCAAAGTTAAATACTGCTGAGTGATAGTCTTTAATTATTTTGGATATGTAATGACAAAATCAAACTATAGTCTATTGTTTAAGAGTTTGGAGACTCAATAAAACATGCCTTATAAATGTATTCATGAATGTAATCATAAGCTGACTATGTAATGTCATATTTGATTGTATCGGGAGGTAAGGTTCTTCCAGGAGAAAAAAATTGCTAAGAAGAGGCGCCCGTTATTTAATGCAAAATCTTCTGTATTTTATTTTGTTTACAACAGTTACAAGTTAAACGTCGACGCGTTTTGTGGCAACTCACGCCACTTCCTCAGGGCAATATAACAAGAAATGTCAATGGATAGAGAGACTAGAGGTCCCAGTCTCTCCACCCATTAAAGTTTAGGGACAAGGGGACTTTATAGAGGCCACCCTACTCTACATACATTACCCCCTGTGGGAGATTTAAATAATAATAGCTAGTTGGATCCAACTAGCTATTATTATTAGAGATGGTCGAAATTTTTTTTTTTTAATTCGACCATTTCGCTGATTTCGAGTTAATTGCAATGCCCCTGAACATGGTATCATCACCAAACTTGCTGTAGGGAAGGGTTAGGGGTATACTACAAAAAGGAAAGTATGTCACAAATAGTTTTTGCACAAATTAAGTTCAAAGTCAAAAGGAATTTCGACTTTAATTTTAAACTTAATTTATGCAAAAACTACATGTGCTAGAGCTAAGCTTTTTTTTTTCAAAAAATTTTTGGTTATGAAACCATTTTCAGAGGCTTTGCAATCAGCTCACAAAGTTAGCAAGTCGAAAAATTTGACCATCTCTAATTATTATTATTACAATTTAAATCTCCCACAGGAGGTAATGTATGTAAAGTAGGGTGGCCTCTAGAAAAACCCCTTGTACCTACCTCGGTAAGGAAAAAACTTTAATGGGTGGAGAGACTGGGACCTCTAGTCTCTCTATCCATTGACATTTCTTGTTATATTGTCTTTGGGATGCTGGCCATTGACCTACTAGACAAATAAGAACAAGGACAGAGGCGCACAACCTAGTACAACAGATGGTTAAAAAAT
>CM070032.1:159915324-159926357 GCA_036250615.1 Ptychadena robeensis
GCGTGCGCTGGCCGAGTCGGGCGGGGGGTGTGACACGATCAACTGACGCCCCACAGCTCGGCCGGCCAGAGAACGGACAGTCCGCGATAATCCCCGGGGGCCCGATGCTGTTAGTCTCAATGAAGGACCGGCGTCTTGTGTCAGCTCTGGAGAGCAGCGTGAGGACGTCATCACTCTGCAGCTAGAGCTAATCTGAAGCTGGGTGTCGGCCCACAATCGGTACGGTGGGGGGGGTCACAGTGGGCGCTGTAATGTTTAAAAACGCGCTGCATGTATTTATGCTATAGGCAGAGAAGTCCATTATGTGTCATGGACTGTTTGTATGCGACTTGAAGTAATTTTTTTGTTTATGAAAAAACAAAAATTGATTCCCATTAAATTTAGTAGGAGGCGGTGTCGGAGTGGTCCAATTTTGCCGACTCCAGGGACCCAAAAATGTCTCCGACTCCTCGACTCCGACTCCACAGCCCTGCCTGATATTCCCCATAACTGCTCTTCTCTTTACTGTCCTTACATTGATTAGCCATGCTGTGAAATTACTGGAAGAGACAAGTACAGTAAATGTATCTGTGTATGACATTTCACATTTTAGAAGAGCAGTAGCAATGATTACCAATATATCTTCCAGTATTGTGTCTGGCAGGTTTGCAGATAAAGGATTACAGTCTTCAGCATTAATCAATATACACAATAAATCTGCTCATGGGACGTTCCGAGGCCCCAGCTACAACCTAGATTCCCCCTTAGTAACTCAGGGAAGTAATGCAAATGGTTGTAGCTGTTCATCTTCCAGCCACTGCACAGGGGAGAATAGTGAGGTTTCTGAATAGTCATCACTCCACTAGCATTAAAGCTTCCAAAAAACGCACCATGCATTAATGACATGTTATCAACCCGCCATATGTTTCTTCACACGGAATTGAGGAGATTTAGTTTGGTTTTCAGCTTTGATGCATTGAAAAAAAGTGTCAAAAACCCAATGCTTTCTCAAAAGGGACATTCCTATGTTGCAGATGCACCAAAATTCCTGCATTTACATGATTTAATGATTGTTGTATGAGCGAATGTGGCGTGCTTACTCAAAAATCGTCATTTGGGTGATCAATCATTTGGACAATTGAACAGGGATTTACCGACATGACGGATCCCTGTTCGATCGGCATTTAGCTCAAACGGGCTTGATCGTCATGAACTGGCTCGTTCTGGAATCGAACACAAAATCGACCCGTGTATGGGTACCTTAAGTGTCCTAAATGCCTTATAGATACAGGTGAGGTGCTATTAACCCACCCAGGGAGAGGTGTTAAAATGACATTGCACATCTATTGTCTGCTACATATAATGCAGTTTTAACACATATCCCTGGGTTAATAACACCTAAGAACTCCAATCATACTAATGTAGTAATACCTTACCTCCATGAGGCTCAGACCCCATGCTGGTCAACACATTAAGTGGATTCCAGCAATACCGCAAAGTATATATTTCCAGTAAGTTCAGACACTCTGAATTGAGAAAACCAGTCAGATGACTAGCGAAACATCTACAACAAATAAACACAGCAAGTCCATTTTTTTTAAATGAAACACTACAGACAAAATTAAGTTCTGCAAACACTGAATATTGTCGTTTATTTATTATGCTCTAAGGAACAATACTTTTTTTTAGGGAATTAAGGAGAAATATTGTCAGCAGTCCAAAAACTCTTCAGTTCAATACTTGCAACTAAAAAATGATAAATGCCATTTGGCAGTGGTCTCTAATTTTTCCAGATGAACATATATTTGAAAATAAAAACATATTACAACAAGCATTTTTTTTATGTTTTCTGTAACCAAAAATATAAAGCAACTTCTGAGCGTATTGTTCTTTAACCAGCAGTTATTAAATCAGTCGCTGGTAATTTACCGTCCAGTTTCTAAAAGGGTTATAAACTAACTAAAAGCCTTAGCTAGGTGCCATCGTAGAAAAGCACTTAACTAATTGCCTTTTTATAGGGATCATACTGTCAATAAGAAGTAATAAAAGGTTGACAGTCCATTTAAACAACTACTGCATTTTTAACAAAGCATGAAGACAAACCCTCCAGATGAATGTGTGCTGAACAGACAAACGGACACAGGCAGGATGGAGGCAAATTTGTGTGAATGGCCAGACGGCAATCAGCTATAGGCACCACAAAGCTGGAGCCTCAGGCTACTTGGTGACAGTAGAATCAGGTGAAGGAGCCACTTGATATCCTCTATAAACAGAGCTGGCTTGTAGGAAAGCACTGGATTACTGACACTTCCGGGTTTAAAGGAGACCTCCAGTGTGTAGGCTTCATTCCAGGTCAGACTGGCTGCCGCCACTGATGCTGACAAGGGAGTGTGAGCATGATGATTCCGTACACAATGATGAGTGAGACACACAGAAATACAACATGCTGAATGCTGCCTCCATCAATACATTTTAACTCATGAATGCAATTTGGAACCAAGCAGTTTTTTAGCAGAACAAAAATGTGTCAACTCCGTCTGAAAAAACTTTCAAATCTTCAACCCACATTAACAATGCAAATAGGGCTGACTTTAGTCAGTAATTTAACTTACACAATGGCAGAAAATGAAAAGCAATATAGATATCACACAGTTATCTGTACCAGTTAAATATTTGAATGAATGGTGAAGGTGTAGCACGCTGGAAGGCCAGACTTACAATTCCTTTGGTATGGAATACAGGCCCCATATACAGTCAGGTCCATCAATATTGGGACACCCACACAACATTTTTGTCTCTATACACCACCACAATGTATTTGGAATGAAACACAGTGTGCTTTAACTGCAGACTGTCAGCTTTAATTTGAGGGTATTTTAAAACAAATCAGGTGAACAGTGTAGGAATTACAACAGTTTGCATATGTGCCTCCCACTTGTTACCAAAAGTAATGTAAAAAAGTAAGGACAATAAGGTTCAGAGTTTATTTCAAGAGTGCTATATGCATTTGGAATCTGTTGCTGTCAACTCTCAAGATGAGATCCAAAGAGCTGTCACTATCAGTAAAGCAAGCCATCATTAGACTGAAAAAACAAAATCTGAGAAACAGCAAAAACATTAGGCGTGAACAAAGCACAGGTTGGAACATTCTTAAAAAGAAGGAATGCACCGGTGAGCTCAGCAACAAACCCAGAATGCCACAGAAAATAACTGGTGGATGACCGAAGAGTTCTTTTTCTGTTAAAGAAAACGACATTCATAACAATTGGACAGATAAAGAACACTCCCCAGGAGGTAGGTGTATGTGTGTAAAAGTCAACAATCAAGAGAATACTTTACCAAAGTGGATACAGAGGGTTCACCACAATATGTAAACCATTGGTGAGCCTCAAAAACAGGAAGGTCAGATTAGAGTTTGCCAAACGACAACTAAAAAAGCCTTCACAGTTCTGGAACAACATCCTATGGACAGATGAAACCAAGATCAACTTGTACCTGAGTGATGGAAAGAGAAGAGAATGAAGAAGATAAGGAACTGCCCAGGATCCTAAGCATACCACCTCCTCAGTAAAACATGATTGTGGTAGTATCATGGCGCTTCACATACTGCAAAAGCAACCAAAGAGTTTTTTAAGGGAAATAAGTGGAATGTTATGCTATGATCAAGTCAATCACCTGACCTGAATGCCATTGACCAGGCATTTCACTGAAAAAGGACGTTGATGAGAGTGAGGGGCAGGTGCATTAAACACCAGCCCTTTTCACTTTCCAACGTGAAGACTAGGGACAGACAGCATGAAACTGTAAGTATGCACTGCCGGGGCTCCGATCTTCGCTGGATGGCACCATCTCGTCCAGAGCAGTACTGACAGGACAGCGCTGGACGAGATGGTGCCGGCAGAAACGCTAGGTGGGTTAAACAGCAGGGAGCTTGCCCGTTGGCTGCTAGGAGGAACCTACGATCTCAATGGTGATTGTCCAAAGACCATTTTTAGATAGATGTATAAATGTAAGTGCCCAAATATTCAGTAGATACTCATCAGTGTCTGTGGGTTTGATTGAATCTAGCTTCTAAGCTATTAAGTTAGCTGGTGTTTAGCCAGAATAATGCAGACACAACATAACTACACAACTACATGGTTATACGGGCAGCACCACTTGCATTGTGTTGTGCAAAGTCCTTATCAAATGAATAAAGAGATCAGCATTTTACCCACACCATCATGCACGGGGTTAATGTTTCTTGTAAACTCAAAAAAAATCAAGTAAAAAAAAGGACCGTGTAATAGATCTGTATTTGGAGTGGTACCGGAAATATATTATACCGCCCTCAGACAAATTGGAAAATATATCCTTGTGTTTAAGGTAGAGGAAATGGACACAGTCATTGAATTTTAGCAATCTGCCCTTCTTGCCAATATTTTGATGAAAGAAAGGTAAACAGAGACTTATTTAGTGTGTATGCTTCAAATGTTTGCTTAAAGGGAACAAAAAGGAAATCATTTATCAGTGTATGTTGTCAGGCGTTATAATGAGTCAAGTGATTTGCTGAATATTATTGTGCTCTGGACACACAGATGAAATCTGTTCTGGGTAACCAAGACTAACAGACTAAATCCCTCTGACATGTACTTCAGCTGAATGGCCACCTTTATAAATAAATATCTTATTCCATATACAGCATCACTTAAACGAAACCACCTACTTCTGGTCTTTTCCCTGATGAACAAAAACGGCCATCAAGAAGTGTTGTTAACTCTACTTTATAAACAGGGCCCTGAATCTAAATCACATTTAGGTTCTTGTTTTCAAGGCAGAATGTATATGTATATATACACACATTTTTGGTAAAGCAGAACATAGATTTGTTATTCAAGTCATACTACAGTATTACAATTGTCTCCTTTAGATTAAATTGAATCAAATAGAGCGGTTTTTTTGGAACACTATGTGCAGAATTTACACACCCAGTCGAGGGAGGCCGAGATTGACTGGGTGCTCAAAGGTTAGGTCGCCTATCCCCTTGAATAATGATAAGGAGAATTGGGGGTACCCTCAATGGGGACTTTGAATTGGCAAACCTACCTAATATAATTCGTTACAACAAATGATATAAATATTGAACTTGTTTTTATTTAACAAAGTTATTATCAACAATGAATCTAAAATCAAAACAGCGACATAAGAACTTCCATTTGGGTACAAACTTTATGATGACACTTATTGCACATCCCTAGCGCTATGCCTGAAGCAAAAGGCTTCGGGCAAAAGGATAACAGGTGGACACCGCTCTCTTGGCTCCCTTTCCCCCCACCGCCCTGGGCCACTTTGGACTATCCTGTTGGGCCTGTGGGCCTCCGCCCCCCCCCCCCCCCCCCCCCCCCGATGAGGGTTCAGCTGCACTCTTCCGGGGGTCCGCCAGCTCTCGGCATCGGCCCTCCTCCTCCTGCACATCCTTACATTTTTGGGAGTACTGGGCTCCCGCTGTCAAGGTGGGCCCTCCTTTATTATTGCTATTACTTTATCAATTTGTTGTGAAAATATCCCTAATTTATATACTGATTTAATATTAAATACTTTAAACCCATATGGAATTATTGTTATTGATTACAGACATGCAATTATGGGTGTTTCTAACAGTATAATCAATTATGGGTGTGTCATAATCATCACTAGTATTATCAAGGTCTAGACATGGCTCTTTTTCTTAATTTGTGCTGTGACTGATATATATATATATATACAGCCATATTGTACCATGATTGACACAATTCTTTTTGGGATCTCTAATAGATGTTTTTTGTCCTGAGGAAGCCCTACACTTCATTGGCGAAACGTGTTGGCAATATTAACCATGATCTGCAACCCAAAACTAATGCACTAAGTGTCATCATAAAGTTTGTACCCAAATGGAAGTTCTTCTGTCACTGTTTTGATTTTAGATTCATTGTTGATAATGAAAATTAATCATTTGTTGTAACTAATTATATAAGTTGGTAGGTTTGCCAATTCAAAGTCCCCATTGAGGGTACCCCCAATTCTCCTTATAATTAACACACCCAAAAAACTGAAAAAAATCCAATGGAGTCACATGTCAATATGACTGTGTCAAAAATAGTGAGCAGGGTGTAAATACAAACACCACTGGACTATACTGTACATTAGCAATCCCCAAAGACTCTTATATAAGGTCTGATTGGCATTTGCGCTACCATAAAAAACAATATCTATAGATTTTCAGTCTATATATATCCATTTAAAAAAATTTGCGTTCAGGACACCACCTTAAATGTAATGGCTGCATTAGTTTGCATTTATATTAGGCTACTGTTATTTAAATGGCTGGAAATCCCATGTCCTCCCACCACAGGGATTGCAGACAGTCTCAGGGGGGAAGCAGACAGCATGGCTGAGGCATGTCTCCACACTCTGGTTGCGGCATTACCATCGGCTCTGTTCAGTTTGAATTACATGCAGCCAGCCACTTGTTTACCAGTCCTTTAGATCACTGTCATGAAATGTGATTGGACAGTTTGTCTATTTAATGAGGACCTGTCTTGCACACCATTGACTGTTATAGCCTCCCTATAGCAGTGTGCTTTGATTTACCTGTCTGTCTGCAAGTGCCATTGTTGCCAACAGTGACCCGTCCTGATTTTGAACATTGATTAAACCCTGTCTACCCTTACTCTGGAGTGTCCCTGGCCCCGCCTCCTGCCTTATCCCTCTGTAATGTACTTTATTGGACTGACCTTGGCTTTTTTTCTAGATAACCCAATATAGATTATAGTAAACTAGATATTAGTGTTGATCGTGCATATTCTAATCACAAGTTTTTATTGCGTATATTGGCACTTCAAAAATTCATGAAGATCTTGAATATGGTGCTATGTCTTTCTAATCGCGAATATAGGAGATTGTTTACATCAGTACCTGGAACTACCATTCATTGCGTTCTCAATATGACCATGTACAAGTGACAATTTGCGCAATGGAAGGTAATAATGACTGGACTAGATATCTGATGTTAGTTGTGATTGTGTGCCCAGTCACCTGGTATTTATTCTACTAGTAGCACATCCTGAGATAGGTGGCAATATACACAGGGAGACAGACCACTGTCATCCTAGACTGCCCACACAGGGTTTGGACTACAGACCCCCTTCATCTTAGCTTAAGGCATTAGGGAGCAAAGTAGATATCCGATGGAATCAACAAGTACGGTATATATTTTCAATTGTTGAACAGATATTGCCAAATACTTTCACTAGAAGTAAATAAAAGTATTATTAGATTTTGAATAGTCTTTAATAGTAACATATATTAGAACCATTTACACATAATTTTTTCCGGGCCCTAAACTAAAGCAGCTTGCCCACATTACACATGGCTCCATTGTGTGATATCTGACTTCCTAATCTACAAACCCTAAAAGACAATGTAGTAAATGTTACGCTGGTTAAATATATTACAGTAATATGGGAAGCTTGGGTGAATGAGCGGCTTTGTTCCTGTTTCCCAGAAATGTTGATTTGATTCTGTCCTTAATTTGCCTCCTAACTGTAAACAAACATGTATAGATAGATGTCAGAGGTGTACTTATAAAAAGTAATATGATATCACAATGTACAACATTCAACTCGAGATAATCAATACCTCACCATGAAATTAAGCCAACAGAGAATTGTGGATCAGCGCATGTAAGTTTTCCTGTTAACTGCTCCTGTGCTGCAGCAAGTAGCAAGCTGGAACGGCAAATCCATGTTTCTTTGGCAGGGTCACGGGCAGTGTTGTTATATTATTCTCAGTGCCTGGCTATGATTGGGCACACACATGAACTGGCATTACAGCCTTCCCTGACACATTGGTCAAAGGATAGTTCCACATGATTCATGATCATGGCATATATCGTCTGTATGCATGCTACAAGTATTATGTATTAGTAAATGAAAAGCTGCACATTCATACAGTACTTGAGTAAATATGATTTAATCACATTAAATACAAAATAATATTTTGCATACAAATTTTTGTTCTCATTTTTACTTTGAATTTAAAATTACAAAAATCCTTAAGCTTCTGATTCTCTGCTCTCCCTCCCCCTTTATATCCCTGGTGTCATCAATAATATGATAGAAAAAGCCAGAGCTGCCTTCATAACAATGCGCCGCCCCTGCTTCTTTGGCATCATCAATGACGCAAAATAGGCAGACCCAGGAAAGATTGGGAAGTCTGACGATACTCTACCTCCCTGCGGGCATGCTGGTGATAGGTGAGGATCCCCGACTGTAACTAGGAGTTGGGGTAACTGCTCAGGAGGTTAAAGCAAATGTAAACAACAAGGACAATCAATGGGCTTGACACATAGCACTTACAATAACTTTTTTCTAGATGAAGGCTTGACCCCAGAGCTTAAATTAAAGAAAACTTTTTTTGCCTTTTTCGTAATATTAAAAAGAAATCTTACTTTTAAGTTTAGGACTTTAAAAGGAACAATAAATTTTGACTATTGTGTTGAGTTGTTCCCATCTGAAGTTTTACACAGAAAAGAGAGGAAAAGAGGGGACAACTTAATAACAGGGAAGAAATGGGATAATGATAAGGGAGGGGGGAAGGTTAAGGGCGGGCAAACATAGGCAAGGGGGCTTAACAGGGTACAATGGGCCGGTAGGTGACTGGGCGTGACACAGGTGTGGCATGTGATCCAGAGGGGTGATAGCCGGGTGATGTAGTCACTTGATAAAGTGAGGTGGGCATGGGAAAGCCAAGGGGATCAGTTTGGGGTGTTTATCCAGTAAAATGCTGGACAGCTTTTCATTAATGAAGAAAGAATCTATACGATTCAGCTCTTCGGAAAATGGGGTCAGCTGCCGTTTCCAAGAGTGGGCTATCGATTGTTATGGTAGTTAGTAAGACAAACGATGCCAGTTTGTACTGGTATTTAGGGTAGCCTACTGGCTTAAGGTGTAACATTATGTTTGTCTACTGTACACTTTAAGAACCAGTTCATGAAGCTGTAATATATGGAATATAATTTTATATGCAAATGACAATGTCAATATGATGTCCCAGTGAAGATGTTTTCTTTGACAAGTACTGCCGTCTTAAACAAATCTTCCCAATTTCTAGGGGTTTAATCAAAATGTTAGGAACCAGTATTACTCTATAAAGCCATAACTGGGACAGGGGGTTGACTTGAGAAGGTCAAATAGGAGAGCCCGAAGGCAGAACTGTTCTCTCACTTTTAAACATCTCCTTTCTTCTAGTGACGGGAGATCCTCTCTAAAATATCTAAAGTGCAGATGAGGCGCAATACATGCTTTGAAACATGGCTGGCTGCCTTCATGTGTTTCTTCTTATCTTTTGGGATAATGGAGGGATTTGTTGTCTCTATTCCTCTACAAAGCAAGGATTATGACTGAAACACCTGTAAAAACAAGGCTGAAGCCTACATCAAGTCAGATGCGCCTAAATTCCTCTCTCCTTTCATTCCTCAAATGCAGTGCAGGCTGGCCACATCATTTCCAAACAACTTATTGATGATGAGTTCACACTTTGATATGCCAAGAAATGACAATCGACAATAATTTGGGATCAAAAAGTGCCAATGGACTATAAAAAAACTCAATGAGTCCAAAAAGGCATAAACATGTTATAATGTTAAGCATTAAATGTGTGTTATTCTCATCCTATGATAAAAATATAATCACTACTGGCTGTAAGGCTTGTACCTAACACCCAAAATATACCTGCACAAATTCAGGTCCATTCGCCTTTTTATTCCATTTTACAGCACAACTACATAATAGTAAAATAGTGTATGAAAATGCAAAATAAATTACAAAATAAGGGGCATATTTTACTCTACATACTCTGTTTCCCCAAAAATAAGGCATCCCCCTAAAAATAAAGATACGGTACTGTAACTCTGGACAGGGGGGATCAGAGAAGGCAATCAAAATGACACAGGAGGATCAGAAGGGGTTACTAAAATGGTAATCCCCCCCCCCCCCCCCCTCTGAGTCTCCTGTGCCATTTTGATTCCCCCCTCTGATCCCCTTGTGTCATTTTAAGTGATTCCCCACCCTGATAGCCCAGTGCCGTATTCTTCTTTATGGAAAAATAAGACATTCCCCGAAAATAAGACATAAGGCATCTTTGAAAAACAAAAATTTCTTATTTTTGGCGAAACACAGTAGTTTTACCCCACTTTGGATTGGACACAGAATGACAAGTAAGTTAACAGCAATGGCCAGCAAGTAAAAGTAACATGCAAATGACAAATCATTGATCCCTTAACACAGGCAATACTTACTTAGGGAGCACCATAGGCAGTTGGAAGGATGCCACTGTATTGGCATTAATTATTACTAGATTATATAAGCAGCTTATAATATAAGAAGCATCCTCAGTCTCAGTGGCCTGGGATGAGTAATGGAGCTTAATCAGAATGAATGCATTCCATTAGCAGAGCTAAATATCACAAGCATGGTCAGATTTCCATTACTGGTGTCTACCCATAGACTTTGTTGCTGAAAGCAAACCTGAAGACACATAAGAAACTTGTTTCTACAGTTTGGCTCAAACTGTTTGGCTCATTACGCTCCGCTTGTTAGCAGCAGCTCTGATGCTTTCAGTATACTCAGCGACTCCTGTAAAATGGTTGTTTGGCCCCCAAGCAGGTCCCGATCCACAAGGTTGAGAACCATTGCTCTAGCCATTGCTCTAGCCAAATATTTGTGTTAGAGCAAAACGTTATTTTTTGTAGTATACCCTCAACCTCAAAAACTGCCTTGTATGGAAAGTGTATAGTGTGGAATGGTGTTGAGTATATAATGTATAGCACAGTGTACAGAGTGGAGTGGTATGGAGTATATAATGTATAGCACAGTGTACAGAGTTAAGTGGTGTGGATTATATAATGCACAGCACAGTGTACAGAGTGAAGTGGTGTATATAATGCACAGCACAGTGTACAGAGTGGCGTGGTGTATATAATGTATAGCACAGTGTACAGAGTGGAGTGGTATGGAGTATATAATGCACAGCACAGT
>CM070032.1:159930175-159946945 GCA_036250615.1 Ptychadena robeensis
CGGGAAGCCAAGGGAGAATACTGTATGGACCAGACCTGCCTATTTTGATGGAAAATGTTGTATATAAATTTTATACAAAACTATGGGGTGCGACTAATGGTCGGTTGTATTTTGTAATCTTGAAAAGTGTAAAAATATGGTATGTGTGTGTGTGTATATACATAAAGTATGACTCTAGAATAATTTGTCTCTGGTGGTAACAGATACAAATATGTTACATGTGTGATCGCCATGTAAATTGCTCTATGGGTCCACGATGTTCACATGTGAGAGGAGGGTATTGTTTAAATTTTGTACTGTAATAATATTGAATTATTTGATTATATGTTATAAAAATTTGTCAGGCAAGCACTTGCCATGACAAGTAGGACATGATTAAAGAGCACTGAAAAATGATTCTTCGGCTCTAGTGGAAGTCTGATAACTTTTTTTTTCTTCCTGGAGTTTCCAACACAGACCTTAGATTTCTGTTCCTGACATTTTGTGCATTCCAAAACACCTGGTGTTATTCCTGCTCCGTTACTTTCATTTCCAAAAGTATAAAATAAAAAGCAGGGACTCCCTAACTTTTGACAGCAGAAGATGTGTAGCTTGCAATCATCTCTTCTGTTTGATAGTTTGTGATAGATACAAAAACAACAAAGAAGATGGCTGCTTTACTTCTGGCACTTACCCTATATTACCTTTCAGATTTAAGTGATCTGACTTAATATTTGAAATAAATTTCCTTCTCTGGACAATTAGAAGCCAGTGTAGAGATTTACAGAGAGGCGCAGCACAAGAGGAGTGGTTAGAAGGTAAAGAATTCTAGCAGAACCATTCATGATGGACTGAAGAGGTGATAGAGGAAGGCCACACAGGATGCCTTCAAACTTTCTTTACAGGAGTTTTATGTTTTAACAGTGACACTAAAAAAACAATCAATACTTATCAACTACCCAGCGTTGATGAGGTCATCTTCCTAACCAAAACAGCTAGATAGGAAGATATATTTTTAATTTGTCGTCCCCATGGACGGTGGCACACAGTGATGTCACGAAGGGGAAGGAAAAAAAAGAAGAAGTCAGAGATGGACGGCCATCATTCGACAAAGGTGAGTACTCTTAGTTTTCATTCGGGCTGACCCGGGTCCAGCTTGGGGTGAGTTTTTTTTAGCCCATTGCCCAGGAGGTTAAAGTTTAACATCACAATTTAGAACCTGTATGTAAAATTGATGAGAATCCCTCAACTTCAGGTAAAAATCAGCCACTACATTTTTTTTTTAATTTCCTACTTGGTTAAGCTGATCATATACCTTTAGATCTCTCTGTCAGATATCGTTTAGATCTACCAACATCTATGTAGTATATGGTCCTCTGTGATTGAACACAGGTACAGTTGATTGTTTAGTAAGTCCCTCATATTACATGGTTTTGGTAAAACAAAAGGACATCTAAAGGAAATCTGACAGAGGAATCTAAAGGTGTATGGAGGCCCTTAGTTTTTAATTAAGTCACAATGGGTGAAAAGCATTCAGTTCTTTTTCATTTTCAATCTTGTTATTATTTTTACCAAACAAACAAAACAATCTTTAACATGGTAGTTACAAAACTTAAGTGGGATACAACATTTTAAATTGTAGTTATAGTTGTAAAAAGTAGAATTACAGGGATATAACACAGAGAGGGTCAAAGTATTAGAAGGTACCATGAAAAAAGAAGCTGCAGCTATATAATAACAGCATGACTTCCCATCATTGACAAGACATAACCTTACATCTAAGGCATGAAAAGTCAGATAACTGAACAGCTTGTAAATTAAACCCTATCTGAACTGACTCAAATAATAGTGTGGTTCGCCATTAAATGTAAAGGAGGAGGAATACAGCAAATACGAAAACTAGAAGGGTCACAACAAGTGTGCACTGTCCCTGTTTGCTTGTCCTTCAGCATTATGGTATTTATTTGATGGTGCATCTCTGAAAAGTAAAAGTTTTGTTTTTTCCAATTTAACACTATGGTCAGTTGGGCAGCTATGAGAATTTGATCAGTTATGGCCTGTTGGTTACAGTTGATCCATGGAGAAGGGCATGCCAGGAGTACTTAGTAATGTGAGTCTGAACCCTGTTGTGTTTTTAATCATATCTCAGAACATTAACCAATTTGCATAGGTCATATATTTTAAGCTGGCTGTTTAAATCCATATCAGCTTTGTCATTTGATTGAGTGCCTTAACATTTACATATGACACCAACATATGCACAAGTACATAGCAGTGTTTTTTCCAAAATAGTCACAGTCACGATTTATGATCATTCCAACATTCAAACACTGTGCATGTTGAAGGAATCAGCAGCTTAACAACCGTCATATAAGGTCTATGGTTTGCATTAGTAATGCCTCTGAATGACACTGCAAGCTCACTTTACTAAATCTTCCAAAGCATGGAGTAGCTAGATTTCACATGAAGCAAGTGTTCATCTTATTTATTTGGTTGGGAAATAAATTGCTCCATGGTTTGGACTTGTAATGCTTCCATAAGATTTTCTATTAGATTTTCTTGTGCTTGTAGTGTGAGCAGAGTTTTCTACACAATGAAATATCTCCAACAGGTGGTCTCAATGTGGAAATCTACTATTTGCACAATCCTTTCACTTCTTTACTGCTATTTGGCTGTGTTTTTGCATGTAGACATAAAGCTGTGGTAGGCTGCCTGGTTCTGCACTCTGCTTTACATGGTAAACAAAACAGAAAACTACCCACAGAGATCAAGGTGCCCTGGTCTGAATGAATTTGGCAAACAAAAGCTTCTTCGTCTGTAGTGTATTGTGGCATGTGGCTGAGAACCCAGGTGCAGATGTGACGGCCGGGTAGCTTCCCAATCCTTGACAGTGCATGCACTCCAGATCCAAATGTAATGCCCAGGCGGGTATAACAGACATAAATCATTACAGCTCCATAATCATTCATGCATCTTTAAATCTATTATTGATTGACTTGGCTGGTGTTGTCTATACAGTAGAGCTCAGGCAGAGAGGCAGAAGCTGGATCAAGTCAATGTTCCTGAGGTGGACATGCCCACCAGAGGAGAAAGTGTGACATGGTAAAGTTGAGGTAGAGGGGTACAGGAAAAAGTTTAAAAATCAGCTTTAAATAAAATCAAAATTGATAATATATATTGATATGGAATTTTTTTTCCTTTACAAAGAGAAGTTGAAAGAAATAGAATTTCATTTAACTGAAAAACCAATGCAAACAGGGATTCTATTTACTATATCTGAGCAAAATTGTAGTGACCCATTTCTCAGATGTAATCACTGGCATTCAATGAGCACCATACCTGAAGATGCAAGCCAGACCATGGAATACCACGTAAATGATGAAATCCAAAGCCCAACACTATAGAGCAACTTTACTCAAATCTGTGAAGCCATGATGGCCATGTTAGCTAGACAACAAAGCTGTAATTCATCGTGAAGTGAACTGTGTCTCAGGGTATTCTCATCACCAGGCGTGAACCTTATCTGAGATATGAACTCTCTAGGAATGGTTAACACATGGTTCACACGTTGGCACCTGACGCCAGCGGCTGCCTTGTTCTTCTCAACCATTTTAGTTGGTTCAGCTGCCTGCTCTTATGGAGTGGCAGAAAGAGTTCAGTAGTGCAGCCATTATTCAGCAATACTTTTCAGTGCAGTTGATATGAGTACTTTATTATTTTTAGCCCCTAACCTGTTAAATTTGTCAGCAATTGTAGTGATATGAAAATACTCATTTAAACTAATGCACAGTTACTGCCTTCTAAACAAAGGAGGCGTTCACCCCTCTATCATACATGAACACTCCAAAAAGAAGGACTTTGAACTTTTCTCTTAATCCTCTGTGGCCTAAAGGGACTTGATGGAGCACATGTCCTGATGGAGCACACCTGTGGAAGAAGCAACTCCAGTCCTCCCACATCTCACGCTAGGTCAGGGCTGATCCCATTAGAATGAAGATGAATAGCTTCATTAACCTAACTAGTATGCTGCCCAGGAGTTGAAGAAGAAAGGCAGCTGTGCAAGGACTAATCTGCTTCTCCCATAGGTAACATCAAGTGAGGATGGTGCATATGAAACCACTTAAACTGAGGTACACATGCAGTTGTTATATAGTTTTTCAACCCCCACAAGAGATGACTAATTAGTCTAGTAAACAAGAGCAGATCCAATGCTAATTTCGAAGCAACCAATCTGATCACAAATCAGTCAGAAGTCCCAAAACACTTTCCACTTCTGTATGTTGTCTTATATTTAAGCATCATCAGGTAGAAGTTCTCACCACAGAATTACTGCTTAGCATTTAGTACAGTATAATGTTCAGAGCCTCCTATCCTAAATATGCAACCTAATATGAAACTTTGGAATATACATACCCCCTGCTGACTGCATGACAATATGAAAACCCCATGATGGGTTACTCTACCATTAAACACATTATGGGTCATGTTTATATGGTTCAACTTTTGATCCCTCCAAAGTTGAATTTGAATACATGAACACAGTCATAAATGAATATTAAACATTTATATTGCAGACATATAAGTAGAAGGACTTTAACGGCGGGACTACACTGTGAGACAATCAAGGTTTTGCACCATTCTGTCTATATAATGCTAGATACACACTATTCATTTTCTTCTTTTTATCATGGTATTTACAAACAATAGAAAGATTCAGTTATCTATCCTTATGTTTAATCGTATTAGCATGAAAAAATGAAATGAAAAAGCAAAGAAAAGACGAAGTGGTTTTGATTAGACATATCACTATGATCAGCTAGTGTATGACAAAGTTATTAATGGATGTTTAATCAGCAGCTAGTGGATAAGTTGGATTAATTTGTTCAAAACTAGACTCTGGTCAGTACTGAATGGTTGCATACAGGAGCATAGACCTCCAGCTGAGTAGTTCAGTTTTATTTATTGAGACATTTCAGTACACAGCAGTCCATCCCCTTTGCTTTTGTCTGAAATCTGTTGATTTAGGAATTCACCAACTTGTCATGCTGAAACACCCACTGCAGGCTCCTGGCTAATTAGTACAAACAGGAGGTCCAATGTAAAAAAGAAAAAAAAAGAAAACATGGCAGCATTAAGAAGTTCGTAACAGTCACCATTAACATTGTAAGTGGTTAAGGGGCCAGACCTTTCTTTAAGGCCATGGAAGCCTTTTTTTTTTTTGGATAGTCCATTGGATATAGTGTTCATAAGCTGGATATGTATTAGGCAATGCATGTTTAAACATATAGGTGTGAACATGGCCCTTAAGGTGTATCCATACAATACTTTGGCCATAGGCCAAACATTTAAAAATTGTATAAACGTATATTCCCCAAAAGGGAATGAGGTATGGAGACGTATGTTAAAGGCCACATGAAACAGTACCAGGCCAGTCAGTGCTGGTTTAAATAAACTTTAAACACCCAATAGCGTTGATTCTGAATATTTATTGAGCATATCGACACTGAGAATTTGGGAATATCTTGAATATAATGCAATATCATTCTTATCTCGAAAAGATCAGTACATAATTACTGTGCAGTGCGCTCGCAATATGCATATTTACAAGCACCGATTTGCACAATGAAGGAAATAATAACTGGAGATCACAAATTCTTGAATTTGCAAATACGAATATTGCATATGCTGCTTATCACTATCGTCCAATATTCCATTCAGCATTAGGAACAAATACCCATGACTACCTGTTATATGAGGGTGGTGAAATTAAATAAACTGTAAATTGCAGTAATTTATGGCTTGAACAGGTCTTTCCTTGGTCTCAATGTGATGATGGGGAGGACCTATACAGAACTACAGTCTTACCAACAATTTTACAATCAGAGGTTTATCATCATATTTGGACCTTAAAACTTTCTATTCTAATGAAGCTATGCATAGTACTCAGTTGGCCTCTCTCAGATGCTATGACCTTTCTGAATCCCAGACACACAGAGCTCCTCTATAAGGTCTTGAAACAGCAGAGTTTCATTAAAGCATTGAAATGTAATTTAGTGAGAAAACCAGAAAATCTAAAAAAAAAAGTCAGAAAAGAATTTCAGTTTTAAATTGTGTGGACAAAGAACAGGACAAAATCAACAAAACCTCAAGGAAGACTGCTCGATACCCATTCTTTCTACTCTGTGATGCCATGCATGTAACCTAATCAGTACATACGAATTTCAGTGTCAAAATCCAAACAACTTTTAGGTAATAATCTTCAGCCACAAAACAACCTAAAGAAGATGGGACGCCTGAGTGATAGGGACAGTGTTTCCAGACATTTTTTTTCTTTACAGAAAGCTCCATTTAATAAGTAATATACAGTCTGGACAAAGGAACCAATGACCATATAGATTAATCATTCTAGTGTCTAGGCTTAGACAGTTGTCCCCAATGCTGGAGTACAGTAGACACTACCATCTCTTTCCAACTAGTTCAGCAGCCACCCTGGTGGTGTAGCTTCGGTACAATGTCTTTGCCATTAATTGATTTCAAAATGGTTTTACAGTGTGTTACAGCACACAAGGGGGAACGTTTAAACATTTGATAACATATAGTAAATAACTAATATAATACTTAGTAAAGGGATCAATTACTGGCCAGTGCAGAAATGCAGTATGAAAATTCTATGTGATTAGATGTTTCCCTCATCAGGGGATAAGGGTTTTCTGCAAAATAAATCAACTAGTTTATTACTACGGCTGTCACAGGGATAAGCATTCAGCAAATTTTCCATCAGCGTGCGTGTATTAGTTTAACATAGATCTCCCCTAAATTGTTGTTTGGCTCAGAAGCTGGTGGAAACATACGGATTTTATATCATTACTGCACCCTGAGCATTTCCTGTGAAAACCAAATGTCTTTTTTGCCAAGCACCACATCTGCTCTATCTATTGTGAATAGGAAGTAGGAAAGCATATGTCCATCACTTGTACGAATGCCCTCCAATAACAGAATCATATTTTTAGATTAACAGCCAGCGGCTAATGTCACTTCCATAACACAAGCACTTTCACTGCATTACCTAGCCTCCCCCTGGTGAGCAATGCTCTCCTATTATTTTATTGCGCTGTTAAATTTGTTAGCGGAAGCCATGATTTTTTTCCTAATATCAAATATAATTTGAATGGGTATAAAAGCAGAAAACCATTATACACAGTAACGGGGTTGTTTATATGACTATGAGTGAAATGATTTTCCCTAAGCAGTGTTTTACCCAGAGAGGGACATTTTTCTTATGTGGATACTATCGTGCAGTTTTTCTGCCAAACTGTATAAAGAATGTACACTCTGACACCATAACATGTGGGTTATGGAAAATGCAAGATCTCTCCACAACAGCGCCTAGTAAATAAATACAGCATGCTCCGAATGTTAGCTTTGAAAAATATATGTGGTAAAAATTTTATCGTTAAAAAAATAAAACCCCAACCTGTGGCTTGCATATTATGGAAGTCAGAGCTGCGGCCACAGGGATGGTGACGCATCCGTTGAAAGACAATGGATGTGTGTACACATCCATTGGTGTGATCTGTCAGCTTGCGTTGACATTAACGCAACGTAAGCCAATGCAAGTATGGATGCGTTGACGCAATCATAGAAAATTAATTGAGTCTGTTGATACGCAATGGTATGTGTTGTTCGATGCGTTGATCAATCCGTTCATGGTAAAAAACAAACAAAAAAGGATACGTCACAAACGCATCATTTAATGCATCCCTAACGCATGTGTTGGAGCTTAAGCCTAAACGAACTTTGCTGGACTTGACAAACAGGGGCCTCCCAATGTCTTTACATACAAACTACATTCACACCATCCTCACTTGGAAGGTTGTACAAATTAGGGCTTGTGCCCACTGCTGCTATTTATGAATGGGACAGTGTCCACTCTGCATATTCTTAGCAGCGTGCCCACAGTGCTGTTTTAAAGCTACGGCTGCTGCGTCTTCATAGCAGCACTGCGTGGTGCAGCCAGAGACACTTCCGTTGAAGATCAATGGAGGTGTCTCCAAGATGCAGGAAAACAGCGCCCATTGGTGTTTGGTTGCTGTTTTTCTGTGTTTTTTCCTCTGCTGCCTCATTAGGGCATGCTACCACCACACCGCCTGGCAAATGTGCCAGCACACGTCTTAAGGGAATCCGCTGTGGACAAATGGCCTTAGGATCCCAAACTTAGAACTATTAAACCTAAAGCATGTAACATGTAATTGTGTACACCACTCACAGTATTAGACTCTAAGGAGCATATTGTATTTAACTCCAGTGAGAGAAAGTAAGCAAGAAGCACATCTAAATATAAGGGTTCAATATACACTGTGACAGCATTATTTACATTTTACTGACACTTACATAACAATTTCCCCCAAAAAACATGAAAAAAAGAAGTCCTCCTTTGGCTTCCCTAAATTGTATTAGCAACCCTTATACATTTCCTAATTTGACAGGTCGGAAATACTGAAAAGATATACAAAAATAAGAAGGAGAAATTCCTCATCTGTGTGTCCAGGAACATTCTAGTCAGCATGTTGAAGACGTTGACTTTCTGTAAGCAGTCAACAAGTGCAGTATTCACACAGTGTAACCGACTTTCAGCAAAACTGTTGACATTTCCTTGAAAATTGCTTTCTTAAGAGTTGGAAAAGCTATCACATTAGCGGAGCTATTTAAAGCAAACACTGCTCTTAAGCCAAAACAGGACAAGAGCTATAATCCCACCAAGCTGTCTCCAGGAGCATTACCAAAAGCTTCTAGTTTTCATTTAGGGAAGGGTGTGATTTATAATGTGCTAATCATTAATACTATTCCATTGGTGATGACTGACACATCTCATGGATACTAAAGTACACAGAAACGGATGTATACACAAGGAAAACTAGATTAAAGGCATTGCTTGTAGCAACCGACAAGATTCCAGATATCATATTTCTACTGCATGCAAGGTACAGAAATAGAACATTAAAAGGCTTAACCTTGCAATGTATTTATTGCCATCTCTGAAAGCATAATAGGATACTATAGGTAAAAGAGGTGACTATGGTTTTCCTTCCGTGGTTGACTCTCTCTCAAGCAACCAAGAATTGTAGCCAGGAAGCATCCTATTTAAATAAATGGCATATCTGAATCATACATTAATATTAACCAATATACACATCAACTTTTGCCTGGTTGATCTTTGATTTGATTGACTTGTGTAACTTATAAATAAAAATCATTTTGTACAACCACACCATGACTTTTTTAAAGGCCTGTGTGCATGCTCCATACTACGATTAGATACCCATTGATTGAAAACCCATAGTAAAACCATCAGATACTTGTACGATGGTCTGACATTTTCCAACCTGGTCATCACAATTTATGCCCCATTTCCATCAGGCTTGGTCAATTGATTCAGCTAAAAAGGATCAATCAACCCAATTAATTTAATTTGTTCAAGTTGAACAAAATCATCATATAGCCAGCTTTATGTAGTCTGTCGCTGTCAACACAAAATCTTTTTTTTCTTAGTGTGGTCAGATAAGTGGTGTGGAATTAAAACCACTAAGGCCTGCTTCCATTTTATGCATGCTGATATGTATTTTCATGTGAACCAGCCCACTGGATATAATGTGCACAAACTGAAGATGGGTTAACTCATATGGGTGCAATGAGAACCTAAAGGGTTTTTTACTTTCTGTGTGGCCATTAGGAAGATTTGCTTTAATAATCTTATTATCAATGTCACCATGAATTATAGTAAGGCAAAATCCATTATTTAGAGAAAACATGAATACATGGATAATGTACTCTCATTTCGTTTTACGTCTACAAGGATAACCCTTGTGTCCACTTACATGATGTCAAAGTGGAGTGCCATGTTGTCATCGCGGAAACGTGCAGGACTGCTGGTGGCGCATTTCTTAAAGAGCAATGGATGCATCAGCGGGACACAGAAAAACCTAAACAACAGTTGTTACGCTTCTTTGTTATGCAAATGTTCAGGGGGCATTGCCACCGGTGTGCACAGCTCTACGGGCAGTCCATCTGCAAATCATCGGGTTGGCATCCTTTTTCGTGCAACTCAGAGAAAACCACAGTGGACACATAGTTTAAGGGCTTGTCTACACTACTGCGTCAACCCCTAGCTTTCCTCTATGATAAATGCAACACACTCACAATGACCGCCCGGGCCATATGATGACGTCATCACGACTTGTCCATATGATGACGTCATCACGACTTGTCCATACCACCCGCCTTTTTGTCAGTGTAGACTCAGTCTTAGCAATAAAGGGAAACCTTCAATGAGGCACAGATAACATCTAACCAACAGTTTGGCCTTGAAATATACAGGTAAATGGCAGGGTAAAACTAATTATATACAACTGTTAGCTAATGTTAATACATGATACATAACAGTATTCTTTTTATTTTTTTTATCACACATACAGTATACAATTAAGTGATCAATTTGCTATAGTCAGAAAAGTGGTAGGTGGATACCAACTGGTTGCAATAGATGACTGCACTTGGAACATGCTTGGATATATTATAAAGAAATCCCAGGCATACTGAAGTCTGCAACTCTCAGCTCTTGTATTTAGTAAAAGAAGAATATATATATATATATATATATATATATATATATATATATATATTAAACTATTAATCAGACTGCAGAAAACTTTGTTCTATATGCACATTATTAGTATTATTGTATTCAAGTGTATTAGATTGCCTGTTCCTAACAAAATGTAGAATTGTGGAAAATGGTATACACATGCTAACACAGAGTTTGTCAGAATCATTGGTTACTTTTGAACATAGTTAGGTGCACAAAGTTCAATACCCAGGTACATAAGAAGTAAGCAGTCCAAGAGGAAACATAGATTCCACTGGGTGATGATCAAGAAACAATAAAGTTGCGGTAGAGGACTACAAACTCTCTTTGAACCTCCTCTTTTGATGCTGGGAGGTATTACTTCTGAGATTGGATAGCTAATCCCACTGCTCACTGTTTGTGACTATGTGCAAGTCATTTCATCTCCTTCTTATGTGTGCTACTATGAGGTGAGCCCCTGTCTTCTGCCTGTATGTATTCTTCTATAGAATTGCATACCATGGCAAAAGTGCTTAAACATAAATACTTTTTTTATCTTAAAGCAAATTCCATGTCTGTTTTCAAAGAATGCTGAAAGCTGAGGCTTAGCTCACTACTAAGAGTAAACCTTCCTTGGGTTACACCTCTGACCACTTAAGCTTACATGCCACATTGAGCAGAAATATTGAGAGGAAATTCTCAGCTCCGCAGTGTCTAGTGTCCAGGTAGAGACAGACAGTCAGGCACCAAAACCAAGAGTCCAATTTGCTGAGGGATACTAGAGGCTGCAATAAACTAAAACCCTTGGCTTTGTTTGCAGGTTTATGATATGAGTGTAACAAGATATAAGAGCTCACAGGTAGACATCAGTAAAATGTTATTATTTCATAAATCAGCATCATCAATGCAATTTCCAAGATGGACCTTCACAAGGAAAAAAATCTCCATTTGGGGTTTTGTTGGCCCATAAATTGCCACTAGCCATAGTTGAAATGAATATCATTCTTTAAAGATGTAGCTGATTTCTTCTGATGGCCAAATATTTAAATCAATTCTTTGCATTTACTACTCTTTCACAGAGTATCGCAATCAAACTTTTCTAGCAATATGACTAACTTTTATAACAGCATTAAGATTCTATGTCAGGGCCTGTTCACACCATAAGTACTGCATAACGTTTACTGAAGGAAACCTGTGTACACTTTACTGTTTTGCAGTTTTGCCTTAATGCACTAACGCAATGTGTTTACGCAAACTGCCCTGCACCATGCATTTTTGTAACTCCAGCGTAAGCATCTCTCATCCACTAGAATAGGAGACCCAGCGCAAGACTTATTTACCTGCCTATTACCTATTTTTAATTGGATCATTAGCTTTCCGTGCGTGCGCACGGCCATCTTTCTGGCTCATATCATATGCGGCTATCCCAGTTTTCGAGCGGGACCAATCAATCCCGAACGAAAACAGGGATATTGGACATGACCATTAATCACGGCCGATGTCCACTGCTATGCATGTAAACTGCGGATCTCCATGCAAAGTATAGGCTGACCTGGAGAGAGAGCAGAGCTGCCTCCCCAGCTCCGCCGATATCTGACAGCAGCATGATGACATCAACACGCTGCTGCAGGGAACATTGGACGGCTTAAATATCGAGCCATCTGTACCCTGCTTAAGAATCGAGGAAGGATTGCAGCATGTGTGGGGGGCTTACATAGTTAACATAGTTAAATGTGTAGGTCAGCAAGCAAAATACATCGATGATAGCTAAATGAAAAAAATACAAATATAATGTTGCGGAGACCTGACACCACTATGAATTAATATAAAACCACTTTACCTAACATCACTAGAATGCCAAATTATAACAAATTGTTTTAAGCATATTTAATATTCATTGAGACGACATTATTTTTTTCACTTGGTAAGCCATTCTGTAGCTTTATTATACTAAAAAACTGATAAAATATTTGAGGAAACAAATTGGAATTATAGAAGAGTTAAAACAATAAAAGACCATGTGGGGTTCATGAGTCATTTTTATGTATTTTAAATTTTTGTATTAGTCAAATTATTCTCTTACATTTGACAAACTTTGTCTGGTAGAAGCCTCTTCCAAATATCAACTACTCTGTCAGTTAGAAGTGAGCTGAACTAGTTTGAAGTCAAATCTTTATATATAACTTAAGCTCAGTTTCACTCTGAAAATACGCTCTACTAAACCTTATTCAGCGCTTTCCTTCAAATATACAATAGAAATGATTGAATCTTCTCCCCATATGGCTTATCCTTCAGATTTGCCTTCAGACTTGTGTGTTTAGCAAGCTATATGTCATTCTGTTACGGTTTACATCTTCTTATGTTCACATATCACATTCACAAAAAATAATATTCCTCTGGGACTTAATTTTTTAAACCCTGAGTCATTTAAAAGTCAAATTCCAGATCCTGCATGAAATATTAATGGCTTCATTTCACACTGGAGGGCATGTTTTATTTGAACAAGTTAAGGCATGCTATCATAACACAAGCTCTTTCCATAGGGGTAAGGCCTACATTTTTAGGAAAGATTAGAAAAAGAAAACAACAGCTGTCATGTAAGGACACCAAACAAGCTGTGTACCAGCATAACTTTTCAGGCTCTGTTATGCCACATTTTGTTAGAGTAAATGACACAAGACACAGCTGTGATATATGGGCCACTGCGGTGACTGGCTCTGCAAGGCTCACTCCAAGTATGAACAGAAATAAATTACGGTTTTCCTCCCCTCAGCTAGTCATTAATCTCCAGAGTCACGGTCAGGCTTGTAAAGAACTGCTGTTATTAGATTATAAGCCCGACTGGGCAGGGTCCTCTACTCCTCCTGTGTCATAACCTGTATGTACTATCCTGTGTTGTATTTCCACTTCTAATGTATTGTACAGCTCTGCATAATATTTTGGCGCTATATAAATAAATGATGATTAATAATAATGTGCACTGTTCACAAGATATATAAACATTACATGGCACTGAAAAGCACAAGCAAATACACATCATTATTATTTTCTTATCTCTCATACGCTGATGGTCAGATGCACTTCGCTACACTTTCCATAGGAGATAAAGATTGCTTTAATTGAACAGCTTCCTTTAAAAACCCAATACAAAGATTGGCACATTAAAGTTAGAGAAATATCAAAACTTATAATTGGCATACCCAGTGGGTCACTAATGCAAAGTATTGAAACAAGAACACTAGCATTTGTGGATAAAGAGCTTGACAATAATCAAATTGGATTGTTATGCAAAAAAGGAGCGTAAATATTTAGCACTTTTCTAGAATACATGCTTATTAGCCCACATTAGCCCCATCCTTAAAAACACTGCAATTGCCGAAAAACACAGGATGACCAGGCCAGAAACCCAGTAAGCTCCCTAAAGGTCGCCATAAATGGTTCGGTATTTCCATCTGTCTTAAATCAATTAATTTTTAAGTCAATCTAATGGAAATCGATTCCTGCGCACCTGGTAAAATGGACCAAAAGTAACCACAATCAATTGAAAATGAGGATATTGGACATGTTGGTAAATTTCAGTCGATCATATCGGATGGGTATTTCGATTTACGAACAATTTATGACCATACTGTGAAGGGCATGCTTAATAAGTTAATATTATGATTGCAATGGGAACAATGGTAATATTCAAGCGCTCCATAGTATAATTGTAAACACATCAATTACACTGTGTGGTAGTGCGATCGGTCAATGTTCGGCAATCGATTGATGTTTGAAACACATACAAAATGATCGATGGCGCTAAAGTCGACCCTTGTATGGCTAGCTTAACAAGATAATTAATAAAATATACAGCACATACAATTCAACTATGTAGAGTTAAGTGGAATGGAAAAAAAAACTAAAAAGAAAGAGGAAACTAGTGAACAGCAGCCGCCAATTGTATGGTATGCACTAGAGATGCTGACATTTTAACATTAGCATATGAATACATTTACATTTTAGGCAGATCAAATCTGAGCCTATGAAACACATCAGCTGTTGTACTTGATAGGGTTATTTTCAGTCTGCATACAATTTGTGAGCTAATGTCAAAATTTCAATCCTTGTCAATAAGTGGTTTAGCATTAATCGATAGTTGCACTCACTAGTGGACTAGGTAGCCCTTCAGTGTAGGATCTTCAAGTAGTGTTTATTTCCCAAGGCAACCCAAGTTTAAGCAGTAATATACACATTTTAACACATTTCTTGGCTTTCTTATAGCCACTTCTTTAGGACAGGTGTTGCAAAACACTTGAAAGGTGACTTCTCTGTCTTGAGTCCATTTTAATGTACAGTGGACCCTTGCTTATTTTAAGTTAAAGTTTCCAATGGTTGGCTGTAAGTCAAGTTGTTTGTAGGTCAGTGGAAATAATGCAAATACCAATAATGTGTTCTGAATCTCCAAAAGCACCCTTTACCTAACCTTTTCATACAAAAGAGCTCTATAATATGTGTAATTTGACAGTTACACCAATCATAAGTGCTGATAGCCTAGCCTACTAGAAAAAACAATTTGTAATTACCATTAAAGGTGATATCTTTGGCTTGTAGTAAGAGAAAATGAAATGGAAGGTGGTTATTGTTTGGTAGAAGAGCCCCCTTCCTTAAGGCTCTCTGTTATTCTTTTTCTCCTTGGAAGAGCCTGTTCTTTGTAATAGTTTTGAACTGGTTTATTTTGACATGCTGTAGTTTTTAGTGAGTGAATTGGTTTCTTTCATTTGTGATCACTTTCTTTAACTTCTTTTTTCTTCCTCCCTTCTGTCTTTTATAGCTATTAATTTTTTTTTATTAGCTATTAATTCAAGTGGGTCTTAAGTCACGATGGTTCTAAATCTGAAATGCTACATCCATTTAGGGTCAAGCACCACAGGGGACCCCATAGTATCATGGAGAAACTTAATCACCTGGGCCCAGTAGTCTTGTAACACCGTGCAGTCCAAATGAGGTGGTAAAAGGTCCCCCGTGCAGCCATACACTTGGGACATTTATCAGAGCGTTCAGGTGTAAAACAGGCTATGTGCACTGATGTAAGATAACACCTATGCAGGATATACAATTGAGATAGCCTATCTGACAATTTTGGAGATACAGGTGAGGGGGTCTCCAGTGTGTCCTGCCATTCATCATCTGAAATAGAGCCTACATCTCCAGACCAGCTACAGCAGAGCCCAGAGAGATCAGACCCTGGAGCTTTACGCAACAACTCATTGTATACCACAGAGATCTGCCTCGTGGAAGCAGGAAGTAGCAAGTCAACGGTTGTAAAACTTATCTAAACTAAAAAAAAGTTGTAGTTCAAGTTGGTCTTAAGTCACGCTGGTTCTGACGCAAGGATCCACTGTAAAAGCCACAAAGTGGTTTTCTTACATAATGACAGGTGGTACTAAATCTGCTCCACTGGGTCCCCTAAGAAATGCTACATCCTAAAAATATTTCCAAACATAAAGCATCCTATTCTATTTTGCCTCAAGTGTCAGTTTGTAATGAAATGACGGGCTGCATTCTCTTAGAAATAATAAAACACAGCAAACCGCTACATTTTTAGAGTGTGGCACGAAAGTATGATATCATACTGAAATGAATATAATCATTATTAGTTTAATTAGAATTACATGAGAGCTGTGTAAAATTCAGCAATCGTGATTCATACACTGAGAGAAGCACATAACACAATATGCATACAATAAAATATTATTATTCAATTAAACATTTTTATTAAATTTCAGCATACACTATCTTATTCATTAATGCTAGACCAATATTTTTTTCTCATGGTTATAACGGAAATGTAAATTTTATACACCTTTTATTTCCACTAATCATTTAGCTAGCTTCATTTACTTCGATTTTATAAATATTAAATTTATATCCCCTGCCTAATAACGGACATAGCTGAAATTTGCTAATCCACAAACACTTCTGAACACATTTCAATAACACACTCAGCATACTATAACAGTCCTATGTATAAATTTGTATACCACCTGCAATATTTTGGAAATTTCATAAATGCATTTTTTCCCTCATGTTACGCTTGGTTATTAAAATATGTATGTTTTAATATTGCTCAGGGGTCTGCTCTTTGGCCAAAAGGTTATTTCATCAGCTATTAATACTAAAGAGGTGTT
>CM070032.1:159961955-159984068 GCA_036250615.1 Ptychadena robeensis
GTGCATTAGCAAGTGCAGGACGAGGTACTGCCGTCAGAAACGCTAGGAAGGTTAAATAAATATATATTGGGATGTGATTGTAGGATGTGAAGGTAAATCTCAATGTTAAAAAAAACATTGCAATGATAAAGGAATATCTTCTCCATAGTCCAGCAACTTAAAATGTTTTGACTGGAGATCTTTCAGAGAATGAGTTTTTCAAAAAAACCTTTCTTCGGATCTAATTTGAAAAAAAAACTTCAACCTTCCGCTAATTACAGTAACGTTCTTAGTCTTTAATTTGCACAGTTGTGGGCAGTCCGTAATAAAGGTTGTACAAAATTTTCAGCCCAAGAGACAGATCTATGACATCCTGGCTCGTAGGACGTGGGTTGTACAAGATTAGTTGGCATTTAACCCTAAAAATATACTCACGGTTATTATTTTTCTTCTTTTAAAAGAAGCCCATTTAAAGAAATAAGTCTTATAGATACTGTCTTGTTGAAGTCTTAAGCTGGCCCTACCCGATTAAATTGTTCTGTAGTAATTCGATAATTTATCATTCATTTCAATCGATATTGGATTGACAGTTGATACTCAAGTCATCATCAAAGTCAATAGTATAACAAAGAAAGTGCATTTGAATCTCAGACTTTCTTCACTTCCCTTGTCAAGTCAAACTATTCTATAAAAATGGAGCGTATACACAAGTGAGTCACAAATATCTTAGTTTATGGCTGAGCTAGCAAAACTTGGAAGCATGGTTATGTGTGTAATGGTCCCCATCAGTAGCACTAAAGTGAGCAGGTGTTCTGCACCATAGGCCTGCCAGCTGTGCTCACTAAATTGCAAAGATACAAACATATATTTGCTACGGTCTGCGGACATAAAACTTAACACTCACATAAAGGTTGCATGCATACACATACATTAGTGCGGCAGCTGTGACTCCACTGGAATGTGTGCCGACCAACCACTATTTTTGCAGCTAATTACATGACACAGAAGTGTTTGTTACAATACACTGCTTGACTTAGTTTTCATTTTGCACAGTCATAATACCCAGGCTGGAATACTTGGCTGGATGGCACATTTTCAAACATGCTCTAACATCAATTAGGCGAAACCAGACGCTGAAGAGGACTTCCCCGTGACCAGTGCTTTCTAAGGGGAAAAGGTTACATAGCCCTAGTTACACCACCCCTATGATTTAAAGGGCCAGTACAATCTCTTTCACATTAATGAATACACGTTTAAATGCAACATAAAAATTACAGATTTTACTGAATGATAGGATATTGAACTTGTACATAGAGACTATGGGTTTGTGTAGATGTATCAGCTTAAAGCTGGGCATACATGGCTCGATTTTCCGACTTGTTTGATCGAAAACATAATGTTATGGATTCCTTTCCTAAGCCTTGTGTACATGCTCCATAGTACCATCATATACAAATTGATCAAAATACCTAGAAAACCCATAACATAATTGAATGATCAATCGATCACTTTTGATTAATCCATTCAGCTAAAAAGGAATAGATTTTAAATGCTTTTTTAAAAGGATAATTTTTAAGTCAATCAAATAAAAAAACTGAACCGTGTATGCCCACCTTAGGGCATTTCTGGGACCATATAACATTCATTGAAAGGTACATTTGACCTGCTAATGGCTAGAGATGGTCAAAATTAAGTTAATTTTATTAGACTTAATGTTTTTTTTATGATAGATTTTCGATTTGATTGAGAATTTTTGACTTTTCATGCAAATTTCGACTTAAAAGTCAAAATTGCAACTAAGAAGTTTCTAATTTGAAATTTCGAATGAAAGTGTTGATCCTGAATATTCTCATCGCAAATTTATTTTGTGAATATCGCCACTTCACAAGTTATCGCAAATTTTTCAACTAATAATTGCAATAAAAATCTGTGCTGATGGGTTGATTTTCGACTTTTCCCTATATGGTCAGCCTTTAACATTTCAATGAAATTTTTTAAATAAAAAATAATCTCTATGGATCTTAACATAATCTTAATGATATACCCTCTGTGGGGGTAGCTCAAACGGAGTCCGTAAATAAAGTAAATCCAGAAGAACAGGATCCTTTTTAGGGCTCCTGCCCATATTTATTGGCAGCACTCCAAAGTCCCAACACAAAATCACCCTTACAGGGGTAAACATAAGCCAAACGAAAGCCCTGAAAATGCCAAGCCTCCTGGCTTGGCACCAATCAAGCAACAGTTCCTTCCTTTAGGAACCCTTAATGGCCTGCCTCCTAGCAGCAATCAGCATGAGGCCACACACTCCTTGTGTTCCATGTGTTTGCTGCACCAAGCAGCACTGTCTCCAACCTCTCTCAGGAGCCCTGACTGAGTGGTCCCAGCTCCTTTTGTGGAAACACCCGGACATCTCGTTAGGGTCCAGCAGGTGTATCTTGGTGGAGTGGGAAGGCCCACACCTTCAATGCCACACATGGACCACTTACCCTTTGACAGACCACCGGTCTGTCACACCTCATAGAACTGGGGTCTCCATCTGTAGCTTTTGTTCCCCTCATCTGTTCAGTGATAACTGTAAACATTTGAACTCCCTGTTCCCGCCCTAAAAATTAAAAATGATAAATCTACCAAGAGTGGAAAGAGATATCACATATATTTGAAGAGATTCAGTGCAAGTGCAAAAAATATGTTTTAAAGTAATTTTTATGCTGTATGCCATTTTGCTGTATCCTATGTTAAAAGACCAGGCCATTCAACAAGAAACCACAAAGATGAATAAAACATGCTATGTGTCACATTAACTAAAATAAAAAGAGTTGTTTCCTGCCTACAAGCAACTAGGAGCACTTGGCTGTCTCTAATTGCGGCATTTTCCAGCAGACTCCTGTAGGCCTAAATTAACCTTGGGTTTTGTTCCATGCAGTTGCCTGAGGCTTACCATCCCATAACTCCAAACATGGTTAATTATGAAGCCATAAAGCCTGCATCAGGCATTTCTACTGGTTTGCGACAGGAAATAATATACAAATTAAATATATACTTATCTGCACGGTCACGGAACAACAAAAATCGAAATCAAGGAACAACAAAAATCACTCCCTGCTCTCCTTTCTCCAAGGTCTATTAAATCAGACCTACCACCATAAATCAATCATTTAATGAATGGCACTAAAAGTGCAGATAATAACGAGGAATGCATTAAAAAGACTTGCATTAAAATGCATTAAAAGGGCTCTTCATATAATTGGAAGTAACTGGGCGCCTGCCTGCCCGCCCGTGGCCGCACGCATCATTGGAGACAAGCCCTTAACCCTGGAAGTATGGCAAATAATGATGGAATCTCACATATGATTCCAGGGAATAGCAGGGGAGTATAGTTTTGGGGAACTTCTGAATCTTAATGCATGCCAGGTTCTCTATTTGCCATTTGCCCTGACATGTGCTTGAACTTTTCTTCTGTCTGTCCCCATGATTGGTATCTGAGCGCTGCTTTGCACCTGACTACACGACTATGTGGTGGTTTAAAAAAAGATGTGACAAGCACAAATCAAAAGCCCATTAAAAACCACAAACCTATAAAAAACATTACCATCACTTTTGGTTGATAGAATGGAAAAACAAACACATGTATGGCCACCTTAACAATTTCTATCATTTTATCAAATAATGATTCTACATGATCAAAAATAAAAAATGATGCAGGACTGATAACTGAACAAGCACCTTAGAAGATAACCATGCTTTATAAATAAGTTATGGCTGCCATACATGGGTCGATGCCCTTGAGATCGGTCTTCGAGCTTGCTCTGAGCCCGATATCGAAGGAGCTCGGGGCGCAGCACTGCTGCGTCCTGGAGCGTAGCTGATTTTTGCAGGGGTACCTGCAGTCCCCATCCAAAGCATTGGATATCGACCATGATTCACTGTCATGTCCCGGATTTATCCCGCTCGAAGACAGGGGTGGCCGCATCAGATGATCGCTAGATAGATGTCCGTGAGTGTACACGGCGTTACGTCAGCGCTCGAAACTGCCATCTATCGACGGTCTATAGTCAGGTGTATGGGCATCTTTACTCATCATATTTGCAATCTAATGGTTCTGTTCATACTTACTTCTACAAATCAGGGACTCTGATATTAAGAGCCGCACAGTGCTGTCTGCCACCTGGACCTAAGATTGGCAGCCACTGACTAATGCTGTGAGGAAGTGTTCTGAAAGCTGAAAGTCTTCTGAAACAAGATGGAACCTGAAATCCAACTAAACTATAGCTATGCCAAGGAAATAAAATATGAGACAAATAAAAGTGTGACCATGTTAAGAACATTTGTGCAATGAAGGGTTCCTGCCTCTGGCATTATGGTAATCTTTTCCAATTCTTCCATGACCACAATAGCAGTTATTTCCCGATTTATTCCATCAACATCTGTTCAATTAGATGTTATTACACAGTTTACAGAAGTGAAATGTACATGTACAAATGTAATAAAGTTTTGATTTGTTAGGAGGTAGAAGGTTCCCTGGCAGTAGATGATAATAGAATACAATGTATGAGTTCCTAGTGAATCAGAGCCGGATTAATGAGCTCTGTGAGGAAATTCATTTATTTGAAAATGAATTATGACTTCTCTATGAATCCTACAAATCACTTATCTCTCATAGAGGCATCATTTACAGAAGTGTAATAAACAGGTGACCATGCAAGGCCAGTTCTGTAATGCCAATGCAATGTTACATACATATAAAATGTTCATTCTACACAGAAATCATTGCCAATATGGTAAAGCTAAATTCTTCAGTTACCATGATTTCAACTAAAAAAGTAAAGCTGCAGTATTTTATTGTACAACCTCCCACTTCCAGATCTCCATCATCTTTTCTATATCAACTTATAGAGGATGTAAAAATTTGAATGGTAACGATCCTCTCTAATAGTGATTTTTCCTTTTTTCTTTATATTTGCAATACAAAGGATAAGTGGACTTTAATTGGAGCCTCTCTACTTTGGAGACTTGATGTCATGCAGAAGCTTGAGGTTAACACCTCCATTTGTCACCAATTGATTCCAGACCCAAACATTCCCGGCGCTCGTGGAATCCACGATCAAACGTTTTTGAATCGATGGAACACCACCATGGGAATCCAATTTGTAGTAATCCAATTTTGACAGGAGCTGATCGCCAAAATGGCCGATTCCACAAAATCCATTGATCAGAAAGACTGCTGCATAGGGAGCTATGGGTCCACCAACGTACCAACATTTGGCAATCGATTGCCAAACGATCGACCAAAAAATGGACCAATGTCTGATCCAATTTTTAGTCAATTTCAATTTTGTTTGGCCGATCGTTCAGGATGTGCAGCACACGATTGATCGCCATTAACTCGCACGGTGATCGATAATGCAAAATCAAACCGTGTATGGCGCCTTTAGTGCTAGCTCACACTAGCTGCATTGCAGTAAAGTACCGCAGTGCAGCTAGAGTCAAGGCCCTGCAGTAAGAATTTTTGCAGGCGCAGTGCAAGCATCTCTCATACACTTATTTGCGTGCGTTACAGAAACTAAACTAACACTAACTGTGTCCATAAAAATTTCATTTTCTTGCCAGTAATGGACACAGTTACTGCTACCACGTTTGTTATCGGCAAACAGTGCAACTGCAATCGCAACATGGTTAGTGTGAAAGGGCCCTAAAACAAAACTGTGGACTGATCCCAGAGCTTGGTAAGTATAGATCTAGAAAGATGGGGGGGGGGGCAGGGAGAGTTGATGAATAGCAGCCTATCCTTAAAAAAAGAGTGCATTGTCTAAACACTGGCATTATTTCAATGATTTAGGAATATACATTGCAGTGGTGATAATTTGATTACACTTTCTCCATAGAAGAAGTTACAAACCATATGTCCGGAGTATACCTTACAGGATGCTTATTTATAACTGAACTTCCTGACTTGGCTTTTAAACTCAAGCAGCTGCTTTAACAAATGACAATTTTCTCTTTCTTCTTATGTAACATAAAGGAATATGCTCATCCAGATCTGTTGTGTATCATTTGTTATCCTCTCCTTCCTCTGCTATGTGTAGCACAGAACATGTGCCTGTTGTGCCCTAAGGTACAGTGGAAAGGCCATCCGTATACAATTACCATGGTCCTGGTTTTAATAAATCCTCCTGAACCACTGTTAAGTTCTGTTTTTGTTCTTCAGGAACAAAGGACCTATTACTGATGGACTTAGTAGAGGAAGGAAGAGGGAAAGCAAGTGGAAAAGCTGCCAAGCTTACAGGCAGTTCAGCTGTACGGTCCCCAAGGGAATAGGCTTCACAGGCACAAGACTGTCACTAAATTCTTTGCAATGCTTTTTTTCCTCCTAGACTTCCTTTCTCCTGTTAAAATTGCAGAAATTTGTCTTGGTGCATCTGTTTTTAAAATGGACTGAAAACAAATCCCAGTGCAAGACTTTCTTTAATTTACAGCTATAATGGATTACACACATATCAATATAGAAGCAGGGGGACTACTTCTCTGATAGACTCCAAACCAGGATATTGTGAAACAAACAACAAGTATCATACATTTGTTGCAAGGGGTTCTGTGAACATTGGCGCATTAACCTACAACCTAATGGTGCGTAAAGGAGCCCATACCCACTAAGCACAAATTTAAGGGTCACTGTCCCTACTTACCACCAATGTAAGGATATTTCTTCGATGGACCACTTATGTAAAGGAGGATTCCTTCCAGTGTAAATCATTTCTACCTCTGATCACCATTCACTGAGTATAAATTTTATTACAAATATATATTGTTTACCTTGCATAAACATGTATGGCACAATTATATTCTCTACATTTTGGCCATAACCTTACTGTGTTTTTTAAAGAATAGAAAAGAATTCCAGCAGATTATAATCCACCTGTTGGGCACCTCTGAACTAGTGTATAACATTACAGTTTGATAAAAAGATCTGCATCTAGTGAAGTACATTTATGACCAAAATACTAAATGCAATATATTTAAAAGGATCAATCAACCATAACATATATTAGAACATACAAATAAACAACATTTTACAGCAAAATAGAAACAAGCTTTAAATACATTTTAAAAAAGAGAATATTGAAGCAAAACTTATAAAATGAATTAAAATAAAAAAGAATTTGCGTATTTTTCGGCAGCTTCCCGCCAGCTCTCCCGACAGAGGGGAGCTGTCAATTCAGATGAAAGAGCCGATGTTCGGCTCTCATATCTGAACTGTCTAAATGCCGCATCCCCACGACGGAATACACAGAGGAGAGCTGTGGGCTGTGTTCGGTTCGGCTATGGATGGCTCAGCAAGTCGGCGTCCCCGCCGGGAAGGGGGTGCCGGTTGTCCCGATGGCGCCCGGGAAACCGGCGCTTTTGGTATGGTCGGCCCCCCCCCTCCTTGGTGGGGGTGCAGATCTGCTGGGCTGTCTGCGACTGGGCTGAACACAGGCTCTCCCTTTCCCCCCTCCCTCTCAGATCAGTGTAGTGTGTTCAGCTGACAGTGTACTGCTGATAGTGACACCTGCTGGCTGAATTGGATATTGCATTCATTGAATTCATTGCATTAACCCAATTGATGTGAAAATCTTACTAAATCCTTTTTTTCTGGATTTTTTGCCCTAAAAACTGGGTGCGTCTTATGTGCCGGTGCGTCTTATAAGGCGAAAAATACGGTAAATGAGCCCATACCATCAAATCAGATTTCTTAACTATGCTGTTATAAAATAAAAAGTCTGTCCAGATCCTAATTTTCTCAATTTCCATGTTAAATGAATCACTCCCATTGCCATTCATTTTATTATCAACACAATTTTTTTATTTTTGGTAATGGTCAAAATGAGTGTTAAAATCATTTAGCTGATCTGTTAATGTAAAGTCTGTCTGTATTTGCTCACAGAAGTGCTGTATATTCCTTTGTATAAAGCAAGCATTCCAGTTTCGAGAACTGACTTACAAAAGTGCTTATGTGACACTCCTAGACAAGAAGTATAATACTTCTGGTCTGCAGACATCATTTGCATGTCTGATTTCAGTCCACCAGACATATTGAGTACAGTACACCATCAAGAAAATTTGGTACTTGTGCATCAACGTTTGTCTGCTCTTGAACTGGACTTTTCAATATGAAGTACAACAGGCCATAAAAAAAAAGATCTTGACTACTGCAATGTCATCCTCTCTGGCCGCTATCTAGACTGTCACCTCTTCAGTCCATCATAAATGCTGCTGCTAGAATCCTTTACTCATTTAACCACTCCTCATCTGTTGTACCTTTGTGCAAATCTCTACACTGGCTTCCAATTGTCCAGAGAATCAAATGCAAAGTTCCGTGCCTTGCCTTTAAAGCAGTCCACACCTCATGTGCCACTTTCCAACCTGGAACATAAATACACCCCCAACTGCCCCTTCCGCTCTTCCAGTGACCTACTAAAGACATCCTCACTCATAACATCATCACATGCCTGGCTTCATGTCTTCTCTACTCGCCACTCGTAGTCTCTGGAACTCTCTCACTTATCCTATTAGTCTTGCTCCAACATTTAGAACCTTCAAAAAGCCCTGAAAATCTTCTGTCTGGCCTACCCATCTTCTCATTCCTAACATCACCATCCTGCCAGTCCCTTCCCCCCATACCTATATGTTGTTCCCCAACCTATTAGAGTGTAAGAACAATTGGGCAGGGTCCTTAACTCCTCAACAACCTGAACCTGTGTATTATCTTGTGTTGCATCTCAAATCTAATTTATTGTGCAGTGCTGAGTAATATGCTGGTGCTATATAAATAAAAGCTAATAATAATAGTATAACTCAAAAATAGTCCACATATGTTCTACTTGGGGCCACCAGTTCTAAGGTTCTGCTTTTAAAATAAAAATAACTGTTAGGGACCATTCTGGGTGACAGCTTTTTTTTCAACTGGCAGATGGGAGGAGAGGGATGAGTTGCATGATACCAAGGATGATTCTAATATCTGCAATAGATCATCTCCTAAATTGCAGGGAACTAGAATAAAGTAATCTGCGGTAACAGTTGGATGATGGATGAATCATGGTAAACGGTCTCTGTGGACATCTAAGGGCATGTTTCCATTGATGCGATCCCGCGGCCGCAAGCGCTGACATATGCATCCATAGGAAACTTCAATATAGTTTCCACTGGTGCGTTTGCGTGCGATCGGGCGCGGAAGCGGTTGAGGGCGCGTTTGTGAACGCTAGCTGCCGCGGTTTGAAACGCATCCGCGTCCCAACCGCATCCCATTATAAAAAAAATCGCATCTCAAAAAACGTGCAAAAACGCGCGGATGCGTTTTTTCATCCACAAAAAACGCATCAATGGAAACAAGGCCTAAGCATGTGGTAGAAATTCACCCAAGACAACTGTTCACCAACAAAAAGGATTGCCTTGGGCGATGCAAATCTACTGTGTGTATGTGGCTTGTATCCTCTTGGATCAAATTATTGCAACGTCCATATTTTATATACATTTGCTATACATTTCATGTGAAAAAAATTTTGGCTGCCATTTAACCCCCGGCGGTACTAGATTCCCTGATCACAGGGTAGGTAACTGACCTCACTTACTGAAAACACCGAAAAATATTTCAGTTACTTTAGATCAAGATTCAACAAACGTCTTCATAATATTCTCACCAGACTGATCAAACACTACAAACCAATGCACTTATACATACTCCAAGTTTCTCTGTGCGCCTTCCAATATAGCACTCAGACAGTAAGCTTCCCTCTCCTCCGTGTTTGTCTTTATGCTTGGATGCACTTATCTCTGTATTGTATTGTGACTCCCGCTGTTCCTATGTATCTTCTGTAAAGTACTGTGTACATATTTGGCAATATAAAAGTCAAATCTATAGGCTTACATAACATTTTGTAGGATTACTTGTTCAGCTTTAGGGGTGTTGGGAAGAGAGCATGCAAAAGGTAAAATATGAACACAAATATCAATGCCTGAAACTATATTTTACCGGTCCGACATGTAAATAGTCCTTTGACAATGTAAGGAAATCACAATGCTCAGTATTATTGACAGTAACTAATACAAAAGATAAAAGATTAAGGAGTAAATCTGGAAATGGAAGAAAAGAAAGTCTATTCACAAGTTAAAACAGTGTACAGAAACACGGAAGTCTACCATGGTGCATCATTAAATAATAATCTGACAAAACGTCTGGCTGTCACCATTGCTTATCGATTATTTCTTTACTGTTAAGACAAAGCAATTAGGAGTGTCTATACAAGTTGCATGGTACCCAAAAAAAAAGATTTTTGGCTAATCCAAATCAATAAGACTGGTTTGTTTCTGTATGAAAGGCTTTTAAAGAAAGGGATTCTACATACAAGGATGAATTGATATATCTTTATATGAGACTCCAGAGAGAATTTAGTCTTACAATATGCAAAAACATAACCTGAAATCTTTTCATGTAAGATTGTAGAGGAACAACCATAAATACCTTCTGTTTTAAGAAGGCTTGACTATGCTACGCACTGCTTGAGTTGAGGTCTTTTCAGTAACTTTAATCCCTTCTCACCATAACCCTACATGGTTGTTCTTCTATGTTTGGCTCCCAAGTCCTACTCCATAGTGCGATGGTTTCCATGCACTGCACTGATGATGGCCAATGAGCCTGAAACAGCTGTATGCAGTTTGGAATAAATGGCTCTGTACCATAAGGCTATATTTGCACTGTACAGTTCTGGGTGTACATTTGGCTGATGGGGTGTAAAGGAATAGTTTGCAAAGCTCAACCCACTGTTCTGAAGTGAGGATTTTTCCTTAACATTTTGGATTTGTGATGGATTGGAGCATGAAACACCTTCTGTGCTGTGGGGTTTCTGAGCTCCTTGCGATTTTTGGCCAGTAACCACGTCCACTTACCGCGTCCATTCACTGTGCTTGCATCTCTCATTGCATAAACTAAAACCTACAGTGGAGGAAATAATTATTTGACCCCTCACTGATTTTGTAATCAATGACAAAGAATGAAAAGTCTCAGAACAGTAGCATGGTAGTTTATTGTACCAGTGGCCGATAGCACATCAAAAGAAAATCGAAAAATTACTTTAAATAAAAGATAGCAACTGATTTGCATTTCATTGAGTGAAATACGTTTTTGAACCCTCTCAGAAAAAAGTGGAAACCCCTTGTTTGCAAGCACAGAGGTCAAACGTTTCTTGTAATTGATGACCAAGTTTTGCGCACATTTTAGCAGGAATGTTGTCCACTCCTCTTTGCAGATCATCTCTAAATCCCTAAGGTTTCGAGGCTGTCTCTGTGCAACTCTGAGCTTGAGCTCCCCTCCATAGGTTTTCTATTGGATTAAGTTCCGGAGACTGACTAGGCCACTCCATGACCTTAATGTGCTTCTTCTTGAGCCACTCCTTTGATTGCTTTGCTGTATGTTTTGGGTCATTGGTCGTGCTGGACACACCCTCCTCCGCCCATTTTTCAGTTTCCTGGCAAGGGAAGGAGGTTGTCGCTCAGGATTTCACGATACATGCCTCCGTCCATTTTCCCGTTAATGCGATTAAGTTGTCCTGTGCCCTTAGCAGAAAACACACCCCCAAAGCAAAATTTTTCCACCCCCATGCTTGACGGTGGGGACGGTGTTTTTGGGGGTCATAGCACATTTTTTCTTCCTCCAAACACAGCGAGTTGAGTTAATGCCAAAGAGCTCTATTTGGGTCTCATCAGACCACAGCACCTTCTCCCAGTCCACTCTCTGAATCATTCAGTGTTCATTGGCAAACTTCAGACGGGCCTGCACATGTGCCTTCCTGAGAGGGGGACCTTGCGAGCCCTGCAGATTTTAAATCCATGCGGTTTATGTGTGTTTCCAATGGTTTTCCTTGGTGACTGTGGACTGCTAATTTGAGTCATTACTTAACTCCTCCCGTGTAGTTCTAGGATGCTTTTTACACCTTTCTCAGACAATTGACACCCACGAGTTGAGATCTTGCGTGGAGCCCCAGAGCGAGGTCGAGTGATGGTCATTTTGTGCTCCTCCATTTTCGAACAATCGCCCCAACAGTTGTCACCTTCTCTCCCAGCTTCTGCTAATGGTTTTTAGCCCATTCCAGCCTTGTGCAGGTCTACAATTTTGCTCTGACCATTCCATGGACAGCTCTTTGGTCTTTCCCATTTTTGGAGAGTTGGAGTCTGCTTGATGAATTGATTCTGTGACAGGTGTCTTTTATACAGGTGACTAGTTAAGACAGGTGTCCTTAATGAGGGTACTAATTGAGTAGAGGCCTAACCACCTGTGGAGCCAGAAACTCTTAATGGTTGTGTAGGGTTCAAATACTTATTTTCACTCAAGAAATGCAAATCATTTGCTATCTTTTATTTAAGTTATTTTTTAAATTTTCCTTTTTTGATGTGCTATCCTGCCACTTTTACAATACACCTACCATTGAAATGATACTGTTTGAGACTTTTCATCTCTTTGTCCATTGGACAACTTACAAAATCAGTGAGGGGTCAAATAATTATTTCCTCCACTGTATGTATTCAGGTTAAATTACCCTATTGGCACTTTAAGATTTTAAAAAAAGTGTTATCTGTTTTCATTTGGGCACTCAGCCTCCAAAAGGTTTGCCATCACTGTCCTCTGGTATATCTAGTGTGGTGAAGGCTTGTTGTGTGAAGCAGGGAACACATGCATAGATATGGGCCAGATTAATGGCCGCTTGGAGCGCCGTGCACGCTCACTGCCATCTATCTGGCCCATGACCGTAAACCACGTTCGCTGTCTATTGCTTAGCATGGAAACCGTGGGTCTCCATGCAAAGCATTTTTGGAGCTCGAGACACAGCAGAGCTTATAGTTTTTTAAAAGTTGGTTTTAGCTTATAAAGGGAGGAAAGTTTTCTAAATTTAGATAATATGCTAAGTTGTGAGTCTTGTAATTACGGCCTAATAACCATCTACATATAGTTTTCCTATCTCCCCGGCTGAAACTACTTTGGTGGCAGTAAGGCATGTCTCACAGGTGGAGGTGGTAAGGTAAGAAGTCAGAAAATATCAGAAGCATGGAATAAAGTCAGTGAAATGAAAAGAAGAAAACAATACAATGAAGATACACTGCCGGTTTTGCCATTTCCTGTTCTTGCTGCAAGGAATGCGTGTGGGACACAAAGTGTACTGTCTGCTCAGATTATCAAGACACAAATATTTTCATCGAGCAAAATTAAACCAAAGCTTTAAGGAATATGGAAGTGAACTGAGCAGATAGGGGCATTTAGCAATCTGATTTGTATGATGTGTTCCTGCTTCCTCCCCATCCACACTCACATGGCCCCCCTTCTCTGACTTTCTTTTCCTTGCTGTGTACATTCGTAACATTCTCCACAGCTTTTCGGAAATGGGTGATTATTATGATTGCAGACACTGTTTGAAATAACACAGTGGGCTACTCCATGCACGCAAGGTTCAGAATGAAAAAAGAAAAGGCATCTCCTGCTGACTATTAATGTGTGAGACAGACTTGGAAGGGCATACAGTGCCACCAAGTGCCAGCAAAGAAACCAAAACATGACATCTGATCATGTCTAAAACAACCTACTCAATGTCATCCATCACTAAACAAGATACCTATGCAGAAAAATACTGATGGATGTCATTCCCCATCCCCTGTGCACAAAGGCACTAGTGACCAACTTTGAAGGTATACCGGTATTTAGGGCCTAACTGATGGTTCTCCACTACAACTTTTAGTATGTATTTAACAGATCCAAAGTATTGGAAATCGAACAGAGTTTTCCAACATGTTGGTTCCCTGTTCCACCGAAGCTCAATTGAGCCCACTGGAAGGAAGGCTGGATGGCAAAAATTCACAAATCGAGTGCTCAGTTGTGCTGAAATCTATTAAGACATCGAGCCGTGCATGCCCAGCTTTACTGTACATTGCCTAATGTTTTGTAAACTGCTCAGGAATATGGAGGCACCTAACAACTAATAAAAACTAATTATTATGAAATTTAGGCTTAGTCAATTGGTTTGAATTAACAGAAATTAACCTTGTTGGCTACAAGTGGGTGGAAGTTTTTATCCAAAGGAGGCTTTCTTGTAGAAAATTACATAACTTATGTTTACAATAATTGAATCTACTAGGTGCATTTAATATATGTAGCAAATCCAAAATATGCTGTATTTTCTGGCGTATAAGACTATTTTGAACCAAGGAATATCTTCTCAAAGGTCGGGGGTCGTCTTATACGCCGAGTGCAGAAACGTCTGAGCCAGAGGAGTCTGCCTGTCAGACATCAGAAGCGCCCCCTTATCCCCCCTCCCTCCTCGATGTATGACACGAAGCCAACATGCTCATAAAAGGTTGTGACATGATATCAGTTACATTTTTGATTGCCAAAATTCTTTGAATTAAATGTATACAATTTATGTTACTTGGATAACCACAGGTAAACAATATTATGAAAGGTTGCAGTTAGGGTGTGAAATTAGAATGTAAATTACTAAAAAATAGGACTTTTAAGGTTGTTGGAGTATACATATGTAAGGCTCTGGGTCCACTGCCGTTTCCCTGAGCTGGCCAAAAAAAATGACACATGCCAGCACATTTGCCGGTGGATTTCCAGTGACTTGCAGGCAGTTTTCCCATGTCATAAGAATTAAAATAACCATATTGAAAGCAAATCTGATGTTTTTTTTTTATTTTGTGTGCATTGGAAGGGGTAGTCTTATACGGCGAGTATACCCCAAAATCTATATTTTAACTAGAAAAGTTGGGGGTCGTCTTATACACCCAGTCGTCTTATACGCCGGAAAATATGGTAATTTTACCTTTTAGGCTATGTCTCCAAGGTGCTATCGGTGTTCTACCGATCCGACGGCTGGAGGTTGACAGGAGGTACAGCCGGTGCTGTAGGCAGGTAATGTGGATCGGGTCAGTCAGCATCCCCGCCAAAGAATGCACTTCGATAGCACTGACCCGATAGCGCTGTCAAAACATAGCCTAAGCCCTGACCCCACTATGCATGTTTACGCATCCCTGCGTTTGATGTACATCCTTGCAACGTAGGCAAGTATGGGTGCATTGGCGCACCCATAGAAAATTAATTGAGTCCACTGAAACGCAATGGTATGCATAGTTCGATGCGTTAATCCGTTCATGGTAAAAAAACAAACGGCAAAAAACTGATACTTCACAAAACAAATCCCGCACACATCCCTGATGCATGGGTTGCGTTTACTGGATCCGTTAAACACAGCGCTATGTTTCCATGGCGCTATCCGCCGGCCGGAGGTTGACGTATAGGCACTATGCTGACCTTCTGGCCGGCAGAACGTTGTGGGAACAGCCTGGGCTACAGGTAGGTAATGTGGATCGGATTAATCAGCATCCCCACCAAGAAATGCGCTTAGCGCAGGGTGTGCAGACGGCCCGATAGCTCCATAGGAACATAGCATTAGGCTTCACTGTCCATTGAAGTCCGTTGAACTCAGGAGTTTTAACAGAGTGCACTAGCCATCCATTGTCGGAAATGGGGCTTTGACAGAGCTGTCGTCACAGTCTGTCAGAGCCGTGGATCTGCTGGCTTCAGAAGACACCAGTGGATCCCAGCAGACAGTGGAGCCTATGCCTTAAGAAAGGGAGTACACCTTCTGGGGTTTACAGTGACTGAGAAACTAAAATCCAGCCATTGTACTTGTTGACCCTGCTGCACTATTGAGGCACTGCAGGTGTACTTTTAATTGGATCTGCCTATCAATATAGACTCCAAGGTGGAATAGGAGCCCCTTGGGGTCAGAAGTAAACAAGGGATTCACTATCAATCTGTCAAATTAAATAAGCTGTCAAATAATTTTTCATTTTTCCCTCTACTTCCTCAACAGAACAATTGCAGAACCCAAACAGATAACAGTATTTCCAATACAAGAGGGATGCTCATGAATTCAGCTACACAGAACTTGCCATGAAGGAAAACTTTCAATTTAAAGATTCATTTTACCAGCAGATACATTATCATTCAGGATGAACTGATGATTTAAATGTCTTGATATGGAGACCAGTTTGCACACAGAACCATCCTGCCCAGCATAAACATGTAACAGAAGAAATGAATGCTAAGCTCCAGTATTCTTAGCCGTTATAACATTTTATTACAGGATGCGAAACTTCACATAATACATTTTTCTTCACAGTTTCCTTGTAACTATAATTCTAGGAAAAACATTAAAAAGACAGCTTTGTGTCATGTGGTTAGGGGTCTTGGACTGAATAAATATCATACTATAAAAAGAAAAGAACACTGTCATTTCCCAGTACACTGAGTTCCTATAATCATCCATGTTTAATACACATTTGGTTCTTGCACAGGGCTGGCCTCATACTTTTGTCAACAATAGATTTAATATGTGCTAAAAGAAATCGAAATAACCCACTGATGTATCATACACACGAGGATTAATCAAATGAGCCAAGTATTACAAGTCTTCAATGTACAATTCCATTTAATAACTTAATGTGATCATTTGATCATTACATAAAATAATGATTACCATACTAGTTCATAGACATGTGTTCATCTACTCTATTAATAATGTAGTCCTTTATAGGGGCCAATGTTTACCAGATGCTGCTTTTAATGTCACCCCATTCTATTTGTCAGTAAGAAAGTGGGCGCCACATCCTGGTTTCTTACAGTGCGGAGTAGACTGAAGCATAGAGTGTCATTATTCTTGAGTGGACGTCCTAAATTCACTAGCAGGAAATGTACATCAGATCTAAATCAAAGGTTTGGGTTCCTGGAAACCACAACTAACAGTACAACCAAAGATGTATTGTAAATCACTGAAAAGCATCCCTTCAGACTTGAAGAAACAAAGTAAGATGGGCTAAGTACAAAGTGCTGCAGTAGTCCATATGTTTTGTTTTCCTTCATGCCTTGTCCAACAGTCTCTGCTGATATGAGCAGTGAACCCATTTAGCAGCGTAAACCTGATCTTTGAGCAGAAAGTAAAGAAGACATCTCATACTTGAACAATGACAGAGAGTTTATTTTCATATATGTGGTAAGAACAGAATAGGAGTATACTAACAAGACAACTCGTCTTATAATCATAAACAGAGACTCTAGGTAGAGCAGTGGTTCTCAACCTTTTTAGATCTGCGACCCCGGAAGTAACATCGCAAAATGTCACTTCCTGTATTAGTAAAGGAAAGTGCTGGTCACTTCAGCGTTCCAAATACCGTGACACTCCACGACATCACTTCCTGCACGATCAGGTAAGTGTAATCTATTTTCCCACCCCAGTTGGGATGAAGATGTGCAGTGTGAGAAGTTAGGAACAGAGTAACACCCCATCCCTCCTAAGTTAGGGGGTATTATTCTTACAACCAATTTACAACCATCAATGCACCAGCCCTCCTCAGGGTGCCAACATCCCAACATAATATTGATCCCAAACCAAAAGCAAGTTCCCATCCATCAAAAAACATGAAACAATGGGTTAAGGGACTTTAAAGGCATCAACAAGTAAAAAATAATGTGAAAACAATTGTTATTATTTGTTATAATTGTCCACATCTGGGGCCAAGCGGTAATACAAACAAATATTGAACTTGTTGTTAAGCGTTTCTCGAAAATTGAGAGATGTTTCTGTTGCACAACAATTGGAGAAATGGGAGATCATAAGGCTTGGTATGGGTGGTCGTTGGGTACTGTGTAAAAACGGGCCCTTCAGGGCCAAAATGGCTTAGGAGAAATGTCCTACCCAGTAATCTGTGTATCCCAGTGTCCCACTGGGGGCCGGATGAATAGAAATCTTGCCCAAAATGGGACACTGGGATACACAGGTTACTGGGTAAGACATTTCTCTTACGCCATTTGGGCCCTGAAGGGCCCCTTTTTACATAGTACCCAATGACCACCCATACCGGGCCTTATAATCTCCGATTTCTCCAATCATTGCAGACTAATGCTAGCCATACACATGCCGATAAGTGGCCGATTTTTCACCTGACAAAATACAAACACACGCATGCAATTATTATTTGGCTCAATAGGCCGCTCCACAAACAAACTTAACAAATGTATGATTAGAGCACAGCACAGATGCGGGCAACACACCAAAAACACAAAGTAACTGGAGGTAAACTGGAAGAATGGAATATAAGCAGAAAGACACAGCTGGAGATTGTTCCGATAAATAGCTGAGACATTTTGTAATACTGCTGTGAACAAATTACAATGGCTAAAAGAATGGAGGAATTAACTGAATCTTTTCTGGTAATGTAATGAAAAGCTTTTACATCATTTATCAAAGCAGTTTAAAGTATATAGCAATATAGAATACATACTGCTATTCAATTTCTCTGCACAAGGAAAGTCTACCTACCTGACAATTCAGGAGAAAGAATTTCACTACATGCACTACAGCAATTGCAGAATTTACAGCTGTATCAAAGTCATTCTTTATCTAGCAAGTTCACCGATAAAGATGATGATGATAATAATGTTAAAAATGTTTGGTAATACATTATCTGCATACCTTTCCGAATAGTTATGGGTATTAAATATTAGTGATGTCACTTAGTGCATTTGTTTTAATAGGCTGCCATGTTAGTGTGTGTGTTAAGCTAGACATACACGCATGGATTCCCATGCATTTGGGCAGCGTCATCACGCTGCTTTTGGCTGGTCGCCAAACAGACGGGAATTGCTATGTGTGCCACTCACACATGGATTCCTGCCAGATACTTTGGATGGGACCCTGGACCGACCAGAAAACAACCGTCAAGGCAGATCACTGTATGATGTATTATTCTTGCTCAAGGTGGGCGCCTTAGTTTTGCGTCAGTGGATGTGTGTAAAGGTGTTGGTTTAGTTTTTTGGGATATCATTAAAGTACACCACAGACCTTAGTAACAAGGAACAACAAGCACAGATCGAGACAGACACAAGTAAACTGGCACATAGAAACCTATTGGCATACAGACACAGACACAGACACACATATTAAGACAGACACATAGACACACATGTGCAGACATACATGCAGATGCATACACTCTATTTACCATAATATCTTTGTCGTATGCTTATTCTGTCTTCAACTTTGAAGCTTCCTTGCCCCTCCCCCAGTCTTCTACCTAGCTGTCAGGCTGAGAGGGAGGGGGAGGAAGGCTGTGTGCATTTAGCAGTGAGAGGAGGGGGAACTCCTGCCAGCACGGACACACAGCATTTACCTGATTTAAGGTGCATTTATCTTTCTTATGGTGCAAATATCCATCATAGAAAGGAGGGGAAACTTCTGACTCTAACCTGACTCTCTATTCCCAAATAAAGGGTGCGACCAACAATACTATCTATTGGGGGTGAGCAGTGTAAGTAGTCTATAGAGTCAGGTTAAATGCTGTGTGTGCCCACTGGCCGAAGTTTCCCCTCCTTTCAAATATTTGCACCAGAAGACAGAAAAACACTTTTGTCCTTATTTTGGGGTTATGTCAAACTTTAATAGCGTTTTAGTCAAAGAAAAATAATTTAATGCTGAATACAGTTGTACAGATTTTTCTCCTGTGTTGACAAAGCTTGGCCAGACTCATAGTGTGCATTAGCAAGTTATATAGCACACTCATAATTTCCTGGCTCCTGCCCAGACCTTCACCTACCCCTTCCAGTGCATACCTGTCAACCTTCCCATTTTGTCCAGGAAAGTCATGTTTTCCTGATTTTTTTAATGATGGTAATTAAGCAGGGAGAGGGTGTAACTGCTAATGCCCCACCCCGCACATTATTAGCACAAGTGGGGTGGGACATTAGGAGAGAGAGTAACTCCCTCTCCCTGCTATATCAGCCATGAACCCAAATCCAGTAGTAATGTCACTTCCAGTATTTGGAACGCAGAAGAACCCTATTTCAAATACCGGAAGTGACATCAGCTCCTGTATTTTACCTTTTTATTTCAGATTAAGTTGAAAGGGAGTGCCTATACCCCCTTGTTTTAATTAGATATCTGTTCTGACCTATTAGATGAGAGAGTTATTTATGGCAGGTAACCTGCAAAGAATGCTCACCAATACCCATTTGTCATAATTTTATACGTGTGTATTTACATGATATATCTAAATGTCCTCAAAAAAAATGTATTTCTGTTGTTGATCCATTTGATACTATGTAGTACACTTTTTTATAAATCAAATCGTAACTGAATCATAACTGAATATGAGTTATGTTGATTCATAGTATTCATTGTCTGCCATTAGAGTTCCTGCACCCAAAAGGACTACCTACTCTGGAGAAATCAGGCAGGCTTTCCCATCCCATGTCAGTAAGGATTCCTAGATGTCTATCCAATATAAATATCCAGCAATCATTCGCACATTTGCTCTCATTCGTTATGTGCAGCAAGCCAATTATTTGACCAATTTTAACCAAAATTAAAGCATTCAAGTTGCTAAAATGACTTGCACCTAATTATTTAGCATTTGCAGGTAAAAATGATTTTCCAACATGATGGAAACATTTTTTTTCTGCCAAGTATCACTTTAATACACTGTAGGAATCCCAGTGAATGCTTCCAGCTGTGACAAGAAAAAGGTCTAAGTTTGCTATAACGCTGCTATATCGGGAAAGCACATGCTTGGTAAATGATCAGCAGTTTCATGGAATGCTATATCACTCACACAAAATCATCTAATGTAAATGTAAAGATGTGCTGATAATTAAGTTTGGCTTTTAAAAAAACACTTATGAAAAAGGCTCATATACACAAAAGGCTCAAAAGGCTAGGGCTCATATACACACACGCTAGAAAATAGTCGTCAAGTGAATTCATCTTGGGTGACAATTGTATGTAAAATGGTCAGGACAAAACATCTGCTGTTTCCTATGTAGGAGGTTTGGGTCAACCCAAAAGCATAAATGTGGAGTATGGGGTACCAACATACCTTCATAAATGCAAAAAGGCTGGTTAATAAATATTTTATCAGCTGACTTCAGCCAAACGGCGTGGTAAAATTTCAGCAGTAGGGCAGCTGCCAGCCTACATGAAAGCACTAGTGTGAACCTAACCTAAGTGGTTTACTTTGGCAATGTCTATCTAGTTTTTTTTAATGGTTATAAATAATTGTGCTGTACATAGCATTGGGACTCTCTGACCTTGCTTTCTAGCCTGTGTACTCTGACGTGATCAGCTACGTAGTCAGGTTGAACATTTGGTCACTGCCATGTTAATTATGCTAAATGCACTGTGTGTTAACAGACCTAAAATGGCCATAAACAGCTCGATTCCCAGGTGATAGTTGTGCAATTGATTGCAACAGGGTGATGCAAGATTTGCTGAACAATCGTTACGCAATCCATTTTGGATGCTCGATCCCTGAGGATGCCATGACGAGGGTCCCTATGCAAAGTAATAGCGTTTGAACAGGGATTTACCAACATGTCGGATCACTGTTCAATCGACATTTTGTTTGAGCGGGATCAAGCGCTTAAGGTAGCCAGCATTCAATTCCCGAACAAACGATCTCCGTGGGCTATCTATTGTTTGGGAAGCGAACACTAAGGGCCCCCATACACCTTTAGATTTCTCTGTCAGATTTCCTTTAGATCACCTTTTGTTTTACCAAAACCATATAATATGAGGGACTTTCTAAACAATCAAGTCTACATGTGTTCAATCGCAGAGGACCCAATACTACTACATAGTTTCCGGTAGATCTAAAGGATATCTGACAGAGAGATCTAAAGGTGTATGGCCAGCTTAAATCGAGCAACATATGGGGACCTTTAGCTTGTACTCGTGGAGAAACACGCAGTGTAGCAGGTGACTGCTCTGCAACTGCATATATTTAAAACTGGGGCAGTGTTGCCACCCCACACAGACAGACACCTAGACTAAAAAAACTGATAACCAAGTGCAACAGAAGAAAAAGAAGACTTTTAAAAAGTTGTAATAAAGAAATATACATTTTAAATAAGCCGCTGGCTGGACTAAAGTGTTTTCTAGATTAAACCTTTAGGCTAAATTTACACTATTATGGAAACGAATAGTCACTCCGGCTGCAGCCGGTGAAACGACCTGTTTAGATGACGACCCCATGGCAGGTCTATCAGGAGATAGCCCCAAACCG
>CM070032.1:159984381-159994683 GCA_036250615.1 Ptychadena robeensis
GGACATTCATATGCAAATTGGGCTTGGAGAGGGGTGACATCAGCTTGCTTCAGTGAAGAAGCAAGCTTAGAGCATCAGATTCCCTGGGACAGCACAGAACAAAGTGTGCTGCTGCGGGATCTGAGCTTAGTTGGACGGCTCCATCTCGTCAATTGCAATACTGACAAGAAAGTGCTGGACGAGATGGAGCCGCCAGAAGCACTAGGGGGGTTAACCAACGTTTTTTGGAATATAGAGTGGTCACCATTCAAAATCTTTTGATGTGAGTATTTTTATAATTACACCAATGGAATTAAATACGGCATAAATACTGGAAAAGTAGGATGAAAAAAGCCAAAGAATGCTGATTTTTTTTCTTTTTTTAGTGAATTAAAAACAAAAAGGTTTGGCCGAAGACTAGTTGTAACTTTGACCATATCAAGTTCTAAAACATATACCAGGAAGACAGAGCAGTGAAAATCTTATTGTATAATCTGAAAATCAATTAGTTTTTTCTGAACTTAATCTACCGAAAATGATCATAATCAAGCCTGAATTGTTCAGATTGGAAAATCAGATTTTTGAACTAGTTGGCATCCAATAAAATTTTGGAGCATACTCACACACTTTTATCTTCATAACTGGATATGAATTGAATGTAACTATTTTTAATCAATTTGAATCAGTTTTGTCTTAATCCAATCATTAAATTGTGTTCAAGTTTTATTGTGGTTATGGTTTGGGCCACCTGGCTGATCTGGCTTAAAAATATTTCTAGTCACCCCAGTATTGTTACACACCGAACCTTGTATGCATTATCCAATTATCCAACATGGAACGCCTTCGACTGTTGCACTATTTTGGCTTGGTTTGTATGTTTATCAAGAAATTTATAATACTTTTTACTGTTTAAAACTCAAATAAATCCCCACATACATGCTCCGATTTTTCTCCCGACCGATTTTTTGTCTGATCGGGTCACCCGATTTTCACTTAAAATGATATGGTCAATCGGTCAGCTGGCACGAAAAATCGGAATTCGAATTATCACCGATCGATAGGCCCAAACTATTTTATTAACAGCAGATCAACCAAAATTTACGGACAGGCCAAAGCTTCGGGTACATAATCCCGATCGATCACTCCGTCCGACCACACTGGTCGATCGGGCAAAATTCGTACGAAAAATCGGAACGTGTATGGGGGGCTTAAAGCTTTATTGCCTAAACAAAATATGTATAGAATGACAACAGTGCTTCAGTACCTGTTAGCCTTCATATGAAGGCCTATGTCCTTGTGGAGCCATGTGTACCCAAGACCAAACAAGTACAAAGGACTTGTGATGTTTTCCCCAAAGGAAATGGTTATTGCTGTACACTGCTGGGACCACACTTCTCATTTAATTACCAAATACCATAAATTCTGTTTCAAGTGCTTCTGACTTTTGACAGCTGAATGACAGGGCAGAGGCCAAGCATCAGGCTCTCAACTTGGAAATAGTTTGAGGCACTTTGCTTAGCATCCCTCAGCCTTTTTAGGGACATAACACAAGTTAATGGTAGGCCACTTCCTTTGCTCTCATACCATTGCAATAATTCGCTGTGAGTAAAAAAGGCAAGAGACTAAATATAATATAAGAAATATACAGATATATGTACACTACTGGCTGTAGTTCATTTAGCAGGGAGGGATAATTACTGAACTGTCACTGATGGACGGTTGATCTAAATGTGCAAAAGAACACAGAAGTTACATAGCAAGAACACTTTCCTAGATAAAGATACCTTCTGGCTGCTGTGAGTTACCAAACTGTTTACTTTGCCTTATTAAATAAGCCACATCTTATGTTTGTGTTTCCGTTCCTGGTGTTCATACAGAATCTAAGTCTTATACATACATACTTCTTCATAAAAACAGCTTATAATTTAGCTTTTCGGTTTCCCTCTAATGAAGCAAAATCATTTCCAAAGGCAAGCTCTCTTCTGCCTGTAATAAATCTCCCAAAAAGTGGCAGTGTTCTTCAGCTGTCACCACCCTGTTTTATTATACCTGGGCCTGCAGGCCTGTGCCACTGATTTACTGCTCTTCTCTAAAGCTCTGACAATCAAGCAGTTAAAAAAATCACTTCTGAACACCTGGGAAATATTTTTTAGCTATACTTTAGGAAAAGCCCTCTGTTTTCTAGAGCACTGTAATAAGTTTTGAACAAGTAAAAACCCAACTACAGTGCTGACAGGAAAATGGAAATTACCAGACAAAGCCATCTATGTTCCATCACAGAGCTGGTAGAAATACCTTACCCACTGGTTATGTCACATTTCCTCCTGTAACACTGATAATAACATGGCTGATATTAGCATAATCTGACACCGGTGTGTTATTTAGAAGATTCTAAATTCTAATTTGCAATCCTCCCTCCTTTTATAATTAAAAAGCTAATAGTTAAAATGGCACAATGCAAGAAGCATGTGCAAGCTGTCATCAATGGTATACAGTAAATACTCTATATACCAATAAATTACATTTCAGAATATATAGGTGTTGTTATCACTCATTGATCTAAAAACAGCTCTCCATTGGTGCTGCTGTCTTTATTTTTCCATATGATCTTGCTTGTTTGTAAGTATGGGTTTCATTATAAATGATATTCTGGGTTGTAATACCTACAGGGTCATATACTTTATATATTCATTTTGTCATAAGAAATGTCATAAATGATGTATACTGCCACCTAGTGTTGAGAATGGCTCATACAGCCTCATACAAGACTAAGTAAATAACCCTATTGGGTGGCAGTATACATCATTTATAGCAACATCAGTACACAACCAGGCAGAAACATGAAGAAGAAAGACATTGCATATACAGAAAATAGACTCTATTTATTTCTTTGTTTAGGCAGAAAAAGTACTGCAATTCAGGAGACATATTTTAATTGTGGAGTACTCATTAAGCACTTAGGACTAAACTAAAGCCCTCAATACACCTTAAGATCACTCTATACAATTTCCTTTAGACCTACCAACATGGCCTTCCTGATAAAATACATAGTGACTGGAAGGTTTAGACAGGTCCTCATATTACATGGTTTTGATATACACAAAGGTGTATTGTACAGTAATTGTATGGTAAGATTGTAGGGTGTATGGGAGCCTAAAATATAATATATTGATATATTGCCCTTGGATCAGGTGGCATTCGTTTCCAAGCTAAGCAAGTACAGAAAATATCCAATATTCCTTTCATATAAATTAAGCTTATATTATATTATCTTACTGAGAGGTATAAAAGGAAAAAATTATTAGAATGGAGCCAGTGCATATACACCATTAAAGAGTGAATGTAGCCACCAAAAGACAAGAAGTACATTCACTTGTGGCAGATATTGGCAAGGAAGAAGAAGGACTGGCAGAACAGGATCACATTGCCAGCACCAGGAATGTTGGCAGTGGGAGGGAAGACAAGTGTTTATATTTAAGGTTTTGGAGAGCTTCACATGATTATGGCAATTCAAAGGTATGTATCTAAATAAATGTGTTTTATTTTTTTTAATTTTTTTTTACAAGATCACTTTAAACTTGGGTAGACAGGGTAGAAATCAGATTTTATTGTATATTTTAGCAGCACAATAAATTTTAAATATTTTGGAAAACTTGTTTCCTTGTGTGTTGCAATCTGCAAATTATACGATACTACTCCTTACCCTAATATACATAAATTGTTAAACAGTTGTTTTCTACACTTCTTAAGACATTTTAATTTACTTTACACTGTTGAAAATCTTTGCCAAAAGGGTAAAAACTATTATGGAAACACCGTTTTGTGGAAGCTGTAATAAAATCCTTGAGCTTTAGTGCCAGAAGGATGTTGTTCTTCAGGTGTTCAGTGATGTGAACTGCACACTCATGCAAGCAGCGGAATCTTGGCCAATTTCCAGCAATGCCACCTACTGTCGGCCTGTATGTACGAGCTCTGAGTATTTACAGAAAGAGATCGCAAACTTTGAGTGGGATGGATTAAGATTCTAGTAATTATATAATCATTTGTTTCCAGATATCTGAGTTACACTCTATTACATAAAGTGACCATCTTATCAAACTAAACTAATAAATATGCATATGAAAGAAGTGTATATGTAATTTTACTGCTGCCCACACAGAAACTGACACTTCCTAGAGTGTTGACCTCCCTGGTCCCCTACTGCTTTCACTTTTCTTCCTTTCACGTTGTTACTATTGAGTCATATAGTGACATGGCGGTCACAAGGAGGAATCAGTATGATTTCTACGGCAAGAAATAGAAGTATTTACAGTTCTTTTATATAGCATATACTTACTGACCACTTTTGTATCTTAATGAATCACTTCAAAGACAAAAAATCTAGAGGAAACAATATAAACAATACAAAACATTGAAAACCATTAATTGATACTCACTCATAAAATAGTTTTTAAAGCCTAAAAAGGGATCTGAGACATCCCAAAAACTTTCTGTTTTAAACCTGGGCGGTTTGCCCCAGGCACACTTTTGATTAAAGAGCTCCATGGGAATTCGTGGTGGATTACAAAGTAAGGTAACCTTTAAATGGAGCTCAATGGCGCCACTGCCTCTATGGTGTCATCAGTGATGCAGAAGGGGCGGGCCCAGAAAGGATCAGCAAGTCTGCTGATTTTCACGATCGGCACTGGGTTGCACAGGGTCGGCACAGTTACCCAATTAAGGTGAAGTCCAAACCTTCTGTATTGATCAATGGCTAACACAGTACAACACTTTACTATTGCTTGATGATTTATTGAAAGACAATTAGCAGACATCATAATCTATTAGAGCCCTGGACATGACAGAATATCCTTAAACACGTTCTCATGTTTTCAGGCATTGTTCAGGTCCAGTACAATTTCTTCTCCTAATCGTAGATCATGTACATTTTGGTAATTGTAAAGCCATGGGAAGGCTGGATGGCTCAAATTTTTATCAGGCTTGAGCACAAGCAAGCCCCATGAATGCACACGGCGCTTGATAGTGCTCAAATCTATTCTAGAAATCGAGCCGTGTATGCCTAGCTTATGTCTTCATTTGATGATAACGATAAAATAAGTATACTCTTGATAATATACACTCACTGGCCACTTTGCAATGTACACCTTGATAGTACAGGAGAAGACTCCTTTTACCTTATGAAGTATAACTTTGTGAAATGGATTCACCAGAGTGAAAAAAAATCAGATACTGTACGAACATGTCCGATCACTTTTCGATCAATGTTATGTTCGATTTTGAACCCTTTTGGTCAATCATATCAGGTATGCGGAAACCAATTTCCTTTCGATCTATTAAAAAACAATAGTAGTTTGCCAAATAGTAATATAGAACCGTGTATGGACACCCTAAAAGAACTAGCACCTTGTGTTCAAATTCAAACTGGTTTAGATATCAAACCAATTGGACCTCTCAGTTTAGGAACCAGAATACCATAATATGCTCTATTTAGGTCTACTATTACTTGTCTACTATGTTACAAATGTCAGTGACAACTACAAGATTTGCCAGCAAAGATAAGGGTGTATAATGGTATAACGGTTGTACTGGACATTTAATTGTTAGTGCATTATCTTGGGGAATACTAAACTTTTCCATTGTAGCTTAGCCCCAGAGACAGTTATTATATTGACAGTCCCAGTGTGCTTGAGCTCATCTTGGCAGATCTAATCTGAACTATTCAAATCTGACATTTAATATTATGTCCCACAGGAGACAAAACAAGTGCTTTCTAGATGACTTTACACAGATGTTTGGTATTATGACAGCAACACTCCTTGTAGCCATCTTGTTAGATAAAGATTGCCAGTTACAGCTACTCATAAGCAAAACGACATTTAAACAACTCACAATTTTGTGGCAATCAGGCATTCATTATTACATAGTAGTACATTTCTATTGCGTAGGGAAGCGAAATAAAATGCAAAATAGAAGGTTTTGTCTGCTGTTTACTTCTTAATTTCTATCAATCCCATCAATTAATTTGCCAGACTGGCCCCAGGCTTAAGGAATGAATAATCCACAATAAATTAACAGTCTAAAAAAAAAAACCCAAAAAACAACCAATATCCTCCTTAAGAAGAACATTTGATCTTGGAAAAATACAGTGAATTGCATTCAGCCAGTCGGAGCTCTGTGCTCCAACCGGCAGAGGGGGAGGTAAAGAAGGCAGGTATCAGCTTCCAGGTCCCGCACAGCAGAGCTGTATATGTGAGCGGGAAGCTTCAGTCCAGCTCACACACACAGGCAGAGGGAAAATTGGCCAGCACTGTGTATTCTCAAGCTGCCCACTTACATACACAGCAGAAGCAGAAGGAAGATCCACCTAGTGTTCAGCCATGGCCTATTGCACATTCTGATTTTAGGGGGAAAAGGTGCTTCTTAATGTGCGAAAAATATGGTCCATTGGAATTATGTATGTGTATATCTTACAAAGTTAAAGAAAAACACAATCATTCATTGGTCTATAGTCATTTTTGCATATCCCTCTGTATCGGAAAGAATTTAACAAATCCAGTTTACACTACATCATTCATTTAATGATTCCAGAGACAAAGTGACCTGACTTTTTCTACAGCAGCAGCAACACAGCAAGTTCAGCCAGCTTGGTGACCAAGCTGTTTCCCCCCCCCCCCCCCCCCCCCAACGCCCACCCTCCCCTCGCCAATGACTTGACAGTAAGCACTTATTTACACGGGCAACTGCAAACGCTCACAGACAGGATGCCCAGATGCTTTTCGACTGTCAGCAACCCGAAAAGTGCCCGCATAAATGAGCTGTCATGGATCAGCAACAACTTCATGAGTTTGTTTCTGTGCTCTCACCTTCTTTCAGCACTTATGAATAAGAACACAGGAAGTATTGAAGCTTTCTCTCCCAAGTCTTGATATTGAGTGACATAAAGTTAAATTTCAATATTCTGTACTATCCACATTTACATTGTATTCACTGATGTTTGTACACCTGCATAGAGTTAAGTTTGCTCCTAACCAAGTCAAAGCTTTTGTCTAGGCACCTTAACGGGGCATCTGCAAGCTTTCAGTATAGTGCATTTACCTGATTAAGACATGATAAGATGTTACCTAAAACTGACAGCAAGAGAATTAGTGTTATTTTACCCTTTATTCATATACCCAAGAAATCTTTCATGATCCTGTCACGCAAATGTTTATTTTAATGAAGACAATAGAGCTCTACAAGATCACAGCGAATGACAGCTACTAAGAAAATATAAACTCCCATCTGTCTGGCATTCAATGAGCGCCTTTGTGTGCTAGTGTCCTTTCTGCTCCTTTTCTGAGCTGTGAGGAAGCCCCTAAAGCTTGATAGAACTCAGGCCCCCCATCCATCTTCAGACAATAGCCCTGGCTGACATCACTGCCTTTCATTCATCTTCATTTGTCCAATCACATCCTGTCATTCTTATGTAAATTGGACACTTGAGGATGCATCTTTTCTGCACTCAATGATAAGGTGGAGAAAGGCTGTCAAAGGCCCCAGGGTGCCATCACAGACCATAGCCTCTGTGTTTATTTTGTGCCTTGTCCTTTGCATCCAGGCTAATGTGTCTGACATTTACATCCAGCTCAATGGGAGACAAAGTAATCCTATTTCTCAGCTCTCACTATATCCTGCATTGAAGCAGTACGTTCCCTGTGGATATGACACTTTCATTATCTTCACAAGAGTTTGGACAGCTAAAATTAGCTTTTAAAATACAAGAATAAGAACCATGTTCACGTGAGGTTTATGTGGTCTTTGAAGATTATGTAAGCACATTTGCAAATGGTCATTTTCATCCTGTCATTGGTTTGAAATAAAACCAAAAAGGTTCATTTATACATAAAGTGAAGACTAGACAATTAAATATGTTCTCTCATTGTTGTTTAAAAGTGAAAAAGTGCACCTATAATATCATTATATATGATTGAAGTCAAGAGAACTATAACGTCAATGTTGTACATCAGAATATAGACAATTTTTTTTTACACTTTTCAGTCCCATCGATCCTTTGTTTAAAGGGATTTGAGGGTGGCAAGGGGATTTTTAAGGCATTCCTGTGGAATGCCTTAAAAATCCCCTTTCCACCCTGAAATCCCTTTAAACAAAGGATGGGTGAGACTGAAAATTGTAAATATTTTTTGTATATTATTGTTGGGATGTGGCATCTGTAACTTGGAGGGTCCACACATTTTATGAGAGTTGTACATCAGAGTATATTTCTGATTCACATATAATTATACATATTTCAGATACACATATAATAATACATTCTTGTACTGTACTTATTGAGACTCTGAAATAACAAAGGTAATCACATTTGTAATACAAGTAACAATTTGAAGATTTATTACAGGTAGATGTGTTCCTGGCAAGGAATCATACCCCTAAACCACTCAACATTCTAGATTGTCCAGGTAAAGTATTTCATACATGAAATTATATCCAGATAAGAATTCTTATTTTACAGGTTTCAATAGATTGTACAATGGCAAGGTTGGAACAAATTGATAAAGCAACCATGTGTTCCTAGAATTGTTACTTGTTATCATTTTTTTTTTAATAACTACTTTTGCCACAGATCCTGTAATGGTCATTGTATAGGTTGTTCTGCATAACAATCGTTGTCATCTCAATCTTCTAATTCAGCTGTCAAATTCCAGAGCTTGTATTGCAGTTTCCTAATTATTTTAACGTTATATAGATCTTACCTTGTCTATTAAGTCGGGACGATTTGTAGCTGCTAATATCACCACATCTTTCAGTTGTTCTATTCCATCCATTTCTGTCAACAGCTGTGCTAGTACACGGTCAGCTACATTCCCAGACCCTGAACTATTGAAAGAGAAGTTCAATGAAAAAAACACAAATATATAAATTATTAACATATACAGTACTAGCAATGGTATTGAATAATCTTCATATGGTACTTACTAAAGAACTTTGTAGTGCATGTATGTATGTATGTATGTATGTATGTATGTATGTATGTATGTATGTATGTATGTGTATGTATATATATATATATATATATAAATATATATATATATATATATATATATATATACTAGATATTTAGCCTCATGATTAAAAATTAACATGATTACTACTGGTAAATAGTGGTGGCAAATTTTCGCCAAGAGAACCTTTGCAATGAGGTTAATCAGGTTAATCTTGTCTAATCAATTGATCTTCTCTTAACCCTCCTTCCTGTATACGCTAAAAACAGGATTAGCCAAACACACCACTATTGATTAATCAGTTCATCAAATTAATTTTAATTAATCAAATGAATAATCTGCCTCTCTATGAATTCTCTTGCAAGAAAACTTGCCATCCCTTCGAGTAAACCACTAGATTTATTCCCCATATTTTCTTCATAAAGGTGGCCCAGAGCAGACAATTAGCTCTTTAAGGTTTCAAAATAATAATGAATTTGCTTTCATGTCTACTTATATAGGCATTATTGTATGTACATAGGAACATGCAGGTGGTTGGGGGGAGCAGAGTGATCACCTTATTAGTGTGATTCTTTCCCTTTATTGTCTAATCAGCAGGGGCTTAACCTTTGCCCCTAACCAAGTTGTGATTCTGCAATGATGAGTAGGGGTTCTTAAACATATGGCTGTACAGAATTAACACTAACTTGGCAAATAAACCACTTCTTATATATCTATTCCTGTTGTGCATTTAGTTGTTTGTCTGGAGTTCAGATTGAAACCTAATATGGGAAAAACAGAGCCTGTACTTTTCCCACTATCTTGTTTAATTTCACTGCCAATAAAAACAATTACTTTTGACAACAGACAATTACACTAGCTTGTCAAGCAAGATAATACTCTATTCTCCTTTATTTCTTAAACACCCCCCCCCCCCCCCCCCCCCCCCCATCCAAATGTTAACCACCCCCTTCCATGATTAACATATCTACAACCTTCTCTTCTTGCACATTAACTTCTGTGCCAGCTCCATCCCCAGAATGACTTTTGGAAAACCCTCCACAATCAACATTTAAATTTGCTGCTCGACCCATCCAATATCTTATTGTGCTGTCAGTGTTACTCCCCTCTACATCCTTCTACTGGCTGCCAATTGTTTGGAGAATAGTGAAAACGTGATATTTTACAAATCTTTCTACAACTTTCCCTTCTATCATTAACAATAATGGATTTGGTGTGATGCACCTCTTAATCAGAGAACTATCTGCCTAACAATACATTTAAATGTTAATTGTAACTAGTGTTGCGCTCGAATATTGGAATGTCGAATATTTTGCGCAAATAT
>CM070032.1:159994783-160013247 GCA_036250615.1 Ptychadena robeensis
AGAGGATGATGTGGTCAAAATACTCATTTGCCTAATAATTCTGCACTCCCTGTATTGCAAAAATAATTTTCCCACAGCGAATATATACATATATATATATATGTGTGTGTGTGTGATTCATTTCTAAGATTTGTACAATGAGAACATCAAATTGAATATTAGCAGAATTATTTGCAAAATTCGCAAATTCGAATATTGCCTATGTCACTCAATTGTAACCTTGGTTTACATTTAGTCTCTTGGGGAATCCTTAGGGGGAAGTATCTACATTGAATCCCAAGCTATGACCAATTAATATAGCCAATATCAGACTCCACCAATACATTTACAAGTACTATAAAAAAGCTAAGGAAGGTAAAGACTAGCTCAAACAAGCCTGCCACAATGAAGAAGACAGAGTCACAAAAACAGAGTTGAGATAAAATAACTTAGCAAAACCACATTTACAAATATTAGTGAATGTATGTACACATGGCTTAGTTTACATGGTCATTTCTCGAGCTGCAGCTGCAAACTGAAACGACAGGGCACTTCTGGCCTGATTTTCTCCCAACTTTTCAGGCCGATTGACCGCCGTGCGAGCTCCAGCCAATCACCCAGCCGAAAATTGGGTGGGCCCATCTGGTGAGATTGACAAGGAGTTTCTTCAAAGTCGGGTAAATTCCCAGCCAATCCCCATTACTTTGAATGGCCGGTACACAAATGATGCCTGCCATTCAGCTGAGGTGACTGGTTGGAGAGGGTTGGAACATCTCTATCTTGTGGATTGCTGGTATGCAGTGGTTAATACCCACCAAACAAATCCAAGGGATTTCCCAACTGATGATAGAAATAAAGGCAACAAAGACTTATAGCAAGGAGAGGAAAGGTTGAGGGGAAACTGCTATATTTTCTTCTTAAATCCCACAAATTTATGTTAAAATCTATACTGGCAATGAGGATAAACATCACAGATTGCTGTGTATGGAATTACAGACACAGAAAAGTTGGAATGACCATGCTGCAACTACAATGGTTACAATAACATGGTGGACCATGCTTTAATGCAGTAGTTCCCAACCTGGAGGGTATGGAAGTATTCCGGGGGAGGGGTTGGGGCGCATCTAGGGGGCAGAGGCTGGGACAAGCCAATCTTAGAGGAAATAGCTTCAGACAGTAAGTAAAGTGCATGTAATGTGGGTTCCTCTGTGTGTGTGTGTGTCTGTTTGTCTCTATGGATGTATAGGTGTGTATAGTGTGTGTGTGCCTTAGTGTGTGTGACATATGATGCATGTCTCTGCATGATTGGTACACGATACTGTAACTCAATCTGAAACTGTGTAGTTTGAATGGGGGAATTGCGAACCACTGCTTTAATGGAAGCGGACAAGTAGCCTTGTCATTGTTGATGGTCAGATGTTTTGCATCTTCACCTAGAGGTCCCACAGGGCACCTTCAAAAGTCTTGTGGGTCTATGCCTACACCCAAAAGGTCAGATCTGTATTGACAACACACAGGGGACCTATACTATACAGAGAAGTTTGTTTTAAGACTGTGGCTGATCAGTATGTAATGATAATAATACAATACATTACATTTTATTTTGAGGTAGAGATTCAATTTATGGTGTAAAACTGCATTGCATGTGAATGACAGCATATATGCAAACATTATTATTGTTTTAGTGGCCTTTGTTTAAAGATAGTATAACAGAAACCTAGTGAATTATAAATCCGTTGAGTTTGTGCCAGTGTTTTTTAGATTTTTGAAAGCTCTGGAAAGTTTGCTGGTCAATATCCAAGAGGTTTTCATCAGTCATAAACTAAAAGAATCGTAGATTAAGCAGGATGTTTATGACACTGTGATCCAGTGTAGATGGAAGGGCAGGAAGCTGGGGTTAGTAATCCTGCCTCTTTTCACCGAAGCATGGAATGCTGAGCGGCTCTTAGCAGCCTCCCATTGACGCTGTTAGGAGCTGGAGCATGGGGCATCTCTCAGCAGACAGCCACAAATCAGATTGCTGATTAACTTTTCCTAGTTAGAAATATCTCAAGCATGACAGACTGAACTTTAACAGTGAAGATAAACTCTGCACCCCTGCATATTTCTTGTCCAAGGATCCATGAAAGATTTTCTTTTAAATTCCTTTCTCTGGTCCAGGAAAATGCTAATTTTTCTATTAAATATAATAAGGAATCTCATTTTATATATATATATATATATATATATATATATATATATATATATATATATATATATATATATAGTTAGGTCAAATCTATTTTTGTGCTTTCACCAATGTTCCTCATAATGTCATATGTAAGTAAGTCGGCATCAGATGACAGAGTCATGTAATTTGGGATAATGTCATATACTGGGTAATGGGTTAGCTTCCCTTTTTTAAGAGTTTTATCCTATAATTACACCAAAGGTCCTATTAGGTCTCTCTTTTGATTATGGACTGTATGATATATGAAAACCTCAAAAGGAAACTAGCCACATAGTCAATGGAAATGACATCTAAATAAATTAACTATCTTTAAACATCTGATGTGAAGACATACCCTTGGCCAGTGTTTTTCAGTGGAATCTAGTGGAGTGATACTTTGAGGGAGAATATGCAGAAATCTACTCGTAGTCTAGGCATAAGACATCACTGTGTCTTCCAACAAGACAATGACCCAAAGCATACATTGAAATTAGTCCAACAGTTTCATAAAGATACCAAACCCAAGTTCCTGGAGTGGCCTACACAGAACCTCGACCTGAATCCTATTGAGAATGCATGGCGGGTGCTCATCTATATACATGACTTACTGCAAGATAATCAATTAACACAGGGGGTAGCGGTGTAGCCCATAACGCCGTTAAAACCTAGTTTTAAGGTACATGCGCAATCATGGCCATCTAACTGGCGCATATCTTATATATACTGGCGCATATGTTATTCGGCAATCCCTGAAAATCCCTGAAAGGGATATTGGACATGACCGTAAATCACGGTCGATGTCTATTTCTTTGGATGGAGATGGCAGTAATGACCTTGGCTTTAAGAAAACCCATAACAGAATTCCTATTTTCAGCATGAAACATCAACTACATTTTCATAATGTGGCCTTTAAATTATAGATCCATTCCTTTCTCAGGCAAAAAGTGACTTTAGTCACTCTAGTACACTAAAAATATGACAGGTTAATGGGTTTAATACAGGGGATACTTATAAGGCTTTCCTCATTAGACAATTATATCTACAGTGAGGAACACTAAGAATTTGAACACCCTGCAGTTTTGCAAGTTCTCCCACTGAGAAATCATGGAGGTGTGCATGATGTGAAATTCCCATTGTAGGTGCATTCCGAAATCACATTGTATGATTTGTAAAGAATTTATATTGCACTGCTGCACATAAGTATTTGAACACCTGGCAATCAGCAAGAATTCTGGCCATCAGACTCAACTTCTACCATGAGCAGGACCAAAGAGCTGTCAATATTCTATGGGCAAGATTGTGGAAAGATTTATGGGGCAACTGTCAAGCAGCTTGGTGACAGTAGATCAACTGTTAAAACAATTGTTAGAAAATGGAAGAGGCTAAAGACTACTGTCAGCCTCCCTCGGATTGGGGCTCCATGCAAGATCTCACCTCGTGGGGTATCAGGGATGATAAGAAAGGTGAGGAATCAGAACCAGAACTACACAGGAGGAGCTGGTCAATGACAGAGAGCTGGGGCCATAGTTTCAAAGGTCACTGTCGGTAGAACACCATGCAATCATGGTTTCAAATCGTGCATTGCACGGAAGGTTCCCCTGCTCAAGTCATCACATGTCCAGGCCCGTTTGAAGTCTGCTTATGATCATTTGGATGATCCAGAGGAGGCATGAAGGAAAGTCATGTGGTCAGATGAGACCAAATTGCACTTTTTAGCAACAACCTCCTTCCTTCAGTCAGAGCAGTGAAGATGGGTCATGGCTGGGTCTTCCAACATGACAATGACCTCAAACACACCCCCAGGATAACCAAAGAGTGGCTCCGTAATAAGCATATCAAGGTTTTGGGGTGGCCTAGCCAGTCTCCAGACCTAAATCCAATAGAACATCTTTGGAGTGAGCTGAAACTCTGTGTTGCTCAGCAACAGCCCAGAAACCCACAAACAAAGACTTCAGGACCACATATTAACACTCATTTCTCAGCAATGTAATACAAAGAAATTCTTTAGAAATCATACAATGTGAATTCCTAATTTTTTTTTAAATGCTGTCTTTCACAGTGGAAATAAACCCCTCCATGATTTCTAAGTGGGAGAACTTGCAAAATCACAGGATGTTCAAATACTTCCTCATTGTAGTTATCACTTTGCTGGGAAATTACCTTTTAATTTACAAAATAAATAATGGCAGCTACAACACTATCTTTCCTAAAAAAACATTATTTATAAACACAATCAATTACATTCAACATCTTCATACTTTTTGCCAAACCATTTGAGTTAACCCATAGTTCTGAGCAATGCATGGTCACTAATATACAGAGCTCTATAAAACAGACCTATTAGAGAAAATAAATGGCAGTGCGTTCTTGTAACTCTCCAGTGGTTACATTGGAATTAACATGCTGTGAGTACCTCTTAGGCAAGAAGATTACAATTTCTAAACACATAGGCATGAGGTAAGTGAACTTCAGACAACATGACAATAGGTCAATGACCAGTCTTACAAAATGTCCTGTCCTATAGCAAATGATCCTTGCAGCTGCTGCTGATATATACAAATTATGTCATCCTTCCATTCCCATACGTTTCACAAACAGAAAATATGATATGAACGCAAGAAAGCAAAATGTTAGGAATTTGTGACGCAGGAACAGCCTGACATCCGTTGTTTAGATATGTCCATGCTGTGCCAGAAACTTAAGACAAGCAATGCAGGATTTGCGTTTATGGAAAACAGAGCTTTTGGGCTTACTGCGATGCCGGATAAGAATGCAAGAAGAAATGTGGAGAGATTCTTTTAGCCTCCTCTTATGGATAACAGCATCAGAAAATTGTGCAGGCCATGTTAGGGGGTTTACCGCTATTTGCTTCCTTGTTTGTCTATAATTAAAACATGGAGCAGCAACAGGTTTGCTTTGTCTAATTAGATGGAATGAATGGCGTCTTTCTACATTTAGTAGCTTTGCCAGCCTTATTAGGTAAGTGAATGGGATGCAGTCACCATGACTTACGGTACTGTGATGAATCTAAAACTATGTCCATCAGTCTTAAGCAGGGTACAGACGTGTAGATATGGGCCGGATCGATAGCCGCTTCAAGCGCCGTGCGCACTCACGGCCATCGATCTGGCCCATATAATATGCTGCTATTGCTGTTTTCGGGCAGGACCAATCAATCTCGCTCGAAAACAGGGATATCGGACATGACCGTTAAATACGGCTGATGTCCCTTGCTTTGCATGGAAGCCACGGGTCTCCAGGCAAAGCATCGACCAGCTGTCTCCCCGGCTCCGCTGGCGTGATCACATGACATCATCACACTGCTGCAGGGTTCATATCGAGTCGTCGATTCTGAAAGATTCTCTTTCAGAAATTTATTACAAAGCATCAAGCAGAAATTTATTTGTGCTATGTATATTTATGAGTTACTGTTTATGGGCAAAAAGTAAATACCAGGTGCACATTGAAGACTGTACTTGTAATTTGATAAGGTTGAGTTTTGCTGGTTAATTCAGCTAAACTTAGCTAAACTCTAACTCTGGCTAACCCTACAAGTGATCACGTACCCTCTGAATAGGTAAATGTTTTTCACACTATAAGACACACCGGACCATAAGACGCACCATTTTGAGAGAAAATTATGGGGAAAAAACAGAGACACAGCATTTAGATATCAAGTGAAAATACAGAATGTTCCAGCAAATTAGGCCTCAATGGATCATGCAGTATTCACTCCGTATTCTTCCAGCCAAAAAAACAGTTTCCAGGAGGGAGGTCTTCGCTGCAGCAGAGTGTGCAGGGCTGAAAATTTAGCATGTGTTAATACACTAGCAGTTCTCTGAAAACTGTGATCAACTTATGAAGATACACATTTTTTCAATCTGGCACTGAACAACTTACCCATGAGCAGCTATTTATATATGGGAAGCTTTTTGAGTCTTTGTTACAAAATGTATTGTAAATACACAGCTAATGCTATCTAATGCTAGCCATACACAGCCCGATAAATAGCCCGATCAACCAAGCCCGTCGAAGTTTGCCGAAAAAAGATCGGCTGTTTCTGATGATCTAAAAAAAATCCCCACATAGAAAAAATTATTTTTGAAAACGATTGTAACAGTTTTGATCGTACATCATAGTCGGAGTTTATCATCATTTTTGACGTCCAATCTTTCATTCAATGGAGATCAATGTAATCGCGTATGAATCGGTGTTCATTTAGTCGGCGCTACAAATAAAAGTAAGAAACTATGTAACCGGAACCAACCACCGATTAAATTTTTTCCACATGTCCCGATATGTGATGCCCCCCGATTATTTCTGCTAATTGTTGATCGGTGAAAAAGCTCTGTCGCCATTGGGAAACCCGATTTAATGTATATATGCCCGATTAACCAAAAACGTAGATCTCTTTGTTGAATCGGGCTATTTATCGGGCTGTGTATGGCTAGCATAATTGTAAAATGTGTCTCTCCTTTAGTTGGCCAGTGTGTTCAGACAATGAGTTGCTAATCTGCTAATGCAGATAAGACCTCTTCTTGGCAGTGGCTTTTTGGCTTGGCTGATGGGAAAGGAACAAATTTCTGCCTCCTGGGATGCATAGCTATTGCTCCCCGGGTGTCTGGGACTAAATAAAAAAATTTTTTATCTAAAAAAAAAAGTCTATATGAGCCTCAATCACCACACAATGAGTGTCAAAAAGCCGCAGGTTTAGGCAACAATGTATTAGAGGAATTACTGACAGTGATGGGATAAAAATATAATAATAACAAAATGAGTATAGATGATTCCAGATGTAAGTCTATAAATTATATAAACTCTCTCTCATTATAGTTTTATGATATACATCAGGCAATCGTGGGCATACTATGTTACATGTACATTATATGGCTTTAAGTATGAGAGTTTAGATATTTTCAGAGAAGCTTATAAGGACCCTGCACATTATAATTTTATGATATACATCAGGCAATGCTGTTATATGTTTTAAATTGTAACATGTAATAAGATAAATAAAGAAAACGTATAAAAAATTTGCCAACAGTTGTATACAAGGAGTGGAAAGATGGCAAAGCAGTTTCTTGGTTCTTAATCTCAGTTTTTAAAGTCACATAAAACATCTCATTATATTCTCAGACAAGTTGCATGTTGTAAACAAAACCTCATGTTAAAACAGAGATAAAATCTCAGATTAAATAACAAAGGGTCACCTAAAAGTTTTTAGTATATTTCCAACAAATAAAGGAAGATTTCTTCTTCTATTTATTTACAAGAAGCAGTTCTGATGATGGAGGTAACTTTGTCTATATTCACCATTTCTCATGATCAAAGCAATAATCCACTTACAGTTCCAATAATTGTTACCTAACTAAAATATTAAATCAAGCATAGAATCTGCGGGGTTTAGGGTTTAAGAGAAAAGGTGAACAAATTGGCAGGTGAACAAATTGGCATTGTTCAAGTAAAAGTCAATACGGTAAGCAGTTTCCCCTAGGAGATGTTCTCCTGTAAAGAGATTCATGGAGATTTATGGAGATCATTTGATTGGATGGTCCCTTTTTACCCATAGGATTGTTCAAATTACTCTCAATAGCCAATCAGGAAAGATCAAATTAATTAAGGCCTTTCTTTCAGGATAACTTTTTCTTGAAGAACTTGCCATCTCTAACTAGTCCAGTGGTTCCCAAACCTTCCTTGCAGGGCCCCCCTTTTCTGTTTATGAACATTATCGAGCCCCCCACCCTATTCAAACTACTCTAAGAGATGCTTCCCCCCCCCCCCCCCCCCCCCCCCCCCCCCCCCGCCACCACCACCACCAGTTGTACCTAAAGTTTCACTTAACTCCTTCCTAAGTGTGTATAATGTAGTATTAATACCTGTTAATATTGCCACTGAAATTCATCTATTACAGCTTTATGTGTTTAGACAAAGATGCTGCATAGCTGCCAGTCTCACACACACAACATTACCTGCTGCTTTCTCCATTGAATGTTCTGCCGCTCAGACTCATAAACTGTGATCTGAAGTAACCAGGAGGGGGAGTATGTCTGACAAAGTCGGCGTAGTAAGGTGTAGAAATATTTTTCTATTACTGTATGGGACTTTTGCATTACATAGTTATGCGCTTTGGTTTAGTTTCGAATGTCATTTAGAAATATTTAGTTGAACTTCTTTTGTGACCTTTTGGCCCCATCTGTGGTTTTAGTTGCAAACAATTTGTGAACATAAAGAGAGGGGAATGGATTGTATAATGTACCAAGAAATAAGAAATCAGGGCTGACAGAATTAATAGTTGCAAAAAGGAAATCAGTATCAAAAGACATACATTTTTTTTCTGAAATCTGTACTATTTTAAGTGGTAAAAGTTCAGGAAAAGTTTAAGGCCCCCCATACATGTTTAACCTCCCTAGCGCACTGCTGAGGTCCAGATTTCTGTACCAAAAGTGCACCATAGACTTCAATGGTACATTTTTCTTTATGTCGTAGGCCTGTAACTTCCCAAAATATGTCCGTACAAGGGCCCAATAGACATCCTGACTATAATAATGCTTGAAACAAACAATTATGTAAAATAAAAATAAAAATTTTAAGAAAAATAATGGAAAAAACCCCACAAAAATTAGGACACAAAACTATGCTGCTATGTACGAAATATCGCCAAAATAAAAAGTCTCTGGTTCCCCAGATGTTCCCATTTGCACTTAACCCTCTCTAACCTGGTGTGATAAAATTGCACCAGGGAAGAAAGGGTTACTGCAAATGGGCAAATCTGGGGCATCAGGGACTTTATTCTGGCGATATTTAGTACTAAGGGGGAGTTTGAAAGCAATTTTCTACATAGAAAACTGCTTTCATGCTATTTACTGTACAAATCTCCCGCCGCCTCCCCGAGTGACGTCATCACGTCACTCGGAGCGGGGGGGAGGAAGACACGAGCAGCCATGTCGCATGAAGGGGACACAGGACAGCGTGAGTATGCGCTCTCCCAGAGCCCCGCATTGTACTGGACGGCAGCACCTCGTCCAGTGCGATAGTAGCAGTTGGAGCGCTGGACGAGGTGCTGCCGTCCATAACGCTAGGGCGGTTAAATGTTCCTGTTTAACAGATTAATTCTTAAATCGATTGTCCGGAAATCGATGCCTGTACCAACACTGATCAAAAATCAGTTTCTCTATGGGGGGAAGGGGGCTTTTTCAATCGCAGTTCGATCAATAGAACCAACATTGATCATAAATTACGATCGAATCTGACATCAATCGTAGGGAAATCTGGAAGCCTTGGGTGTATGGGAGCCCTGGGTGTATGGGAGCCTTTACAGATTTTTTTTCTTTAACATAAATTTAAAAGCCCACCTCCCTATTTCAGTTCCTGTCTGCACCATTCATTAAAAGATTTGTAGCCTCCCAGTCATGTGAGGAATAGAGTTCTACAGCTAAGAATGCATGGTTCCATTTTTTGTTCATTTGACATAAAAGTCAATGGTATTAAATTTGGATTGTTTTTACCACTATGTATTGTAATTGATTCAAACAGAAAGATAACTTTTTTAGATCTAAATACCTATAAAGCCCATCAGATACATGAACGATTGACTGAAATTTACCAACATGTCCTATTCACTGGTTAATCAATTTTATGTTCATCCAGTTAAAGTTAGTTATAAATCCAAAAAAGGATATGATTGTTTTTTAAATGATCGAATGGACCCGTGTATGTCCAGCATTACTCATCTGTGTGATGATGCAACCCCAAGCAGAGTACAGTGGACCCTCAAGATATGACCAACAGCCAAAATTTACCACCAAAGTTTTGACTTACAACCATATTCCCGGACAGAAGTCAGTGTACTGTTTTGCCTGGGTGTTGCACCCAAGGACCCTAGAGGTGTCCAGAAACTTGCCTCTGAGCCCAGATATATAAGCATACATGGGGGTGTAAGCAAGGACCCCTTAGATGTCTTGCAATTTGCCTCTGTGCTGAGGACAATCAGTGCATTTTCAGTGTATAATGGCCCCAAAAAAGGTAGGACAGATTGAAAAAAGAAGATAAGAGGACAATTACAAATTGAGCAGAAGAAAGGTTGTGCAGAAATTTGATAGAGAGTTGTATGTGTGTGGCAGATCTTTCCAAAATTTACAGTACAGGAAAATTCACGATCATTACAATGGAAAGATTTGTATAGGGAAGCTTGTGTTGCTAAAGTAGTGATTACTTTTAGTAAAGCATGCCCAACAGTTCTAGAAGAAGTAAAAAGACTGTTATTCGTATGGATAAATGAAATGCAGATGGCAGTTTATTGTTTCACATATTTTACATCCTTTTCTATAATGAAAAGGTTAGGAAAGTGGTAATTTGGGAGGTCCAGAACAGACTATTGTCATTTTCATCAAGTGGTTTTGACTTACAACCAGCCCTTAGGAACGACTTAGGCATCTAAGTTAGGGGAACCCATAATCCTCTGGGTTCAAAGCACGTATGACACTAGTTTCATAATTCTTAAAAACATTACATACATAAATCCCCCTTTAACTGGAAAATTCATAGTAGATAAAGACATTACAGATTAATGTAACCTGAAAGGTAACTTGTGGCTCCCAGTCAATATAATGGAGAAACTTTACACAATGCACTATACACAAACACAGTGGAAACACTCCCTAATAAACAGCCCTGGCTTCATAATACCAATGCTTCTCTTCCAGAGCTAGTTTCATTTGGAGTACAAGCCGTAGCTTTTAGGCATTTGTTTAATTTAAACATTTCTTGGACAATGTGGTTTGGTAAATTGGTGCCAAACGTGCTGAAAAACACATTTTTTCCCTTCGCTTCCTGATGTAATCATTTCGAGGCCCCGGGTGTATGAGGCCATTCCTGCCAGGGCCTAAGATTTCCATATTTCAAACTGAAAGGAATCTGGCATGAAACACTTGACATTATTTCCTTTGCACATTCTTCACAAAGGCCAGCCAAACTATTTTTTCATTTCATATCAATAGTATTTAAAAGAATAACAGATGCTACAGTTAACCCATTTTCTCCTGAAAATTTACAATCCGGACAGAAAAATATTAAAAATAGTATTACATACATTTAAAAAGGAACATATATGGCTTTATGATTCATTTCTTTCTTATGGGTAGAACTAAGACATTTTAAACAACAGCATTTTTTGGTGCTGGGCTATTAAACACATAAATATATAGAGCATGTAATATTAACATGAGTTTTGTTTTAAAAAAAGGTTCTTCAAAAAGCTCAAGCTAAGTGAAGCTCAAATTGTGTACCTCTAAATGGAATAGTTATAGCAGTGCTAATTTCAGAAAATCCCTGTGTGCTACTGATCCTGTGCCAGGGGTACACTTTGTCTTAAATACTTGCAAATTTAAATTGTTAGCTCAAATAAGTCTGCCTGTTGAATTTATATACTAAGAATGAAAAGCAGGAACCACCTTTTTGGTTTATGAATGCCACTGAAAAGGCTTTGTGGGACTGCAGACATTTGACAAAAGAAGAGCCATTTCGCATCCCTGACCAATTTGGATAAAACATACTTCTGCAGTACACTTTTAAGTAACATATCAAAATGTATTTGTATAGTACAAAAATCTGCACTCAAAGTAAAGGTCCAACTTCTTTATTGTAAATCCCACATGTACACAGCAATTCTCCTAAGGTCTCCACTTGGTGTATTGCTGTGTACATGTCCGATTTTAATTTTTCAATGAAGAAATTGGACCTTTACTTCATGTGCAGATTTGTGTACTATACAAGTGATTTGGATTTGGAGATGGGTAACTACTCCAGCACTGGTGCATCCAACCCTGGTGGATCCTTATTTATGGAGGGTAATGTGGGTTGGACGGCTGTTTAAATAAAGCACATAAATGAGTTCCTTTACCTATACCAGTGGTTCCCAAACTTTCCTTGCAGCCCCCCCCCCCCTTTTCTATTCAGAAACATTATCAAGCCCCCCCATTCCTATGCAAACACAGATTAAGAATGAGAGCCCACGCCCCTCTGAATTACCATTGCGCCCCCCAGTTTGGGAACCACTGACCTATACCATTAGCTTCAGGTTTCACACAATGTGCACTTTACAAGCTACTCTTCATACACATGATAATCAGTGTTGAAACAAGTGATTACTTATATCTGTCAGAGATCACAACTTTGGCATGAAAACCTTAAAAACATTTACAACAAAGTGAGAAGAGCCCTACTATGGAGTAAAAGGGATATCTTAAGTGGAAACGAACTCTCTGAAGGAGGAACTGTTTCTACTGTGTTATCAAAGTATAGTGTGGTCTTGAGCTCATGCTTGACGATGCTCATTGCCACCAAAAGATGGGCTCCTGCAAAAACCCCATCAATTTTTATAGAAGTAGTGTGTGTGGAAACATCACTTTCCATACTTAAAGTGGACCTACCACCAAAAATCTATGTTTTTATGAATGGCACTAGAAGCGCCAATAATAGGGAGGAATGCAGTAAAAAAAATTCCTGTAATGAGCAATGGTTCGTGGAGCCAACACATGAAACACATGGGGGTGCAATAACGCGGGTGGCCACTGGGGGACGTTCAGTGATCTTCTATGGGAATTTTCAAAGCAGATCACTGAGAAATCTAAGCTTCCTGTGACGTGCTGCCCGATTTCTGCCGACAATGAACCAGGAAGTGAGGAGAGCTGCCAGATGATATACTTAAATTGTTCATTACAGGTACGATTTTGCTTTTTTTCACTGCATTCCTCCCTATTATTGGCATTTCTAGTGCCATTCATGAAAACATAGATTCCTGATGGTAGGTCCACTTTAAAAGGAGCTCCATTCAAAGGAAAGTGTAGTATAACATCTGCTGAATTTTCATATCTCTGACAATAGCGATAATATATCCAGATGAAATTCCCTTTCTATTTCTACTTGTCTTGGATTGTTTGCTGCATGCAACAAACTTTATATGTTCCCAGATCACATTTTCTATTCCCCTTAACAAGAAAAAAAATATATAAATAATAATAAGGAAGTGGAACCCTGACTTCCATGTGAAATGTCCATTCTTAAGAACTAACTCTACCAGCCGTTTGGGTGGACTCCCTCTTTTATTGGTATTTCCAGGCTAGATTAGTTTGAGCTCTGCTTCTGAGTTCTCTATGTAATAAGATCTGGCTTTTGCTTGCTCCTCTTATATCCTGACTATAAGGGGAAAAATCTGGCAGAGCACAGTGAACATCATTATATCTGAAAGAAAACAATGAAATCCCAGATTTTTTACTTGCAGGTGGCAATCCTAAAACAAAAAGCCCACATTGTGCCTCTATAATGGAATCAAAGTCATTGGGCAACTACTAGGCCTGCAGTATACTTCCTTTACTATGTGTGTGCGTATATATATGTGTCTGTGTGTATATATATATATATAAAAATACATATATACATTGGGTACGGAAAGTATTCAGACCCCCTTAAATGTTTCACTCTTTGTTATATTGCAGCCATTTGCTTAAATCTTTTAAGTTCTTTTTTTCCTAATTTATGTACACAGCACCCCATACTGACACACAGAATTGTAGACATTTTTGCAGATTTATTAAAACAGAAATATTACATGGTCCTAAGTATCAGATTCTTTGCTCAGTGTTTAGTAGAAGCACCCTTTTGAGCTAATGCAGCCATGTTTTTGGGAAAGAAGCAACACGTTTTTCACACCTGGATTTGGGGATCCTGCCATTCTTCCTTGCAGATCCTCTCCAGTTCTGTCAGGTTGGATGGAAAATGTTGGTGGACAGACATTTTTAGGTCTCTTCAGAGATGCTCAATTAGGTTTAAGTCAGGGCTCTGGCTGGGCCATTCAAGAACAGTCACAGAGTTGTTGTGAAGCCACTCCGTTATTTAAGTTGTGTACTTAGGGTCATTGTCTTGTGGGAAGGTAAGCCTTCGGCCCAGTCTGAGGTCCTGAGCACTCCTGGAGAAGGTTTTTGTCCAGGATATCCCTGTACTTGACTGCATTCATCATTCCCTCGATTGCAACTAGTCCCTGCAGCTGAAAAAACACCCCACAGCATGATGCTGCCACCATCATGCTTTTCTCCACACATACCACTTAGAATTAAGTCCAAAAAGTTCTAGAGAATCTTATTTCTCACCATCTTGTTATGTGAGTCCTTGTCAGACTCTTGTGAGTCCTTCAGGTGTGTGTTAGCAAACTCCATGCAGACTTTTTTATGTGTCTTTGATTGAGGAGAGGCTTCCTTCTGGCCACTCTGACATAAAGGCCCGACTGGTTGACTTTCTACAACTTTCTCCCATCTCCTGACTGCATCTCTGGAGCTCAGCCACAGGGATCTTTGGGTTCTTCTTTCCCTCTCTCACTAAGGCTCTTCTTCCCCGATAGCTCAGTTTGGCCGGATAGCAAGCTCTAGGAAGGGTTCTGGTCATCCCAAACGTCTTCGATTTAAGGATTATGGAGGCCACTCTGCTTTTAGGAACCTTAAATGGCGCAGAGATTTTTTTGTAACCTTGGCTAGATCGGTGCCTTGCCACAATTCTGTCTCTGTGCTCTTCAGGCAGTTCCTTTGACCTCATGATTCTCCTTTGCTCTTACATGCACTGTGAGCTGTAAGGTCTTATATAGACAGGTGTGTGGCTTTCCCTAATCAAGTCCAAACTGTATAATCAAACACAGCTGGACTCAAATAAAGGTGTAGAACCACCTCAAGAATGATCTGATGACATTGACCGCACCTAAGTTAAAAATATGAGTGTCACAGCAAAGGGTCTGAATACCTAAGTCCATGTGATATTTCAGTTTTTCTTTTTTAATAAACCTGCAAAAATATCTACAATTCTGTGTTCTTCTGTCAATATGGCGTGTTGTGTGTACATTTATGAGGGGAAAAAAAACCTTAAAAGATTTTAGCAAATGGCTGCAATATAGCAAAGAGTGAAAAATTTAAGGGATCTGAATACTTTCTGTACCCACTGTATATGTGTGTAGAATGGTTCAAATATGTAAAACAAAAAAAAAGTTTTTCTTTTTTTAAGTTCCAGCTGGGAGCTACAGTATTGCTTCCTAGGAGGCTGAAATGTGTATAATTACCTCCACCCAAGCCAAAGGGCCACTGCCAGGAGGGAGATCTGAATAAGAACTAGGAGTACCCAATCTCTGAACCCAATTCTGAGACACGTTTTACAATCCGGCATGAACAACTAACCCACAATCTTGGTAAAGATAGTTGATAAATCAAACATCATTTCGGCAACAGAGCACTGAAATATTGCCTTGATTTTTATACTACATATTTGGTGAAGAGTTGTTCATGGTTAGAGCATAGTTTCTTGGTTTGGTGAAATGAGTCTAATTTTTATGGGTTTGAAAACCCTTATACACTCAGCATTGAGTATATTGTACATGATCTGCTACTCATTGTGGACATTAATCTTGTTTTTCAGGATATCTTCTATTTCTTGCTATTTACAACTCATGAGACGTTTTGTGAGAGATTTGGTGATCACACCTTAAATATTATAGTAACCAGACATTTCAGAAAATACATTATAGCTGTTTTACATTTTTGAATTGGACACCTGAATATCCAAGGGTTCAAAAATCAAAGATAGTAGCTTTACTTCTCCAGGATCTAAAATGCTGGCATCAGAAATATACATGAAGAAGGTATTTTTTTGTATAGCAGTTCTCCAGCATCTGAACTTCTGACAGGTGAGTATTGAGTCTATTTAATGTATGTGGGTTTTTTATTTTGTTTTTAAAACCACTTTATTTCATGCCTTGTGGCATATCTTAATTATCTATTTGATTTTGATCCATTGTGGCATGGAGGCGGAGACCTAGTACCTATTGATCCTAGCACCAGGAGTGATTTCAACAAGTGGGACTAGGTGAGTGCTGAAGTATGTTTTTCTTGGACTGAAGATTTTATAAAGGTATAGTCCCCCATATCAATGCCCAAGTGTTTCTCGTGGTTTTTCCTTAGTTTTAATGATCTATAAATGATAATAATAACATTATAAAAGATATTTGCAGCCAATCTGCAACACTTGCTATCTCCTGTTGAAAGGAACTTCTGAGAGTTATTTAGAGTATAAATACTAGCATGGATGTTAGCCATAACAAAAACCAAACACAAACTAGAAATACAGTATGAATTCACAGTAACCGTTCAGCGTGAAAAACGGAAATAGTGATTAAGGAAACAACTCCTACATGTTTCATGCTTGAGAAAAGTCTAATCATGGAGTGCTGAGACTAAACACTTTCTGGTTATTTATAGCAAAAGTATCCCATAATTACAACAACTGCGGGGGGGGGGGAAACCTAAGGAAGCTTGTAAAAGAGTCTGTAATTAAAGGATAAAATTGGCTAATTTATCTTCTTAAATGGAGTGATGTGATGTGTAAGTAATTTACAGGGTACAGATAGGCTGTGAAATATTGGTACTTTTCTGGCAATTACAAAGCACTCAAATTACATACAGTGAAAAGTATATGCCCTATGCCTGAACAGTAAGTGTATATAAATACACACACACCTTTTTTTTGGACTATGGCACACACTTTTTAACCATTTAAACCATTTTATGGTCCGAAAATGTAAAAAAAAATGTTGTCCTATACATCTAATTTAATACAGCTTTGCGTAATATGTTGGCTCTATATAAATAAAAGTTAAAAATAATATTAATCCTGGGAGCAATAGCTCTCATCCCAGAAGACAAGGATTTGTTCCATGCCATCCAGCCAAGTCAAAAGGTCACTGCCAAGAGGGAGTACCTATTCTCTGAACAAACTGACCAATCAGCTGGGTGAATTAAGGCTATTTACATAGCATAAATGGTGTATTTACAATTAATTCTGCATTGCAATACAAACAATATGTGAAACAGACTTATCTCATATGTAAATAGGTGCTCATAGTTGTTGTTAGTGCCAATTTGTCTCTCCAGAAAATGTGTCTCTCCATAGTTTGGTTAATTTGTTCAGAAAATGGGTACTGCTAGTGTATAGACACATGCTAATGTTTCAGCCCTTCACATTCTGCTCAAACTAAGCTCTGCCTCCTGGCAATGGCCTTTTGACATGGCTGAAAGGAATACAGAGCGAATACTGCATTGGCCAGGCCTGACTAGTTTGCTGAAACATTCTGTATACTCACTTTATATGTTAATTTTACTTCAAAACCATGGGGTATGTCTTATGGTCAGATGTGTCTTCTAGTTTAAAAATGACGATAAATAAATTATTTTAAAAAATATTTCTTCACTTAGGTCATGAAAAATGTACACAGTTAAAAATGAGGTACATAATATTTATGCCAAATTTAAACCATATCAACAGGTATAATGTAGCTAAATACATTCAAAATAATGTATGCCATAATTATCTAATAATCTCATATTGGTATAGTGAAAAGTACACCTTTACCCAGACTATTTACAGTATCTCACAGAAATGGCATATTGTGGTAAATAGTTTAGTTTTTATGAGACGACACTTAAGATATGACATAAGATATTTACCACATATGTGTCATATCTTAAGTGTCGTCTCATGACACTCAGGGCTCAATACCGCGAGTGGCCACTGGGGGTGTTTACAATGGTTTTCTTTTGGAATTTTCGTCTGTGTAATATCAATGGAGAGCTGAGATCACAGAACTACCCGGCTATATCAGCGCTCTTATGATGTGCTGCTGCGGCTGAGAGAAGGGGCTGCAAGGGATTTTCTTAAATTACTCTTTATAGGTACGTTTTTTTCCATGCTTTCCCTATTATTGGCAATTTGCCATTCATGCAAAGATGTACTTCTGGTGGTAGGTCCACTTTAAGTTCATTGCAAAGCCTCTGAATGTTGTACTGGCACCAACATTGCTGGCAGAGGCTTCAAAGAAACCCCAATAATTCCAAGTAAATGTATTAATAGGAAAATGTGTTTCTTAAGCTGCTCGCCTCCTTTTTGGAAATATTTGCAAAGCCCGTGAATAAGAAATTCCCATTACTCTGATTAGTATAAAGGCATTTGTTGCAGCATTCCTTTGAATTGTCTTTGCTTCCAAATAAGTCACACATTTTCAGTTCAGAAGACAGGAGGATCAGAAAAATACTGTTTAGTGGTGTTCATATAAGGATCTTTTTTCAGCTGGTAGTTTTCAGCTTCATACTCATCTAACATTTCAGATAATTCATTAAATATTGCAACAGTCTTGTCTAAAGGTACCCATACACGTTGCGATTTTTCGTGGACCGATTCGATATTCGATTTC
>CM070032.1:160030955-160055083 GCA_036250615.1 Ptychadena robeensis
ATACTAATTTGCCTAATAATTCTGCACTCCCTGTATATATATATATATATATATATATATTTATATATGTATATATTATTTTCAAATGAGTTTGTTCTAAGTTGAAAAAGTGTGGCCACCCTGGGTCTAAGTCATATTAACACTGAGGACATTTATATTGGGGAAAGCCAATTAACCTACCAGCATGTCTTCGGAGCATGGGTTTGTATGTAAGCAGGTAAATAAGCAAAGCATCTACTCCCTACTGAGAATTCTACTGACGATTAATCATATACACATGTTAAACGCAAAATACTTATTGAAGTGTCTGATGAAACCTGATGACACTTTTTAGAATATGACCAGAGAAAAACATTCCAAAGTCTATTCTTACATTAATCAAATAATCATTTAATAAGGTTACACAAGGTCTTCATTCTCAAAGCTAGCAAGCCATAAGCATTAGATAAGTGAAGAAGGAAAAGTAGTTAATAATGTTTTTTCTTTTAAGTCAAACCATGACATTTCCTAACCACCGTACACATATTAGTTCTAAATTTGAATGTAGAACTTCACCGAGGAACCGAGTTCTGTTAGTTGACAGGAAAATATGCAGTCAAATAACTTCCCCACAGTGATTTTTTTCATGTCTGGATTTAATATTTGGGAACTGCAATCATTTTGAAATCTGCTCCTTCCTTTCATACTTGTCCACTTGCCCTAGGTTACCCCATTGAAAGAGGATGTGGTTTTGTGGTTAGTTCATATTCTTTCCTGGTAGCCTCAGCTTTATTTGGATGCTTGTTACATGTTAAATATTTTGTAAGGGTGCACAATTATTTTCCGAACAATTACAATTTCCTAAAATGCAATTACTCTTATATTAAATATGAATGCAGCCCTTGACAAAGTAGTTAGGTCCTTTGGAACGAAGAAATTTTCTTGGCTGGCAACGTACTGTGGGTGGATATACAGTGTTTTCACAATTATTTATGGGGCAGGAAGCCTTACAATTTGTACCAGTAAGAAGCTAGGACTGCCAACAGCCCCCAGCAAATAATTGTTATGCTCCCAAGAGACAACACAATCATGCACAGACATCTTCATAAAGACTCACAAACACACACAAAAAAGAAATATAAAAACAGAACGTTTGGAATTGTTATGTTAAAATATAATATCATGTGTTCAAGGCTTTTATATTATTGTTCTGCAAAGATAATTTTTAATTTATCTGGTACAATATCTCAGTATTAATATGGGTACCCCCATCTATAGCAGGTAGCAGTACTGGTGGTGCCACCAATAAAACAGCATGGGCTTCGTCACTTTTGGTGCCGTCAAGTGTACATCAGCACATTTCACCAATATAGCCATATCACTACATCTAGCCATACACGGTTCAATTGACTGTTCAATCGATTTAATTCGATCGATTATTTTGGTCGATTGAAAATTGAATCATGTCCACATTGAACGATAGTTTCAATTCGATTAAAAATTTTAATTTGCTCGATCAAAATTTGATCGGACCAGTTGGAAAATTTTTATTGATTGCTACCACATCAAGTGTAAATTAAATACTATTCCTTGTCCTGACCAATTGTGATTGGATCCAATCAATTAGCATACTGTTCTATCTACTGGTAGGCAGAATAGGATGTTTGTATGCTTTTTGTGACTGTAGTCAGACCACTATGATGACTCCGCATAGGTTAGGTTATCTTGAGGCTGCTATTGCAGTAATGGAAATGTTACCCATGAAAAAAAAGTTGTCATAATAGGTAGTGAGCTGGAATGTGATCGTAGTGAAAGTATGATGCAGCAGAGACTGCATAGAGAGACTACATACTCCCGCCCAAGTAATAAATGCCACTCAGGTAAGTCGCCACTTTGACTGTAGTCAGACCACTATGATTACTATGCATAGGTCAGGTTATGTTGAGGCTGCTGTTACAGTAATGGAAATATTTAAGATCGAACACTCACTGTGGTGTGTCATTCAATTCAATTACAATCGATATACGATTGAATGGTTGAATACTTCAAATTGAACCATGTATGGCTACCTTTACACTGCCTATTGATGCTGACTGACGGAGAGAATGGTATTGTCCAGTGTCATGTCACTACAACAGATGTTCCTAGCTTTCGAATTGCTTTTGTGTCATCAAAAAGACAGAAACATAGGACTTGATTTTAGAAGATGCACTGTGATGTTTTTTCTTTTTTTCTTTAACCAATAGGTGTTTAATCTCTGTAGTTTATTTTAAAGATGGTGCTGTAATGTTGCCTATAAAAGGCGTTTTAAGGTAACTACATCTAACTGTGCTGAGCATTTAAAAAATGAAATCAGTTGATTACAGCCATATATTAAATAAAATGCAAAATTCCCAATCCAATCAAACATATTATTAATATACCGTATTTATATAGCGCTGACATATTACACAGCGTTTTACAGCGCATACCGTATTCTTCGGGCTATAAGACGCACCAGACCATAAGGCACACCCAGTTTTTAGAGCAGGAAAACCAGAAAAAAAAGATTTAATAAGTTTTTACATCAATTGGGTTAATGCAATGGATTAAATGAATGCAATATTCAATTTAGCCAGTAAATGTCACTAGCAGCAGTACACTCTCAGCACAACATTATCCACACTGATCGGGAGAAGAGGGGGGGGGGAACAGCTGCAGAGTCTACTGCTCTTCTCTTCTCTTGCAGAGTGATTGCAGTTCCCATGGACACGGTGAGAAGTATAGATACCTATGCCTCTCTTCATTGCCTATGCCAGCAGGGCTCTGAGCTCTGCTGGCATAGGCAATTATGCAGTACAGATGGTAGAGCAGGACACAGGCCGGCATCTTTAAACTGACAGCTCTTCCAGCTACCTGGCTAATCTCGGTGCCGGGAGAGCTGGCAGAAAGCAAAGGCGCGATGGTTGAGTCATGATCTCGGGTTGATCGAACTGGTACCGACCCGTGTATGGGGGGCTTAAATCTTACCGGCCAAGCTAGTAAAATACTGTCCAAGTAGCAACCCTACCACTATCACAGATGGGAGACTTCAATACAATGATGAATATCTCTAGATATGAGGAGAATGTGACTTCCTCAACATTACAAAGGCTTTGATGGACTGGGTAGGTGCCAAGATGCTGGTGGGAAGAAGGTAGAAGGAACTGTTTACTGAATAGGTATGAGACAGTGTAACTCTCAAATCCAAATCAGGGTTGTGGCAACAGACTGAGACATTTCTGCCATCATACTTTCATACATAAAGCTAATATTCTGTTTCTCTCTACAAATATTAGGAGTTAATGATAGTTAACCTATAACTAATGAAAGTGTTTGACAAAACATTTCATACAAGGGAAAGGATCTGGAAGAACACACATTTTCTATTTTTCTTTGTTGTTAAACAACTCAAGTGTGCAAACCTTTTCCAGGCAGCTAAACTGGTCATTTATTCATTTGCAATCTGGGACAACTGTTATTTCGTTTCCATTAACCAAGAACAATGTAGCTGTTGTTAATTATCTTGTTTATGTGGCGCTCTCTGTTAAAAAAATATATAAATAGATGGCTTTGGTCTGCTAAAGACATTGAATGTATTTGGTTTCGTTTTTTTTTAAAGCTGAGACGCCTAATGTGAGGTATCTCTGCAGCAAAAAACTGGCATAGGTTCTGGTAGGCATGGTAAGGAAAACCAACAAACAAGCATGCCCTCCTCCAGGTCATACTCCCTTTAGGCATAGAGGCTGAAAAAGCCTGGTAATGGGAGGGGTGGGGGTGACAAACTGCATTGCTTTCCCCTCAGGGCCAGCCAAATAAAGACAGGAGACCAGTGTATGCTCCAGCCTCCTTCCAGCCAAACCAGGCCTCAAACCAATGCTCAACGAGAGTAAGACCCCTTTAAAAGTGGGGAGCCTCGTCCCACAACTTGGCCAGTGTTGTGGAGTTCTGTGGATGGGGGGCTCATTGATGACATTGGGGACCCTTTTAACATGGTGAATCCTTCCACAATAGATTTCCATTAACCGAATACATATGCAACACGGTAATCCTCTCCCAACAGTGGAAATGTTCCCTCCCTATTTCTGCCCCTAAACGAGTCTCTGACACATTTCTGATCACATATTTAAAAACAGCCTCATACACGATCAGAGATGACCGGCTGACCTGCAGTGCCCATGCACACTGACGGATGTCAACATAACCGGAAATTATGTCATATACGGGGACACCCAGCATACCGACATGCATAGTGAGCATGGGAACTGCAGGTAATTTTGTCAGTGCCGATTCCCATGCTCACTTCACATGCAAATATGCACTAGTGAGTATGGGAACAATAATGCAAGTCAGCCTTTCAGCTCTCATCTTGTAGCCACCTGTATTTACAATCCAAGAATAGCAGGCTGACACAGCCACGACCAGTTTCATTCAGTGTCGGAGACAACAAGGGAACATTGGAGTATACACAGGGTAATGGTCAGGAGCCTATTACATCATGGGACACATTAACTGTGCACAGTGTGTGATTCTGGTAGTTAAAAATGTACTGGTTTGGACAGGGGGGCTGCACACACCTCCCCTTCCCTCACCTGCCAGGTGCCATGGGGTCTGGTATTGCCAGGAGGGAAGGACCATGATTATTGGATGGTCAGACCTGCCAGACTCTATGCCAAATTTGGTATCTGTTTATGAAATATGGGGGGATCCCACTTCAATAAAAAAACAAATACAATAACAATGACTACACTACCCTGCGCACATACACTTGTGCAAAAGGGTCCTTGTCCTGAGTTGGCAAATTTTCTTGTCCTGAGTTGAATAACCCATATAAACAAATCAATTGAATTTAAGACTGGTGGAAGAAAAAACTATATCTGCCTTGGTAGACAACACAAAGAATCTTTGATCACATGTGGAGGAGACAATGATAATTTATTTCATTGCTTGGGTTCCTTTAAGAAGATAATTGCTGTAATCTCCTGGATAAATAAGCAGGAGGGGGGAAAAACATGCTTAAATCATTCATTTTCCTGTTGTACCCCCCCCCCCCCCTCCTCCTTACTCTAAATGATAATAAACTTTCAAATTATACAGTCCTGCCTGGATTCAATTAAGACTTTCACTGTCTAGTCTTACTCTTTAAACAATGCCTTGAAACCTTTCTGGCCCCCACGATGCTATCACATCAGAGGCCCAGTGTTTCATAACAGTACGCCAAAATGGTGTGCAGATCGTGCGGATATTGAAGATTAATTTTAAGCATTACAAACTAAATACTTCCTTCCACTCCAAACAAATCACATGAATCCCCTTCTTGAAGAAATCAGGCTCTATTTACATTCACCCTGATGCAGCTGCGCAGGCTGCCTTAGAAGGCCACGATCGCAATAAATCCCTATATTAGGAAAGCTAGATTGCCAGCCAGTGAGCAGCGCAGCTTGTTCTCTGCTCAATTATTAACATTTCCTTGTGGTTCGGAAAAAAAACAAGGCTTATCTTTCTCACGACAAAACAAATTTATGCACGTATTAAAAGATTCCTATCCTGAGAACTCAGTAATCACTCCTGTTAATTAACACTGTAAAAGACAAATAGAACTTTATTATTTACAGTGACTACAATATTAATACATTTACTTTACGCAATAAGGAGAACCAGTGAAGTGTGTAAAAGTCAGAGTATCAAGTCAATTCACCTTTACTCTTATGTAATCCCTTGTAGCATCACCAGGCATCACTGTAACCCACCATATGATTGCATGATAAGCAACTTTTCTCATGCTGCAAATCACAGCAGGCAAGTGGTTTTTGCATATAGCACTTTCTAGAGAACGTTTGTGTTTCCCCGAAAAATAAGACACTATCTCCCATATTTTGGGGTAGTTCTTAAAAGTTCTTCATAAAATTAATATTAAGTAATTTAACCTCCCTAAACTGAATTTCTGTACTAAATCAGTAGTGTGTTTCATTTAAAATTCGTTTGATGTAATATAGAGAATGGCCACAAGATGTCACTTCCATCTAAGCTATTTATTCAGCTTCTCCGAACTCAGCTTTGGCTTCAGCACATTTTTTAATTTATTATTTTACTGAGGGCAGCATTCACCCGGGGGCTGCACACTGTGTGTACCCGAACACAGGGACATTAGGACGCTGCGGACAGTTGGCAGCAGCCTAGAAAGCAGATTTTTCTCTGGGTAGGACTTTTTTTGGGGGAGGGCTTACTTTCAGGAAAACATGGTAAAATCCAAGGCACGCTATTATGTCAATAATAAAGCTAGTCATACATGCATCAACTTTTCCTCAATTGATCTTTGATTTGATTTGTTTGTGTGCTTGATAAATTAAATAAAGCTATTGTTGCCTGCAGCAGCATGATGACGTCATCACCTGCTGTCAGATATCGGAGGAGCTGGAGAGACAGCTCTGCTGAAGAATGGAGTGAAGGAGAAGGATGGGGATGACACGGAGGGATATAGAATAGAGTGAAGGAGTAGGATGACATCTTAGTAGACAGGGAGGGATGTAGAATGGAGTGAAGGAGAAGGATGGTGATGACACTGTAGTAGACAGGGAGAGCACAAAGAGGAGAAGGGGGATGGGAGTACACAGGGAGCTGTGTCAGAAATGACAGAGGGGAGGATGGAGCATGAATCAGAGGATGGAGATGATAAGTGGTGGTGAAGGGGTTATGTGTGGAGGTGATATGGGGGTAACATGTATTTGGGGACACACAGGTAGGCTGATGATAAGGAAAAGTAGATAGGAGGTGATAGTGGAGGACACAGAGGATGATTAAGGGGCACTGCACCCCCCCCCCCCCCCCCCCCCCCCCCCCCCCCCCCCCCCACACACACTGACAGAATACCCTTCCATGTGCCTCTGTTTCTGACATTTTCCTTCTTTGCCCACACAGCTCCCCGTGTCCTCAATCCTCATCCTCTTCTTTGTGCTCTACCCCCCAGAGACCATCAGGTCAAACCCTTTCTGGCAGCTCCTCTTGTGCTGGCAGTGAGAGAACTGAGAGCAACTGCTGACAGCTGAATGTCAGAAAGTCCTGCGGCTGTGACACTGACGTCACAATCCAGCGGGACTGGGCGAGCACAACATCGTACATAGATTTCCCAGGTGCAGATGTATGATGTTGCGATCTCAGGAAACTCGACCCTACTGCTTTTAGAATTTTTTGGTTTTTTTGCAGTGATAAGACTTCCTTACAAGACAACATCAGTTAAAACACTCAACAGAGGTGGCATATAGAGGGAAAAAAGAAAACACATTGGAAGTCGTGAGTTCTCAAACAAGTTTAAATAGCTTACTCAAAAAACATTGATTCAAATCCCAATGATTCACAGGCAAGTGGACAGGAGGGACTACATGGAAAACTCAACGAACAATGGGACCGAAAATTAATCATAAATCAAACTTTCCCTTTTTAATACTCGGTTGCAAATTCTTATCAGTCAATTACAGCCTGAAGTCTGGAACCCTTAGACATTACCAGAGACTGAGTTTCATCCCTGGTGATGCTCTACCAGGCCTCTAATGCAACTGTCTTCAGTTTCTGCTTGTTCTTGGGGCATTTTCCCTTCAGTTTTGACTCCAGCAAGTGAGATACATGCTCAATCAGATTCAGGTCAGGTGAGTGACTTGGTCATTGTATAACATTCCACTTCTTTTCCTTAAAAACTGTTTGGTTGCTTTTGTAGTATGCTTTGGGTCATTGTCCATCTGCATTGTGAAGCACCACCCAATGAGTTCTGAAGCATTTGGCCTAATATAAGCAGATAATATCCTGCTGCATCTGTCAGCAGTCATATCATCAATAAATACAAGAGAACCAAATCCATTGGCCGCCATACATGACCACATCCTGACACTACCACCACCATGCTTCACTGATGAGCAGTTCCTTTCCTTCTACATACTCTTCTTTTCCCATCTCTCTGGTTCAAGTTGATCTTGGTCTCATCTGTCCATAGGATGTTGTTCCAGAACTGTGAAGGCTTTTTTAGATGTCATTTGGCAAACTCTGATCTGGACTTTCTGTTTTTGAGGCTCACCATTGGTTTACATCTTGTGGTGAAGCCTCTGTATTTACTCTGGTGACGTCTTCTGTTGATTGTCGACTTTGACACACACACACCTACAGTGCATATAAAAAGTCCACACACCCCTGATAAAACATCATTTTTCGGATTCGGGATCATGATTCGGGATTCGTGATCGGATTCAGGTCTGGGCTCTGGCTGAGCCATTCCAAAACTTGAATCTTCTTCTGGTGAAGCCATTCCATTGTTGGTTTGGATGTATGCTTTGGGTTGTTGTCATGCTGAAAGATGAAGTTCCTCTTCATGTTTAGCTTTCTAGAAGCCTGAAGGTTTTGTACCAATATTGACTGGTATTTGGAACTGTTCATAATTCCCTCTTAACTTGTTCCAGCTGAAGACTAAAAACAGCCCCAAAGCATGATGCTGCCACCACCAAGTATCACTGTTATTCTTTCAGTGATGTGCAGTATTGTTTCTGCAACAAACACATATTCATCAATTTTGGAGGGACGTCCAGTTCTTGGTAATGTCACTGTTGTGCCATATTTTCTCCACTTGATGATGACTGTCTTCACTGTGTTCCATTGTATATCGAATGCCTTGGAAATGCTTTTGTACCCTTCTCCTGACTGATATCGCTTAACAATGAGATCCCTCTGATGCTTTGGAAGCTCACTGTGCACCATGGCTTTTGCTGTGGGATGTGTCACGAAAGACCAACTAGAGCAGCTGAACTTGGGTTGATCAGAGGCCATGTAAATGATGGCAGGTGTATGCTGACTCTTTTTTAACATGATTTTGAATGTGATTGCTTAATTAGAATTATGTCGATGTCCCAATATTTATGGACCTAGTATTTATATATATATATTTTTTTTTATTTTATTTATATACCCTTCTTTTACTAATGCTGCTTAATATGTACAACATGTCACACAATTAATACCTAGTGTCTTTTGATAAAACCTTGTTTATGCACTTGCTGTTATAGGGTACATGTTGACAGAATAGCTGTAAAAATTCAGCAGAACTAAGATCAAAGGATGATAAAAGTAAAAACAAACATTTCATTCTAAATGAAAAGCCAAAGCCTTTTTTTATCAATCATAATGCTTTAGCAAACTAAAAAAGCAAACTAATAGGCCACTGATTTTTAAATAATTCAAGGGTTTCCCATGTTCCACACTGACAGTACAGCTGCTGTTATATAGTAGACATAGGAACAGCCAGGAAGTTTTGTTAATTAGCACGTGTAAATAATGCTTGCAGGTAAGTATAAATAAAGCTAGAACCTATGGTAAAGACCAAAATCAGCTGAATTCACTAAAAGAAAAAAGTCAATGCGTCAACCTGACCCTGTACCTAAAGAACTTGTTTTTGGTCATTTACTTTTATTAACCTCCTGGTTTTCGCGCCATAAAAAATCTGCTGTCTCTGTGGAGTACACTGTACTGTACACTGTACTTTACCGTGATTCCCCGCCCCCTACCCCAGATTTGGGGCCGGCCAGAAACGCTGCAGGCTCACAGAGAAGTGGCGATTGTGCCGGCACAGGCCTGTACTGGCTTTGGGCATAACTCCAGGGAGGTTAAGTATTCAGCATCATGAATAAAAAACTATGAAGATCACACCACAATAATGTAAAGGTAATCTGTGTCTCATGATCAAAAATACACAATGCTCAATTATAGATTAAACATGTAACAGATACTCACCAGCTTCTTTACACAGAGCAGCTAAATCTGCCCCCACATAGCCATGAGCACTGTCTGCCAGCTTTACCAGTTCGTTCATTGTAAGCTCATGTGGAACATTGACAAGTATGCGTTTAAGGATGTCTAGACGACCCACAGAATTAGGAACTCCAATCTCTACTTCTTTGTCAAACCGCCCTGGTCTGCGTAAAGCAGGGTCCAATGAATGAGGGCGATTTGTTGCACCAAGAACCAAAAGGTGTCCTTGAGATTCTTCCTACAACATAAACATAGTAAATGAATCAGTTTATCACTAGAACATAAAACTTTTCATGAATGATTGTGTGTGTGTGGATATATACAGGGCCTTTATCCGAAATTTCCCCATACTAAGCTGTGCAGGGGCAGCGCCTAGGACGGAGAACCAAGTTGCTATTTTGACACCACAACAACAGAGGTGGGCATGGTACCTACCAGGCAGCGGACTGCCAGCCCCCCCCCCCCACCCCCCCCAGATAGGGGGATGGGAGGACTGCACAGCACGTGTCTTGCATACACTGCATCTGGCTAATAAATCAGCATGAATGGCCACAATATATTTTTATAAGTACTATCTATCTTTTACCCTGTATGTCCTTACAACAGTGACTTAAGGGTTGACAACAGTCAAAAATCCTGAACCAACCAGCATTCTCTACATATTCTCTACGGGGTGTGGCAAACCTAAATAGAACTGGTTCACACTGCTTCCAGCATATGTCTTTGTCTCATTACAATTCTCACCGATCCAATCCCATCCATCAGTGTAAGCAATGAAGCCACAACTCTTTTCTCCACTTCATTCTGTGCTCCTTCTCTTTTCGGGCATAGAGCATCCAGCTCATCAATGAATATAATAGATGGCTGACTGGAACGATAAAAAAAGTAAACAAAATGTATTACTCAGTGGAAGAACTATTTGAACAACAATCAATACTTCTCTAGGTTTTCATATAAAGATAAAGAAATTCTCCATGTTGCATTCCTGGTGAAGCTGCACTTTGTTAAGCTTTGCTTTGGGCTGACCTTAGCTGAACAAGAGGCCTCTTCAGCAGTCTGACAGCATTGCCTCAAGATAGGATGGGGTATTCTTAGGGGAACTGTTCTGGCTGTTATCCATCTTTTTAATATTCTAAGGGTAAATCTTTTATTAACATGGTAAATTCCTGAAGCAAGTAGATAGAAACCAGCTGTAGGCTATACAAGTACTTAATAGGACATGCTTTTTAATGCAGGAACATCAAATCTTACATTATGGATTTCATGCACTAAACTCTACTGCCCTCCTCTTATGTTTTATAACAGTACAAATGAAAATTCAACAACACAACAACATTTATTTCCAACTAGGGAGATGCTGAATGACAAAACATTAGACACTATGTCAGGGGTAAATAAAATGTTCCATTCAGAGTATACTTCAATATAATTATAATATATTATATAGATTATTCATTATAATTAATTATATATAAATAAAATAAAAACTATCAGTCATATAGTGTCAATATAGGCTTCAGACGAGCAAAAATGTCCATTCAGTACATATAATATAGTAATTCAGTTATATAGTGTTAATACAGACTTCAGGTTAGTGCCCATTGTTAATACAAAATAAAGAAAGAAATAAAAGAGCTGATCTCCTAATCTACCACCGATGCCTTGGTGATCGATGCATGGACACTCCTGCTCTACATAATAGCTATAGACAAATCAGCTAATTCTCTTTACTGTAGAAACCTCAAATCATTTAGTTCTGTTAACTTATTCCATTCTTGTCCATCTACTGTTTGAGCCCAAAGAAACAGTATGACCTTGTGCTACTGATGTAAAAGGTAAAGGGATGCAAAAGTAAAAAGGTAAATTGATGCTTTTATTCGCAAGCACGCACCCTATTCAGCAAAGCGCCTTATACTGTTAAATATACCGGGTAACCTTTAACTCTCGTTCTGCTGGTTGGAGCACTGAGCTCTGATTGGCAGAGCGGGCGTTAAAGGAGGCAAGAAAGCTGTCAGAGGCTTCCCCGCCTCTTTATCCCATTCTGCAGAGCTGTATGTGAGCGCATTGAAGCACAGAAGAACTTACAAGTATAGTAGATGAGGCTTAACTGTCCATGTTATCCTTTGCCAATCCACCTTGCATATGGTGTGCGCTGTACACTTTTAATAGTTACCAAATTTATAGACGATTAGACGTTGTGAAGGACGCACCCTATGTAGTGCAGTGCATCTGATTCCTGAAAAATATTTTGGGTTACTGCTGCTCTACTAGCCGCTCTGGCTGTGTATGTGAGCTGGGCAGCTTGAGCCCAGCTCACATACACAAAGCAGAGGGAAAGCCATCTGCCGGCATCTCTCTGCCTGTGTATGTAAGCTAGGCTCAAGCTGCCCAGCTCACATAGACAGAAGCAGAAATCTAGAGAAATGATGAACACTGCACTAAGGGAGGGAAGATCCACTGGCGTTTTGCTTTGTGTATGTAGGCTGGGCAGAGCAAGCAAGAGCCGCCAGCCAGCATTTTTTCCTTCCGATTTTGGAGGGAGGGGGGGTTTTTATAGTGCAAAAATCCAGAAAATATGTTTCTTTATATGTTCAAATATTGTGGATAGAGCTTTACCGTTGTGATGCCTCAGCAAATATCTGCCGCAGCCTGGCCTCTGACTCTCCATAATACCTAAAATGAAAGAGAAACAAGTCAGGTTTATGTATGGAACTTACTTTGGATTTGCCCAGATCAAATTGTCATGTGATGGATAAATTGGGGATATTTTGATAGCATGAGTTGTGTTTATTTACATTTAAAATGTAGCAAATATATTATGTGACACAGATTCATCCCTTCTCCCATCTGTAAATAGCTGGCCATAGGTTGATAGTGCCAGATTGTAAAATGTGACTTTCCATATTTAGTCAGAGGGTTCAGAGAACAGATACTGCTAGAGTATAGTCACATGCTTTGCCCTGCACACTCTGCTGGAACTGAGCTCTGCCTCCTGGCACTAGCCATTAAGCTGGGCTGGAGAGAATGAAAAAAAAAGCCTTGCCTCTTAGCACTATCCCAAAAATATAGTATTTGGTCCCCTGTTGATTTTGTATTTTTGTCCCATGACAGAAAGAAATGACCAGTCTACAATTGTAATGGTATGTTTATTGTACCAGTGTACAAAAGGCAGAGGTATATTTATACACATATACACACACAGGCATGGTTTTTAGTGGGCCTCAAAATGAGGCAAATACAAGCAAGAAAAACAACAAAGTCAAAATGCAGAAGAAGTCTGTGAAAAAATAGGCACCATTACAAGCTCTATATGCCATGATTCCCCCCCAAAATAAGACACTGTCTTATATTAATCTTAGGTGAAAAAAAAATCACTAAGACTTATTTTCAAAAAGTAATTTAACCTTCCTAGACTGAGACCTTGTAACACACTCACATGACACTGGGGAGGGTAAATGACCAATTGGTCATTAATGGCTGTGAGTTATATCGAAGGGACAAAAATGTACACCGTTATACAAGCTGTACACTAACTGACTGCTTTACAGTGTATTAAAGTGTCTTATCGTCAGATATTATAAACTATTTACTATAATATGAGGGGTGTACTTACTTTGTGAGATACTGTATGTGGATGTGGATTTCTTTTGGTAGTAAAGGAAATCTCATGCTGCAAGCATACCACATAAACTACCCAAATGCATCAATTAACAGAAAAAAAGTTATTTTTTTTATAGAACTACAATGTATCTAATTAAACCTATATATCTCATTTATTCCGCCGATAACCATCAGAAAAGCAGTGCCAAAGAAGGGGATGTTTCTATCATTTCCTCCAGTTCAGGGTATCAAATGATTCCAGACATTCCAGTGAATATCTTGAAAGCTTCTGCAGAAGAACATTTCTGTTACAATACTTAGACTATCACTATCTGTTTACAGTTTAGTAACTCTCTACAAAATGACTTCCCAAAAGGGGAATTAGAAGTCCTTGTAGGAAAGCAGAGAAAACAGACACAGATGATAAATAAAAAAGATAATATGTGTCAGGGGAAGTATATAACCACTGGGCGAATATGATAAAGCTATAACTCCAAATTCGCTTCCTCTGGAACATCTTTTTTATGGACTCAACTAAATGGCTACTGGGTTGGAGAAAAAAGCTAAAACTGTCTATGTGCGAACACTCATAGTATACAAAACCCTATACCAGAGGTACTTCAGCAAGAGAAAAAAACACACACACACAGAGGTTCATCTTACTTGCTCATTATTTCTGGACCATTGATGACTGAAACATGAGCTCCAACTTCATTAGCAATTGCTCTAGCTATCAATGTCTTGCCTGTTCCTGGAGGCCCATAAAGTAGAACCCCACGTGGAGGAGGAATTCCTGTGAATTAAACAAAGATAAATTTTAAGCAGAACGTTTCTTTTATAGTTTTAAAGTCAAAGGACTACAAAACATATTTTTTAGAAAAATAAACATAAAAAAAAGACTTTAGACTATTTTGATTATATATACGGTACCGCTTGAATTGATAACCTAGGATAAAATAGCTTTTTAAGGGTTTATGATGGGTGTTGGATGGATCAGTGTCTTAACCTGAACTTCACCATATCTTTAAATGTAGACAATGTTGCATGCAAACCATGCATTGTGTCCTTAAGATAAAATCTTTTTACCTATTGACTCATACCAGTTCTTCTAATTATTTCCTGCAAAGCACTGTCAAAGTTGACAACCCCTGTCTGAAATTACAACATCATTGTCAACCTATCTGATAGCGTATTTTGAAGATAAAGATAACGTTTTCCTGTTTTAAAAGTATTTTAACTGTGCAGGGCTTTGCTGAGGTGCAGATTTCTTACCAAAAGTGCACCAATGGAATGTTTTTTGTTGTAGGCCGGTAACTTACCAACATATATCCTTACCAAGGTCTATTAAACATCTTAAATATATATATATATGTTTGAAACACAAAATAATGTAAAAAAACATTTACAATTACATTTCATAATGAAATTTATGATATCCAAGACAAGGTCAGATAGGCAGTAAGTGATCAGCACAATTTTAACCTCCCTAGCGGTTGAGACGAACCCTGTTCCTCTCAACCGCAGGGGAAGCCGGCGGTGGGGAGACCCTATGCCTCCCCGAAAAGCTGCAGCGATTGTCTTCATCGCTGCAGCATTTCCGGGTTGGCGGCACCGCGCCGATCGCGTCACGGTGATGCGGAAAGGGGTGGGGGGGGGCGGCGCCAGACCTCCATGTTAATGGAGGAGCGCCAGCTTTCCCTCTCACGCAGCTGTTGTCAGTAATGACAGCAGCTGTGTGTAGAGCTCCAGCGAGATGCCGGAAACGGCAGGCAGTGTACTGTGTACACTGCCTCGATCGCCCGTATACGGGCGGTGCGCTAGGAAGGTTAAATACTAGCGATTCAGGCTGAGGCTGTTTCCACGGTGTTTAGGGATGCGCCGATATCCCCTCGGTTAATTGCATGCCTTGGTGTGGATGTCGGTGCATCCCATACATTTGCATGACTTCCCGTCTGCCTGTTCAAACGGCGTTCAATGGGTCTGCGGAGGTTCACGTACTGCCCTGCGTAACCGCTCAGCCAGTGGACCCGATGAGTGCTGTGTGAAGAGGCAGGTGGGAAGTCATGCATATGTACGGTATGCTAACATCCCCGTCAAGGCATGTGAGTAATGTGGGGCACCTCTCAGTGACCGACAAACCCAGCACATACGGTGCACGTTTTGCCCCTCCAGAGCAAACAAACCTGAATCATCTCAACCGCTAGGGAGATTAATATGTCTTTATATTACATTTCTGTAATCACCTAACAGACAGGGGCAGGCAGAATTGTACTGATTTAAATGCTGATGCTCAAAATCGTCGACAGTGGACAGGTGAGTTTTAAGTGAGTTAACTCAGGGTGGGTTTTCTCAGCTGAGAAACTCACCCTGAGATAACTCGGGCAGAACGCCTAAGAGGTGAAAGCAGTATAATACAATCTGTTAATATGTTGTTTCTATATTTAAAGAAATACAAAAAAATGGTCAAGCATCCTGTTAACTTACCATATGTCTTAAAAAGTTCAGGCTGTTTTAGAGGCAATTCTATTGTTTCTCTGATCTCTTTCAATTGGCTGGTTAAACCACCAATCATATCATAAGTCACTGTATTTTTAACATCTGCTTGGGAAGCCAGCTTTGTACTTTTGCATCTGATTTTAGTTTGTGGAGAGAGGCAGTAAAACACATCTGTGTGACATTTCATTCCAGGTCTCCTGCATGATATCTTCTGACTGTCATCAACAGTATCAGAAATAGCAGAACTCTGAGAGGTCTCTGAGTGCATATCTTCCTTTACAGTTTCTTTGTTAGAAGGAGAAGATAATACTCTATCATCACCAGGCTTACATGGAGTACTAGTGACAGCGTCACCCTGACAGTCTGCAATGTCAAGTAAACTTAGCTGTAAGGACAAGTCCAAACTACTGCTGTCCACAGAGGTCTTTTCCAGGGTAGATTCATGTGTGTTGCTCGAAGAAGGTTCCTGCACCACGCCATCGGGTCCTTTAATACTTGTCACTTGCAAAGAACAAGGTCGCCCAAAGAAACTCAAGTTTATAAGATTTCCAGGTAACACAATCTTCCCATCTAAAATACAAATGTATAAAACCAGAAACATTACTGATGCAAAAAATCAGAATAAATCTAATTTTTAGTAACCTGAATTGTGCAAATAGAAAATCAGAGCAGAAAACAATGAAGCAATACAATCTGCAGATTACTTATCAAAAAGTTTTCTTTTCAGGAATCAAAGTACATCACTTTTACTTATATTAATCCCCAAGTATGGTCTCATTCAAAAGGTTTGTTTTAAACCACAAAAGAGCAGCCATGTGCAGGGGTTCAGAATGACAAATTCCTGACCATCCATAGGCTCAAACAATTATTTTTTTTTTTTTTTTTTTTTTTTTACAGAAGAGATGGAGTAAATATATCCTCTGGCTAGGTAAGATAAAGAGCAGTGATTATAATGCCCTTCAGATCTCAGAATTTTTATCTTGTGGGGTTTTTCTTTAAAGTACCTTTATATTGACTGAATGTGCAAAGACTCTATACTTATGATTACAAAGAGGATAATAAAATTTTTAAAAAATATAACACGGATCCACTTGACTAAATACATTACTATTCCTATTAAAGAGAGAAATTCTATGACTTTAAACTTTCTACACTTTTTCAGGAGGGTTGATCTCTTTTGAAGTCCCTTATACACTTATGTCCCTCCACTTCCTCTTAAAGCTGGCTGTTCATAAGCAATGGAGGTTTATCAAGCTTTGAATGTTGGTGCTACCTATTCCTTAAGGTGCCCTAAATGTTCCTGATTCCTCACAACCCTCTCTATCTGCATATCTGCATCTGCACATGGATATCTGCATAAAGTGGTGATGGAACACTCTGTGGTACATTATGTAGAGAAAAGGGCAATTTACAATGGAAAAGAGACAGACTATCATAGCACTTAAAAGTAAAATGAATTGTGACAGTCAAGGTGTCAATGATTACAGTCTCCTTTAGGGAGAACTGGGGTAAACAGGCTTAGGTCTAGTAGACCCTTAGGGGTCCCCACACAGGTAATGAGCTGCAGCCGATTTTGCCGCCGACCGATGTGTGTGTACGCTCGCAAAATTGGCTGCGGATCGCGGGTGCTCACATAAGCTCAGTCAGCCAGAGAACAGACATGTACCTAAATCTCTGGCTGATGCCATTAGTTTTAATGGGGACCGGCGTCCCAATTGAAACTAGTGTCTGGCACACAAAGGATGCCCACCGTTACTCTGAGCGATGGAGAGCAGCATGACGACATCATCACGTTGCTCTCCACAGCTCATCTGTCGGTCCCCACTCCTTACATGTTGTGGAACCTTAAGTGTGTGACATCAATTGTCCAGCATAGAGGAGGAAGCATGGTAGTCTGTGTGACTGTCTTGTTGGATCAAGGGTTAGCGATTTGTGCACTGAAAGAGGCAACCAACCGCATTAACCTGGTATGCCTCTAGTTGGCCAGGGGTGCATCCTTCAGCAATATAATGACACAAAGCATTAGTTCAAGCTATGAAAGAACTAGATATATGAGAAGAACATGATAATAAACATGAACACACATTTTCAGTACCGTCTCCACACTTATGGCCCAGGAAGGTGGTTTAAAATGAACTGGACAGAAACATAGTTGAAATGGACTTTCTGAGAAATATTTGATTTCCATTGAAAAAACAATGCCCAGAGTCTGTTCTGGTGTTATGTCTGCCAAAGGTGGCTAATTCAATGAGACAAACATATAGAATATATTTTGGTTCATACATGGATTCCATGATTTCTTTTTCAATATAATTTTTTGGGCTCTTTGATTCAATTTGAAGACATATAAATCATAAGAAATTTGATAAAAATAATGAACCTCCCAATCAACAAAATACTATTTCTAGTACTTAATGCTGGATGAAGAAAGTGACATATTACAGTACACACTGGAGTTCTGGAAGCAATCCACAAGGAATCTAAATGTCTTACCCATGAGCCTTAGCAGAAACGAAGTCAACTCTTCCACATTGACTGCATCAGCATCCTTTTCCCTGTGATGATGAATGGAAACAAACCGACATGGTAAATCAATGTCCTTCACATATAAGTGCTGGCACTGCATTTCACAGATGTTACTGTTTAAGGTATATCAACCTCTGTGGTAAGAAGCTTAACTCAATTTGGTATGCTTTATGTACATGTCCAGAAGGGAAACAAATTTTAAACAGTCCTCCTTAAGGGAACCTATGCTTCATGCACAACAAAAAACACCATATAAAGGAATTTAGTTAGAAAAGGTCCAAAATCCACTATAAAACGGGAAAATATTGCCTGAAAGGTGCGTATTAGCAGGTAAAGATACATATCTAACAAAAACAATACAAGAATTGTCAGTATTGAAATATACCAAAATAGTTTCAAAAAATGAGCCTAGATGGGGTATTTATAATTCATGCTCTACATATTAAACATACGGTAGGTTAGCCTGACCAAAATACCTATGTTAGGGGGGTTTTCACATATATATCGCTTTAATGAACTATATCATTCATATGTGTTTACATTGCTTATGTCCTCTCTCTGTTGCAGTACAATGCTGCACATAGGAATACACAAAGAAATTCAAGCATTTGCAGTACAGGACCTGATTTATTTATTTTAAGATTCACAATTTTTTCTCATTCAATTAAACCCACGTTTAAAAACGTGTTTTCCTAATATATCTAAATTTAAAGTGCACAACTACACACTAGTAAACAAGTACATTGACCTAACTTACTGAACATGTGGGGCATCTTTAAATTGCATTATTGATTAAAATTGTAAATGAGCATGCAGGATGAAGTAAAATGTTTCTGACGTTAATCTTGCTTTCTAGAATTTCCCTTGCATGTTACAGGGAAATTCAATATTTAGTAATCTATGTGAAATTCACTTTGCAACTTAAATATGATTAATGATTGCAATACATTTGGCTAACGTCTAATTCTTTAAATGGGAAACTAGAAGTCAAGTAATAGTTTCGTTTTACCACTAGATGGTGGAATTGTATCATCCCGAATTCATACTTCCACTATGCAATTTCAGAGGTTCAAAGTTTTCTTATTTTGTTCTCATTCAAGAAGATGTGAAGTAGAACTCTCTTGCCATCATATAGCCAAAAACATCAGCATAAAATATGTATTTTTCTACAAACATTTGACCTCTTTATGCACAATAAATTCCATCCAATGTAGCCTAATGAATGATAATATGGTAGACAGTAAAAAGGAAAGGAATCAAACCGTGTGTGGCCACCTTTACAATGCCAAGACTGTTGGACCCGTATACTATAAATTAGGAAATGTAGAGACAACTTGAAGAAGCTTGTGGCAGTGGAACACACATGAGATTAGAGCCTTGTAGGTGAATACTTTTATCTCTTTATAATTATGCTCTGACCTCTGTTATCTGTAGACTAAAGATGGGGTTACAAGTGTAGATTTTTCATCAATCAACAATGTGTACTGTATTCCATTTAGAAATACAGTCAATTGTCAATCAATAATGCATCGCCGGCAATACTAATGATGGCGGTGATGTGTAATAGGCGACGTGTGACAGGAATATTGTTTTGTTTTTTTTCTGCACAAAAAAATTACATTGCAATATGCAGAGATAATTCCTAGAGGCTGCCTGTTGTCGGCATGAGGATGCACCCAGTGTCATGGACATGCCACTGCATCATTCCAAGGCAACGATTGGACACCTCTAGGCATAATGTGAACTTACTGCAAAGAACAGGCAGGGGTGGAGAATTTTTTCAACAAGGTGACAAAGGGCCAGTAAAGAAAGCTACAGAACGGATCCGGCCTTCGGCCTTAGTTTTCCCACCCCTGGGTAAATACTATTGAAATCCAAAAAAAGTTATACACATGCCTTACCCAAATTCACATTTCAGAAAAGACAGACAAAAAATATCACATGAAACATGAAAAATCAGCAGCTCTTTCATATACTATAAATTTTGTGCGGATGGTTTTATTTTGCCCTCAAATTAATGATCCATAATAAATATTAAATAAAGAATCCAGAACAATACAAAAAGTCCTACCACTCAGTGATTAGTGGTAAAAACATGGTTGCTTATTAAATAATATTTAAAGCAAATATCAGGATACCTTAAAGCGATTTCCATCTCTTCTGCTTGTAATACAGGTCCAATCACAGGCTCAACAAGAACAGAATCCCCCTGCTTCACCTTGAGGTACTTCTGCGCTGATGGTCCGATTCCTATTTTACCAGAAGGAAAACCACTGACAGGCCAAGCAGTACACACCTACAAACAACACAATACATACATATATACAACATATACACAAATATCTACCACCATACAATATTACTACATTGCAGACATAGAGATGTCTATCTCTCTTGGTTCGTGAAAAATCGTGAAAAAAATTGGATCTGACAAAACATAAATTTCAGTGAACGCCATATAGAAAAAGCTTTTTCCATTTTTCATTGACCTTATATTGCCTTAAATCGTTCTAAAGATTGTTTTTCTGTTTTCACAACAGAGATGAAAATGTATATACAAAAGTATGTACATTTACAACTACAGTGTTCTTGGGTCAAATTTAATTTATTTGCCCTATTCTATATATTTCTCAAAAATAATAGAATCATTGCAATGCAACCTTAAGTTATTTAAACTTGTGGAATATTGATCTGTTTAGCAAGGAAGTGTAAATGGATGTACCATATTCTTGGCCAACAAGACCCTCTTTTCTCCCCCAAAATTAGGCAGAAGTCCTGGCAGAAAATAAAATGCAACAAAAAAGATAGATATATTGAAAAAAAAAGAGACAAACCCCTGTTAGTGCTGGTGGTGTAGACTCTCCAACAAAAAAAAATGCAAGGATAGTAAGTGTTGAACAACCAACACTGGAGTAACAGAAGCTATGTTCACAAGACCATACGTGTCACTCAGGCCCGGAGGACAAATTTGGACTGCCGAGCAAATATTTCTGACCCATGGTAGATCTGCCTTCTCGGCAGCCCACCTTCCAGCTGCACTCACTGCCCCTCCATCCTCCACTCTGCATAATGTGTGTTGTCCAGTGGTGGCAAACTCTGACTCATGGATCAAACATTGCCGTGTAATTATATGTTTAAATATAAATCAAGTTTGGCCCGCGACTTTGCCCAAGTTAATAAATTTGGCCCGCTGTACAAATGAATTTGACACCCCTGCACAAGAATGTCTCAATGATAGGCTTTCAATATTTAATTATGAATTTCGATGTTCATTAAGATTATGACATTTTGCTATAGTGTATATCAAAAATATCCAATAGATAGAAAGTAAATCACATATATATTAAAATAAATAACAATAACTGTGATTTATATGTATATAAGTGATACAAATCCCAAGTTTCAATGAATAAAATATTGCCAGAAAACCATTATTACTTTGCTTCAAAAGTATTGTAACAGCTTGCACAAGCAGAGAATGTATGTATATGTACCTCTTGTCTCCCATCAGTGCTGGTAACCAAAACTGGACGTCCAATACAGAGATCAGCCAATTTCATACTACTCAGTCCGAGCTGTACAAAGGAACATCTGTAAGACTTCGGTACTTTGTCTTCCACTAGAAGAATTTAAAAAGAAACAAAGGTAAATGCTAGAAAACAGTAACTTCCCTGAACAAACTGTTGTCAATTTACACTATGACTTTTTATTTAATTTATTGAAATATTTTCTATATTTGTTATCATACAAACTTATGTACTATACTATACTAACTTATAGCAAGGATTTAAACTTGTGTGAAAATGTGCAGATTTTATTGCCTGCCTGTTAAGGTACCCATACACAGGTCGATTTTTAATTAGATTTCCAAGTGATCGATTGCCATGCACGTCGCCGGCAATTGATTGTTCGGGAATCGAATGCTGCCCACCTGGAGTAATCGATCCCATTCCAAGAAAATGTCGATCAAACAGGGAACATTGAGCTGGTAAATCCCAGTTTGATCCCCATCCAAGGTATTGCAAGGTATCGCATTGATTTGTTGAACGGCTTTTGTGTCACTGCATTGTAAATGCTCATTTATCGATTGCACGCAAATCGATGCATGTATGGCTTCTTTTAGGGCAGTAGTTTCCAATATTTACTTACAGGGCCCCCTTTTCTATTTAGGAACATTATTGAGCCCCCCTCCCCATTGAAACACAGGTTAAAAATGAGGAACCCTGGAATACCTTCGCGCCCCCCAGTTTGGGAACCACTGCTTTAGGATGATTTGCTCTAATTGTCTTTACCACCAGTGTTGATGGGAATGAACATAAGGCCAAATCAGAAAATTTTAGTTGCGTCTAGAAGGACTATAAAAACCCTTACAAGAGTTCTATTATTTTAATGGGGACATTCATTACAATGACAGGAGATATCCCCCATATTAGAATGATTGCCTCTTCAATGTTTCCGTTCTGTTGATTAGACATGTCCCCTTCTGCGATTGTAGGGATCCCCATGGGTAATCTGTATCATACAAACACCCTGACCACCATTTCCTGCTGCATTCTCCACTTTACTAAGTAGTGACAGAGATGCTCTAAAAGTGTAAAAGACCTCAAAGGCTTCATCAAATGTAATGGTCAGTGACTTATAATAAAGTAATACATTTTGTGGTTGCCCCATTAGGGTGATAATGTAACATATTAATAGCAGATAAGCCAAATTTTGTGGTATAAAAACTTATGAAGAAAGATGAAGTGCTGATCTCTTGTCAGATATCTGTGCATGTGTGGCCAGCCGAGCTCTTTTCATAAGCATCTGCTAGGAAGAAGACCTGCTGTTGTGCAATAGGCAGATACACCAGTGAGGATGGCTGCTTTATAAGTGTTCTAGAAGGTTGTGCTTCCTGTTTGGTGGGTGGGGATAATTCAGGAAGATAGAGAAGGTCAATAAGATCCTGAAATGTAAATATTACCATTCAAATTGTATGCTTAATTAAACTGAGCAATGAAGTACATCTGCTGCCTTGCGTAATTGGTTCAGCTTAAGCTATGTTCCCACATAGGCGATCAGCCGCGGGGCGGACACAATTTTAATCGCTATCGATGATCGTGGGCAGCCGCATGACATTGACCAGGCGATCTTCACCCGCGTTTTTTTTATAAAAAACATTTATTCTCTATGGATGCGATTTTTCTATCAATCAATAGCGATCAAAAGTCGCGTCCATTCATGTCTGTGGGCACGATCAGAGAACAACACATTTAAAGCTTCACAGACGCGCCCCCCCCCCCCCCCCCCCCCCCCCCCCCCGGTGGCAGAAAGCATTAATGACGCTTTAAAGCAAAGATGTTTCTACAAAATGTACTATAGTTTTAAAGGTGTTAAAAAACCAAACAGAAAACATACTGGTTCTTTAACCCCCCTAGCGCTTCTGACGGCTCCATCTCGTCCAGCACTTTCTTGTCAGTATTGCAGTTGACAAGATGGAGCCGTCCAGCTAAGCACAGATCCCCGCAGCAGCACATTCTGTTCCGTGCTGTCCCAGGGAATCTGATGCTCTAAGCTTGCTTCTTCATTGAAGGAAGCCAGCCGATGTCACCCCTCTGCCAGCCCAATTTGCATATGAATGAATGAATGTTACTGTAAACGCTTATGCTGGGCCAATCTGAAACATACAGTGGAGGAAATAATTATTTGACCCCTCACTGATTTTGTAAGATTGTCCAATGACA
>CM070032.1:160068329-160096401 GCA_036250615.1 Ptychadena robeensis
CAATGGTAATTTTTCTTTATGTCGTAAGGCCTGTAACGTCCCAAATATATCCGTACAAGGTCCAATAGCTCCTGCTATAATAATGTTTAAACAAACAATTATGTAAAAAAAAATAAAAAACCTTTTACATAAAAAAAATGCAAAAACAAAACAAATTAAGGACACAAAACTATGGCTGCTATGTTACTAAATATCGCCAAAATAAAAAGTCCCTGCTGCCCCAGATGTTTGCCCATGTGCACTTACCCTTTCTAACCTGGTGTGATCAAATCACACCAGGGAGAAAGGTTACAGCACATGGGCACATCTGGGCATCAGTGACTTTAATTCTGGCGATGTTTTATTACTAGGGGAGTGTGGGAAGCAGTTTTCATGTAGAAAACCTTCCAGCACTCCCCCTATGTACTAACATTACTAGTTTACTGTTTACAGTCAAATATCCGCCGCGCCCTTCCCCCGAGTGACGTCATCACGTCCCCCTTCCCGTAGCAGCTGCAGCGCTGGACGAGGTGCTGCCGTCCCGCACGCTAGGGTGGTTAATTAAGCCTTTTTAAGGCTAGGGGGATTAAATTGGGTAATTCAGCTTATATTTGGATCATTATATATTAAGTATATAATTTATTTTTGTGCAAGAACACAATGGTTAGGTTAAACCCTTCTCAATATATTAATATACTTACCATGTCTTATGCAGATAAACTTTTATAAATTACCCCTGTAGCGGTTTCCAATACAAATCTCCTTTCGAAAAAACATCAAGTGTAAGCAGACAGCATTATATTCTAAGTTAGCAGCTAAGGCATGTTATTACTCTACCCCTGACCACTGATAGTATATGTTATATATTAAGGTAATAGGGCTGTTTGCTGTCAGAATTACAACACTACTTTTTTCTAGTTTAAGTTCAATTTAAGTTTCACCTCCCTAGCGCAAACGGCACGATACGGGCAATCGAGGCAGTGTACAAAGTACACTGCCTGTCACTCTCTCCATCCCTCCGGGGCTCTTCACGCAGCCGGTGTCATTATTGACACCGGCTGCGTGAGTGGGAAAGCTTGCCCTCCTCCATTAACATGGTGGTCTATGGCCCCCGGAAATGCTGCAGCGATCTCCCCAATGTCGGCTTCCCCTGCGGTTGAGACGAGCCTAAACAGTGGACGAGCTGGGCTCGTCTCAACAGCTAGGGAGGTTAAGTTTTTTTTACAATGTAGGCAACACATATCTGACGTCAACTATTTATTTTCTTCAACCATTTACCTATGGTTCTGTTAAAATTACATAATTTAGGCATGTATGCAGAGTATTAAAAAAAGTTGTGAGCAACCTTTTTGCTGGCACAGAGCATACTTTCTCTGCTTCTGTGTATTAAAATGAAGTCTTAACTGTATATGCTGGTCAAGCAAAGTACCTGTAACAGTGGATAAAAAGTACATACAGGGGAAAAGAACAATACACAGACCATATTATCCTGCAAAATACTGAGGTATTTTATGGTTTTAAATAAGCTAAATATATGTGCTTATCTTACATTTGTATTTGACACATTACAGAACACAAGATATACAATAATCTCTAATATATATTATATAGTATTATAGTATTATATAGTAAACCATCTTGCAAAGTTATCTGCGTATGTAGTCTTAGAAGATGGAAGGAAGAAAGGCAAAACAATATTAATTTAATAAAATACAAACAATGTGGCTATGTTTAATTAAATAGATACAATTTATTTTGTTAAAAAGAAAACACTGAAATCAGTGCACTAAAGAACAGTACTACAAATCAACATTCTCCAACTTATTAAATATGTCATTTTCAGCCAATTATAGGCAATACAGGTTACATATATCTCTTTATATAGCAGCTTCTAAAAGACTTCAATATTTAAAATAAAAATCACATTTATATAAGTGGGACAGCTTGTTATTATGAGTAATGCATTGTGCTTTGATTTCCGATGTTTACATTTTTTTTTATTATTACTATTGTGAAAGATTTTTTCAACTAGTTGTAAGGAACACTGATGTAGATGTGTTTCTAGCACTAATTGCACCACATTTCTAAATCACTGCCACACCAATTTAGAATGTACAGAGCTGCATGGAGTATACTCTAGGCCTTAGGAAGGGATTGCTGCCCTGAGCTTGTGTGGATGTATAGATATATGGCACAGCATCCAAACATCAGAGAACTTTCAACAAGCAAAAGGAAAATCTACTAAGTGTCCTTATTTACATTTGTGTTTACAGGGATCAAAGGCTAACATTACACACAGCACATATACAGCTATAATGCTTTAACCAATATAACTTATTTAATTAATGATTTGGTGGAATGCAATTTCATCTCTAGCACAGATACACAATCTAAAAATATAGTTATACCAGTGATATATTCCCTTTCATCAGGCTAGCAGCATTAACTGTTGAAACAACGTTGGTTGCCTGTCAGCCTATATAAAGCCTAAAGCTGTGCACAGATAAGAAGACATTTCCTATCTGGTCCCAGCAACAACAGAACAAACTAAAGTTGTACATACACAGCATTTGTCTTGGACTGAGGAAAAGGGGCATATGGAGGGCAAGCGGGGTGCCCACATTTGCTTCCTCACCTATAGGAAACAATTACTGTAAAAAAAAAGTCATTTAACACCTGACACCAGCATGAATGTTCAAAAATGTATTTTTAAACATCTCCTGATGTTACTCTTCCCTCTGACACATTTCACCTGAAGCTCGTGCCTTATTCTGTTCTGTGATGGGGTGGAGATGCGAGAACCAGTGAGGAAGTCTGTGTATATGTAGTGGTGGACAGACATTTTCATTTAAACTTCTCAGAGCAATGGATGGGGCAAAAATGCCATTCCCTAACATGCAGGGCCTATAGCCCAAGAACTTTTCTTACATCTTTGGACCTTACATAAACATTGTGAAATTGCATATAGCGTTTTCTCTGGAATGGTAGATGTTTTTGAAAAATTCTCTTCTAGATGGCCCTAGCATGCCATAGCCTGTTCACCAGAATTTTTAATATGGTCTTCCACAAGGAATTTAGCTGTTTGTGGTAATAAACATTAACTCTTCCTGGCAGAATAAAAGGCGCCTACAGGTATCAAGTCTTTTGCAATGACCAGGGAAATCATATTGGGAAATTGTGCATGGTCCTGTTTATATTTACCCCTTCAATCCCTTTCAAACCTTTCCCCTGCATGTCTTTAAGGTACGCCCTACCTGTAACATAGACTTAAACATGCAAATTTCCCTAAAACCAATGTGAATATGTGTACCACAATCTATATTATAGAAAGATAATGTTGCAATGTTGCATTATCCAGTAGCTGAATTTATGCTTGCATTGGAGACCACACCATAAAATCACTATTTAATAGTTTGTCTGTAAATGTACTAATTCATCCAGGTCATAGTGTATCTAAAAGTTGGTCAAAACAACTGGACTTGCTGAAGTTTTCATGAAGATGTTTCACTAGTCACCCAACTGGTTTTCTCCATTTAGGGTGACTTGTATAAAGTTCTTCCAGCAAATATTACCCTTTGATTGTGCTGCAATCAGCATAATCTATTCACCAAAATCAGTATGGGGCCTGAATAAAGTAGTGTAGGTGAGGTGCTGATTACATTTGTATGATATAAGCTATGAGGTGTTAAGGCATTATGGCAGGGAAGGCAAAGAAGATAGCATTGCACGTGGTAGACAATCTGTGTCCTGTGCTTAGCCATGTACTGGTTCACCCTAAAGACATTACTCAGTGCTCAGACTTTTACTAAACTATAACTTCAGTCACACCAGAAGCTAACAGATCCAGTCAGGATATATAGGAGGATTGGTTCATAAATATGTGAAAGAATCTATACACCTTGAAATTAAGAATTTAAGTTTGGGACCTAGTAAGCTGGTGTCTGACTTGCCAAAGATTACCACAGATTGCATTATTTTGTTTGTTTTTCTATAAATAAATTAATGAATAAACATGTATAAGCAATGTACTTATCATTTACTTTTTGTTGTATTTCATAAAGCTTGTGTTAAAGTAATCTTTTATGCAATTATTTTCTAACTCCCTGGTCTGGATCCAGCGATGTTAAGGTAACTTCTGGTAGTTGCAGACTTAAACTGCTTTGTCCAGCTATTAAATTTTTCTGGTATATGCCAGAATATATATTTACATAAAACATATGTGGTAAAGCAAGCCACCCTATGCCGAGTCCAGCTTTTGCAAAAGGAAGGCCCCCACACACCTACCAAGCAGGGTCCGACAGACGAGCAATGGAGTGTAGCTTGACAATATCCTCAAGCTGCATCCCATAGCTCAGAGTATCGTCGGGCACCCTTTGTGTGCCGGATGTTAGTTTGAATGGGGACGCCGGTCCCCATTCAAACTAATGGCATTGGCCAGAGATTTACGGACATGTCCATTCTCTGGCCGATTGAGCAAAGGGATCTGCAAAATTGGCTGCGGTTCGCTACGTGTATGGGGGCCTTTAGTCTGTCAGAGGAATGCAGAGGCTCTCACTAATAGCTTCTGATTCTCAAAATGCTACATGCTTGCTTGTAAATTTGATTCTGATATTTCAGTACTTTTTTGTGACCTCATACAAGCATTCAGTTAAGGATTTTGCGTCACTGTTCTATTTTTACATCAATAACAGGTGTAGTTTAAAGAAAAGCAAATATATCCTATGTAAGACATGTTCTTATGTATATGTTACTTTATATCAGGTTCCTTGTATTGAACATCTAAATGTAACATACAATTAAAATCATAAAACATTGAAGCATTTTTGCCTTTCAGACTGTAAATGCATGGAAGTTTCCAGGAGGATTGTCTGATCCAGGAGAAGATATTGGTTAGTATATGTTACTTTTCTTATCATGCTTGGGCCTTTTGTTTGTACCGCTTATGTTAAAGTATTTATCACATGGAAGTGATGATGCTACAAAACGTAAGACATATTGGATCTTTATCACTTTACATAAAAATAACTTCCATCTTGGTATTAGTAAATAATTCTAAACCTCAGTTTATAATACATATGCTTTGGATGTTTCCTTTAAATTGGACCACTGTGAAAAGGAGGAGGGTGTTTTCCCCTGAATACTGAGACTCACACACAAGGTGGTGCTGATGGAAGCCATATCAATGGCCATTCCCTGCTGAGAAGGTGGATTATCTGCACACACTTATATGAATATATAATTGTAGCATTGAATGTATTACCATATTTTTGGACAATAAGACACACCCAGTTTATAGCAGGAAAACAAGGAAAAAGTGTTCAAGCATTAAAAAAATTCCCCAATGCAATATACATTTCAGCCAGTAGAGGTCACTAGTGAACACTTGCCTTCAGCATACAGAGAGGCTTCCTTCTCACACATTGGGGGAGAAGGTGGAAGCTGCATGCATCTTTCCCTTCTACAGCTGACAGCAAGGCTCTGCAAATTCACGATCTAATGAAAATGTAAGTATGTACTGCCCTGACTATGTGTGTCTCTCCTGCCATGATCGACTCCTTGCCTGCCTTTCAGGGCACTGTGCGACATCACATATTCTTGGCCGGCCAATTAGGAGGCATGAGACCCCCCCAAAAAAATATTTTACCACACCTTGGGAACATAATACTCACCCTCATTTTCCCCCCACTTTGGGGAGAAAAAAGTGTGTCTTATGGTCCCAAAAATACGGTAAATGTTGTTTGTGGTGCTGTTCATTTGTTTAAAACAGACAGATACTGGCTTGTATTTTTTGCCTCAGCATAATATAATTATCTTGTTAATCTATGTGAAATGCTAACCCATGAGGTTTCGTTTTATTTTCCTCTGCAGGAGCCACGGCAGTTCGAGAAGTTCTGGAAGAGACTGGAATAAAGTCAGAGTTTAAGTCTCTCCTGAGCATAAGGCAGCAGCATAATCACCCCGGGGCCTTTGGGAAGTCAGATATGTACATTATATGCCGTTTGCAGCCACTGTCTTACAGCATAAACTTCTGCCCTCATGAGTGTCTGAGGTGTGAATGGATGGACCTGCATGAACTCGCCCACTCAAGTCATACTACACTCATCACTAGTAGAATTGCTAAACTTTTACTATATGGCTATAAGGAAGGCTTTCACAATATTGACCTGACAATGAGGACATTCCCTTCTGTTTACTCCGATTTGTTTTACTCTCTATACCATAAGGATTTACCAGATTCTTATGAAGCAAAAAACGATTACCATCAAGCTTCACATTGAAACAGTGCCATACCAAATTATTATTTTATATCCAATGAACTCTTCAGGACCATACCTCAGGGCAAAACTTTCATTGCTACGTAGATAGGTCCTTTTACTGAAAATATATTAAAACATTATATCTTTACACATATACACACTCACATAATGTTTTAAATTGTTAAACACTGGCATAAAGGTGAATAGTATTAATACTTGATGTCACATTTATAAACTTGAAATATAAAGTTTATATTCTAATCATTTTTAAAAATAGAATCAGTGTCTTCTATAATGACAAATGTTCCTGGAGATCAGCTCTTCGCTGACATGGGAAGAAATAGGATAGCTTTCTGTCCTAGCCCAGTTTGGGATCCATTTTTGTACTGTCCAGTCCTCTTTAGTGCCACATACCAGTCACTGTATTTGCGAGACCGGTAAGTGTTGTAGTTGTTTGCTTCCAGGCGTTCGAAGAAGAAACATTCGTCAGTGATATATTTCTGAAGGGAAAGTAAAGGAAAGAGTTATATAGGAAAAACACTGTTAGCCCATATCTTTGAAGTACATGGTATTTCCATTTCACAATACAATGTTTAGCTTAACCTCCCTGGTGTGATGCCTGATCCCGGCACGGGCACAGTTTGATCCAAGAACATACTGAGTTCGGGCATAATCCCAGGGAGGTAAAATTTTTTTATTTTAGAGCCCATTTGAGATAATTGGTGTACCTGTATCCCGTTGCAGATTTGCCCTCACATATTGGACATAGGATGGATAGTAAATGTTTTTTTAGTAGGGTTGGGAAAGGTTATTCCGATTTTTTCAGACATGTTTTGTACCTGTCGCGACCACATGGGGAGCATTAAACTCTAAACTGCAAATTTTGGACACTAGGTGGTCTAGGCCAGTGTTTTTCAACCATGTTGCCTGGTGTGCCGTGGGTTTTTGACCCCACCCTCGGCCCTCCTATCTAGCTGCCTCTTATAGTATAAGTCTTATACTATAAGAGGCAGCTAGATAGGAGGGCTAAGCAACCGCATCCTCACAGAGCCGGTCCGTGTTCAGAACTGGATGAACAGATATTGTACATGAAAAGGGCTACCTTGTACTTGTCTGTGTATTTAGCTCTTTTCCTAAATGTAAGTGGTATTAAGAAATTTAGTACACAATAAAGGACTGTGGAAACCATTTACTTTGGTGTATTTACAGTAATGGCTTATACACAGGTCATGTAAGATAAATACATTCCATCATAATTAATGACTGGCCTGGTAACCATCAAGAACAGCAGATGTAACTCTGAATGTATGTACCAGAGATAAGCAGATTGCACAAACAGGCTGACATCATTTCCAGAGTCAATGACATATCATTATTTACACCAATCGGTTGTATTATCGGAGAGGAGACTTTACATGAAAGGGCTCTGAAATCTGTTTTATGTTGCTATAAACATAGATAAATGTCATCTGCATCATTGGTCATTATTCACTTATAAACACTTTTATTGGAACTGAAACATTGCAACTGGAAGAACATATAATTTAACTTCATTTAAATGTATTCATACTTTTCAAAGTTGTTTCATCTGATGCTTAAACATATTTCAGACAACAGGAAATTCTAAATATTTTCTTTTAACAATAACATTTATATTTAAGTGCCGTTTCTTGTAGCCTTTGTCAAATCTCAAAAGTAGTGTGCTAGGGACCAGAACTCCATTAGGCTTATAGGACCCAGCTCTTTCTTGTTTGAGGGGCATTCAATTCTAATACAAATACAGCCAACGCCATTAATCTAAACAGCTAAAAGCGAGGGTTAAATGCCTCATTGTGATGATTAACACTAAATTTAAACCATGTTTAAAACTGGCCATAGACGTTTAGATTTGCGGCCGATTTTATCAAATTTAATGGTTAAAAGTTAAATTCTGCCATAAATTGGCAGGGAAAACGATCTACGGAATTACAGACATGTATGTCATTTCTTAGAACAATCCTATTACTTTGGTAGGGGCCAGTGTCACACAAAGGGTGCCCAGGACTGGCCGCACGTGATGACATCATCACACAGGGTCGATCTGCTGGGAGATGGGCAGAAATTCGAAACATCTATGGGCACCTTTAATATTTATTATATAAAAAATATATAACCACAGGAGCTGAATAGATGTTGATAGATACACCATATGTTTGCACTATAAGGCACACTAGACCATGAGAGACACCCCATAGTTTTTGAGAGACAATTAGAAAAAAGAAACAAAGAAAAAGTTAAATCAGAGCGACAGTCATTCACATATAAAGTAAATTCATCCAGCCAAACCAAAAGACCAGTGCCAGGAGGAAGGTCTTAAAGTAGACGTGCAGATTCTCCCTCGATAGATGAGGGATTGACTGCAGCGTGACTGCAGTGTGTGTGCCCGACATTACTTTGGATGGGGACAGCAGTAATGGGTTCGGCCGGGAATCTACCAACACCGTGTGATCCGACATGTGGAAAATTCCTGGTCGTTCTCGTCTGGTGGGCGCACCTGATTTTCGCCCAGGCGATTGCCGGTCGATCAGCCGAGAAATCGCCCATGAATGGCTACCTTTAGTTCCAGCAGAGTGTGCAGGATTGAAACTTTAACATGTTTCTTTATACTAGCAATACCCATTCTCTGAACAGGCTAATCTGAATTTATGAAGAGACACATTTTACAATCTGGCACTGACTTACCCATGAGTAGCTATTTACATCTGGGAGGAGATAGGAGTCTTTGTCACAAAATGTATTTATTGCAATGCAGAATGTTAATGTAAATACACAACTCATGCCATCTTATTGTAAAATGTCTCTCTCCATAAGTTGGTCAGTGTGTTCAGAGAATAAGTACTGCTAGTGCTAATGCAGATAAGATCCTCTTTTTGGCAGTGGCTTTTTGCGTTTTAGATATTTGGACCATTCATTTGGACCATTCTGCCATTGATTTTAATAGTAAAAAAGTGCATCTTATAGTTCAGAAAAGAGGGCGAGTGTGTCAGCATAGTTTTCACAGGATTATTCTGAGGGTTTAGTGTAAATTACATTACAGAACATATTTTTAGGCCATCTACAGTGCTTTTTGTTTAGGGGGAGGCATGTGGTGTTTTGGGGCCAGTTGTCACCAATGGACATTTTAAGAGTCTTTGGAGTTTAAACTAAACAAGCTTTCATATGCTACACTAAGTTGCTTGGATCGTTTTAACATTGATCATTTCTCAGGAGTCAGAAATTACAGTTATTACTATAATGTCTTTTTCCTATATCATGTTATTTTTTAATTATGTGGATGGGGACCCTTGGAAATGTATTTTACTCATTATGACCAACAATTTCCTTTGCAATTAAAGATTTCTGGTTAATGGCAAGAAATAAGATGTTTCCATGGGGGATGTCCAAAGAAATCCTCAGTAAACCGATTTTAGAATGAAGACGTTTGGAAATTTAATTGCAAACAGTTTAAGATGGGATTTAAAGCCGTTTTAAACTAAAACCCCCCAAAAAAAACACACATACATGAAATAAGCACATTACTTACCTGTCAGAAGTTCAGATCCTGGAAAACTGCAACACAAAAACAAATAAAACTTACTTACCTTTTTCATGTTTTCACTGATGGTGGCAGCATGTTGATTAAGGGCAAGAAAAGCCACTTCCTGTCAGTGGACAAGCACTGTACATTTAAGTTACCGTATTTTTCGGACCATAAGACGCACTTTTCACCCCCAAAATTAGGGGGGAAAGTGCCTGCGTCTTATGGTTCGAATGTGCGACCACCCGCGGCCATCCGACAGCTCTTCCGGCAGATAGATCTCTCCCGGCAGATAGATCAGCTTTGTGCAGATGGATAGGAGATCATCTGTGTAATCTCCATCGGCACACCTCTCTAAGCTCTGTGTGAGGAAGAAAAGACCCTGAAGTCTGCTCTCTAGTGACACAATTTTAGTGGCTGAAAAGGGGTACTGCATGATATTTTTTCATATGCATTTAAACAAATGAAATATTTTTTTTCTGATTTCCTGCTCTAAAAACTGGGTGTGTCTTCTAGTCAGGTGCGTCTTATAGTCCGAAAATACAGTAGGTTTGGTAACCTGACACAAATATGCTAACTAAACGTACCTGTGTACGTTACAAGAGATTTTTTTGTATGTTTTTGGTTCCTTAGCCCTAGTCTCCATTGTATTGAAAACTTTGTGTTCTAGTTGCATAGAACATGGGAAAATCGTCATGTGGCAAACAACAAAGGGCTTGTCTCCACAGGCACATCAAGGTGCATCATAGCCCATGATGCGTTACACCGATAATAACACGGAGCCATCATCGTCATTGCTTTACAAAGGACTGGTCAGATGGCCCATAGAATAAAAGGGGGTGGGTTATCAGCGCATTACAATAATGTGCTCCCTTTACATTTGCATGGCAAATTGCCCCCCCCCTACAACATCATGAGCCTAGGACACATTTATGACACCCAACAGGGCACTTAGCCTATGTATCATTTCAATTTAAATATTGGGATAGTAACAATTGGTAATGCCTAAACATATTTTTGAAACCTGATTCTGAGTTTTCCTCGCATTAATCAAATAACAGTTTTTTACTCAGGGAATAACATTTGAATGGAGAAAACTAAATCACAATTTTTTTTATAGCTTGCTTGTTGTTTCTTTTAGGTAATCAACTATTTAAATTGTACTGTTTTCTCAATCTTTCTATTATCTATAAATAATCTATCATTATAAATCCTATTTATTAACTATATTATCCTATAATTATCTATCTATATTATCTAAAAATTATCTATAAATATAGATCCTACAAGGGAGCATCACAAAGGAAGGTAATGCATAGTTTTAAGGCCCCAATACACCTTACAATCTTACTATACAATTTCTGTACAATCCACTTTTCTTCTACCAAAACCATGTAATATGAGGACCTTTCTACACCTTCCAATCACTATGTATTCTATAAGGGAGGACCCAGCACTACATAATTATTGGTAGATCTAAAGGAAATTGTATGGAGTGATCTAAAGGTGTATGGTGGCTTTAGATATGTGGGGGGTTTAAAGTTGGCAAATATGTTCTAGAAAACGATTGTTTGCAATATTTTATATGACAGTAGCATAAACTCATAAACTTTGCAAACAACAATGTAATTCTTAAAAAAAAAAGGATGGAATGTTCTCTTTGAAAAAGTTCTCCTGTAAGAGACCTGGTGAAGGAGAATCTTTTCTGCAAATCACTGTTCAGCTTTCCCTTCTGGGATTTTGTTGTAAGTGCTATAAATGAAAATGTTCTACTGTAAAAAATAAAAAAAAAACAAGCTGAAATGTGTTGAAAAAGATGTGACGTAGCCAATGGGCATGTACCTATACTAGATGAGGAGTAGAAGTCGCAGCATTATACATGTTATTCGGTTCAGTACTGCGTAAACAAGGAAATGATCCTTCAGTATCTCTGCAATCTGCAGCTCAGAGCAGCGCAGCTGAAATTTGCGTGCCTTGTTGATGTTAACTGTTGATTTTGTTTATTTGCTCAATTATGTTGTATTTTAAATATCCTGAAGAACTTGCACAGTCATTTTGTAAAGGATTGCAAATCATTTTAGTCTCTGTGATAAATACATTTAAATATTATTATTGATTTTATGAACTACATGTTTGTTTCAGAGCTGGGTCATTGTGTACTGCTGTAATGTTCAATAGGGTCCACTGGTAGTTGTTTGGGTATTTTTCATGGCACAACTTTTACTTTGTTTTGTCAAGAAAGAGTGGTGAGAGGAAGAAACCTATAAGCTCAATCTGAAGTTTGCTTAGGGCAGTGGTTCCCAAACTATGGGGCACCGAGGTATTTGGGAGGGGTGAAAGCTAGGGTACTGAGGGAGGGATAAGCTGGGAGCAACTGGCAGCCGAAGTGGTGTCTGAGACATCTCTCCCAGGCAGGAAATCGTCAGCAGCTGATCCCCCTCTTCACCCCCCCCCCCTATGAGTCTCTGCAGCTTCAACAGAGAAGAGACAGGAGGGGAGGTGGAGTAAAGGGGGGGGGGGGGGGGGGGGGGGGAGAGGGGGGCAGTGAGGGCGGAAGTGTTTGCAGATGCCAGCATGAGAACTGCAAGCAAGTGAAGTGAGTATAGTGTGGGGGTTTTTTGTGTAGCAGTTTTCCAGCATCTGAACTGCTGACAGGTGAGAATTGTGTCTGTATAATGTATGTCTGTTTTTTTAATTTGAGTTTAAAACCACTTTAATTGCAAAGTCCCTAAACATGATATCATCTTTCATATCATCACCAAGCTTGCTGAAGATGTAGAGAAGGGTTGCAGTAACATTATAAAAAAATGCATTGCACTAGCTAGTAGTTTTTTCATAAATAGAGTTCAAAGTTAAGTCAACTTAACTTTTTAGCTAGCCATACACAGTCGGATTCCATGGCCGATCGATCACCTATCCGATCGATTCCGGCGATCTCAGCGGGAATCGGAGGTCCGATCGATCGGCCAATTAAGTGTGTCGGATCGCTACATACCACCTTGTCCCACGGATTCCTGGACGATTCCGTGTCGCTTACTCCACAAATGGCAACTCCCCCTGATGTGTGCAGAATCGGATCAGAAAGACCAACATGTTGGTTCTCTGTCCGATCCGATTCTGGGCCCCCGAACGATCGGACGGACAAGGTGGGCTTCACGCGATTCCGGGACCCGTGTATGGGGGCCTTTTGACTTGATTTTGAACCTAATTTATACAAAAACTACATGTGTCTTTAGCAAGTTTGGTGATGATACCATGTTCACGGACTTTGTAAGTCCACCTGTAAAAAACTTTTGAGTTGAAATAAATCTTAAATTTAAGTATGAGCAGAATTTAATTTTTTCTGCACATTTTGGGTGCTGAAAAATTCAGCTTATAGTTTATACAGTAAACACAAAACATTTAGCTTTTTGCAAGAATAACATTATTTGTTAAAAATAGTATATGTATACCTAATCTATGTAACAACTCATCCATGTTAAGCGAGTGTTTCCCCTTTAGTCATCATAAACGATGTGGCTTTGTAGCTACAAATGTATTTTAAATGCTATGGCACACACTGTAGGTCAGAGTAACATTCATACTCCCAGATGTATTAGATGTTACTGGAAATATTGGGAAAGTCTTCAAGTAAGCTTTCTGCTGTCCTTCAGCCAAAGCCTGAGGTTGATCCCCTCTGTCTATTCAAGCCCAGAGCACAGAATTATTTCCGTGACACAACTTTATTTTTTACTACCACAATTTCCTTTTTTTGTTAGGATAAAAACATTCCATATTAATACAGGTTTTATAACTTTTTTGCAATGATCTAAAATGCTGTAAACAGGAAACCACTTAACTAGTTCAGTCATGCACCAGCTAAAGACAACCTCTTTCCATCAGATGACACAGACCTGGCAACAAACAGCAGTGGGACCCAGCGGATGTTACATTTGTCTCCCGCCAGTCCTGCAAGTGTGACCTTAAATGAGTGTGTTATGGGGGAAAAGTACAGCTAAGAGGGTCTGAAGTGCCTATACAACAGCAAAACCCTGTCATTCTGACAATGCTCCTACGCTTACCACTACCTTCTGTCCCCCTAACATTTCTATTGGTCCATCAGTACTGGACAAAACAAAGTAGTGCACATCTCCAAAAGAATCAATATTGGCACAAAACGTCAGGCTTCCGCTAGACAGCTCAATATGAAGAGGAACTTTATCTTTCAGTATGAAAACGACCCAAAGCATACACCCAAATCACCAAAGGAATGGCTTCACCAGAAGAAGATAAAAGTTTTGGAATGGCCCAACCAGAGCCCTGACCTGAATCCGATTGAAAATTTGTGGGGGGAGCTGTGCACGGAAGTCAAAATGAGAGCTGTAATAACATCAAAAGGTGCTTCAACAAAGTATTAGTGTAAGGGTGTGGACTTTTATGCAACTATATTATTATTTTTATATTTGTTCTTCCCTCCACCTAAAAGATTTTAGTTTGTTTTTCATGTGAGTGGTGCAGTTTATAGGTCACATTAAAGGTGGAAAAAGTCCTGAAATGATTTATCTTTGTCTCATTTTTGTACAGCAAAGGAACCTGACATTTTACATCCACTGTGTAGACTTTTAATATCCACTGTATATTATTTTTCCCTAAACTTTTGGGATTTGCGATGGAATGGGTCATGTGAATACCTTCTGTTTTAAGAATGCTTTACAATTTATATATAACTAAAATATAGATTGACAATATGCAGTTTGATATTTTAATAACTTAGATGTGTAAGCTAAACTTACTTTAAAGAATAAAAATATTTTAGTAAATAGTAAAACAAATTCTTATCCATTTCAGGGTTTTGGTTGAACCAATAGATCTGGTGGGATTTTTTGTTTGATCTACTTCAGCCATGCTGCCTGCCAAAGCATGTGCTTTGCTGCTAAGGTGTGATTTTTTGTGATCCCATATGTCACTGACCTTTGTTTGGAACTCTGACTACCCATTGTCTGCTGCCTGCCCTGAACTTGCTTAAAACTGACCATGTTTTTGCTTGACCCTTCTGGATACCTTGCTTTTGTTATTTTCTGTGTATGACCTGGCTCTGATTTTGACTATGCATCTTGCTCCCTTGGGTCCTGTTCTGTGTTATTAACATTGATTGCTTTTGGTTACTACCTGGTCTTGTTTGTTTGTGGGCTCCTGGTCCTCCACCAATCCCTGTTTTTTACTTACGTTATGCTTGGCACATAGTCCTGGGGGCAACTGAGTGATGAGACTCCCAAGATTGAAGGACTGACATTGATGAAGAGCTAAGGCTTTACATTGATATCTGTTTAACCTCCCTAGCGGTTTGCCCATATTGCGCCTTTGAGAACAGAGTACTCTGCTCTGCTTTCTCAGTCTTCCCCTGTAAACATAATGAAAGATGCCAGCAATGTATGCTGGGAAACCGCTGCCCATTTATTGATGTGGAGGTCTATTGCGCTGACACCCCGACATCTCTGGGCATGGTGACAGCAGGGTAATTCCCTAATCTCTGCTCTGCATTAAAATGTACACATACACATTTTCCCATAGAAAGCCATTATTGTTGATAAAGATGGAATCTCTCATATGATTCCAGGGAACAGCAGGTAAGTATATATATATTTTTTGGATTGTACCACACTACACCACCATCATACCAGCTCAGCAGTAAGTCAAACTTTAATTTTATATATATATTTTGAGTATACATCCACTTAAAGCAATGTAATACAATTATTAATATTGCTTAGGAAATAGTTGTGTACACATAACAACTCTACTTTTATGTATGAACAAAATTGAATCTATTTCTGTCTTAGCAAGGTAAATAATACAGAAAGCAAAAGGTCTTCCCAATGTAACAAGGAGGGTATTGTGCAGTTAGATTGAAACGTCACCGTTTCTATTTAGCTGTGGCAAAATCTTCCAAGCTTTGGATTTGATCATTTTATTTGCTCGGCTGGCATCTTTAAATCAAGTATTATATGACTACTGTTTTCAGGTCCTTAAAGTTCACAACTTTTTTTAAAGCAGATTTGTTTTTAAAAACTGGGTTATTATTAGTCAGACGTTTCATGCTTTAAACATAAATAAAAAAATAAAGACATAGAACTGTATGTGACATAGAAACATACATGTATGTATGTATTTATCTTAAGTGAATATATATATATATATATGTGTGTGTGTGCATGGAGTCATACACAAGCGTTTCTGTTTGCTAAGCTGTACTGCACAATGACTTTGTTTACCCAAAAAAAAGTAAAAAAAACTGTGTATATAAGTATGCATGTAAAATACAGTCATGAAAATTGCATACATACAGTTTAAATCAGTGGTGGGCAACTGAGATGATATGAAGGGGCCACAAGTGCGGCCCTCTGCATCACTAAAGGGCCGCACATGACATTTTAAATCTATACTGACTTGTATAAGCATTTTTTAATGCTAGCTAGGATATGTTATTTTTAATTTTTAAATAACAAAACTTTTTTTAAAATAATACTTCAAGCATTATGGAACACTCTAGTGTAGTAATTTTGTGTGATATATATCTTCAAAGGTTATGTGCCTCATAGATATCACCAAAGCCTTTGATGATATCTATGGGGCACATAACCTTTGATTCAAGGGGGCTGCTGAAGAACACCTAAAGGGCCACAGGTTGGGCACTGGGGGGTTTAAATGCTTTACTGTAATAAACATGTGCCTGAAAACCTTGCCTTAGTATACAGTTGTGTGCAGAAATGCTGGTTATGAGGCAAAACCAAGAAATGCTGAAAATTTAGAAATGCAGTCCAATCATTCTGGGCTGGAATGCATGTTCACAGTTGGCAGAAGTCTATGGCTATCTCAACCATTAACTGCTATGATATGCTCAGTAAGATAGTAGTCATGCCATAGGTGCCCTACTGAGAGAAAATTCTGAGTGGGGGGTTTGTTTTATGCTCATTTCTCACTTAAAGAGCTATTAAACCCTCAGACAAAAAAAAAACATTCTGACATATAGCTTACAGCAATACCCTCATTAAACCCGCCAAAGAAAGAAATCAAACCTCAGTTGTTTCCCTGGTACAGAGCTTCAAATCGATTTAATCTCTTCTTCCTGCCTGGTGCAGCATCTTTGTAGCCTTCCATGGTGACGCATGCTCCTTCGATGAGTAGAACTCTGCTGCATTCAGGCTGTACGGGTATCCAGAAAAATCTGCCCATGCCCGGAGCCTAATGACTGCAAGTGTTTATAGTACATGTAGTTCTTGAACGAAGTACAGCAGAATTAGACATCTCAAATATGGCCAAGATTTGAGGGAATGTGTACACTGTAGTGTCACCATGGGGAGCTACATACTGTAGATGTTGCACCCGGCTGCCATTGCAGAACTAAAAGAAGATTCGGCACCAACTTTGAAGTTCTTTAACAGGAAAGTATGATTTGTTTAGGGATAATTGAAAGGTTATTGTTTGCTGATGGTATAATAATCCTTTAAGGCACTACTATATATAATAATATATTATGTTGACAAAGTACACACAAATGATTTAACTAGAGATAGTCACAGAATTGGAATCACCGATTTAGGAGTTAATGGCAAGGTTCTTGAACATGGTATTACCAAAATTGTTGGATATGAAAGTATTTCTCTAGCCATGTAGTTTTTGCATAAATAATATAAAAAGTTAAGTTGAAACCTCGATTTCAAAATGTTGACTTTGAAGTCAATATCCTGCAACTCTTCTCTACATCTCCAACAATTTTGGTGATGATATCATGTTCAGCTTCTTTGCAAATATTTTACATTTCCGAGTTTTAAGACACTATGAAGACATTAGATGCTTTTTATGCTTTTTACACAGTACCATTCATTAGAGCCCTCATGTATGCACATACAGTTTTCTATCTTGAAACATAACACACAATCACAGTTATTACACATAAAACAAATGTTAAATACTCACTAGTGACATCAACCTGCCATCTTCCTTCATAGCAAGATAACGATTTGCACTAATTCCCTTGATTGAAACAACGCCTCTTTCTTCAGCTTGAATTTGCAATTTAACTGCAGAGAAAAATAAAGATGAGAAATGACTTACATGTATACTTGGTAACACCAGCACAGTTCTTCCACCAGTTCTTGCTTTTTTTTGTAGGAAAAAAAATTGTCAACATGTCCTACCTAGAATTAAATCCCTTGTTTCTTTTTCTAGTTATGCTTTTAACTGATGCATTGAGCCATGTAGAAAATTAAGTTCTTGACCACTTTCATAATTGTGATTAGTGTATTGGCTTTTTTCTAAGATGAGTATAAAATAAAAGTAATATAAATCATAGCATGGTGCATCTTTTGCTTGAAGTCTGAGCATACAGTGATAGACTATAGACTGGATCCATGACTGTTGGGATACATCGCTGTATATAAAAGCATGCCAAACTCGTAATCTTTGAGTAATAAAACAAACCTCAAAAAACAAAGAGGAGGTGCCCGAAGTGATCGGTAATTCCACCAAGCTTCAGATTCACCAAAGGTTCCTTGAGGATAGGTAAGTATGGATGAGCCTAGTTTGGGGTAAGTTTGTTATGTAAATAAACTTTCCCCGAGCTGGGTTGCGGCAAACCACCAGGGAGGTTAATTAAGCCATAGCTAAAGCTTTACACTGTTGGTGGCTGGCACTTAGCGATAATTAATGACACTAGGTAGTATATTGCGTGTTTAACCATGGTGTTCAATTATGTATATGAAATATGAAAATGATATATGTAATCTCCTGTTATTTTCATGCTTCACTATAGCATGGTTACCCAAACACAACATGATTTAATTATTAGTAGTTTTCCAGCTTTCCAGGGGTTAAAGCCTTGTATGAGTAAAGCTCCCAGATGTAGTATGCTGCGGTAGTATTGTTATTCATTTGGTTCCAAGGATTGTAATTGCGTGATGCAGATCCTGCCCCCACACCTCCAAGCAGTCACCAGCTAGAGGAAACCACTAATGTGTGCTTCAGCATCCTTGTTCAGAGCCTTATAAAGCGCTGTTCCGGTGAAGAAAGTAGAAGACAGAGTAGAAGAGAAGAAAGATGGAAAAAATTAACTGCATGAACTACCCACAATCTCCATGACCAGCATCTAGCACTCTCCATGACCATTTCCTTTGAACATAGCTAGGCATATTCAACTATATCAAACCCATTGTTTGTTTATACTATGTGTTAACTTATTGTCATAGAAGATGATATATGGTTTATAAATTATCATCATTGTAGGTACATAAAGTACATCTAAAACATTTTCACAGCACACCACTTTTTCCACATTTGTTCCTGAAAATTCTACACACAACACCCCATAATGACAAAGTTTTTTTTTGAGGTTTCTGCAAATTTATTAACCTTCTGGGCGTTGCGCATGTGGCATGGTTTTTTTATAACCGTGCCACGGGCAATCGCGGCGGAGCACGACATTCTCCTCTGTGATTACCTGTCCAGCTGGAGTACGTAAACATCACTTTCACTGGAAACGCCGGACTTATGCTGAAAAAAGGCGTCACCCCTCGAGTTACACGGAGGTCTATGGCACCGCATACATGCTGATGCTCCCCACCGCCGTAGCAATCCGGCGGTATCTAGAGCGTCGCTCTAGTTAACCGGGGCTGAGTTTCATGCATCATGAAACACTCTGAACGCTCAGAAGGTTAAACATAAAAAACTGAGAAATCACATATAATGTACATAAGTATCCACAGCTTTGCTCAGTACTTTGTCGATGCACCTTTGGCAGCAATTACAGCCTCAAGTCTTTTTGAATATTATGTCACAAGCTTGGCACACCTATCCTTGACCAATTTTGCCCATTCCTCTTTAAAACTTCAGTGCCTGACCTCACTTGTCTTGGTAAATGGTAAAGGTTTGCAAGGGTTCACTCCAAAATCTTATGTAAAGCCTTACCAGAAGAGTATAAAGAAGGCCATTTAGTGCCTATGGATTTAGAATTCTATTTAATTTCATGTTCCTGAAAGTGTAATGGCAAGGAGTGCCAATAAACATTTGCCACATGTTTATAGGAGGAAAAATAAAGAGACATTATGTGTAATTTTGTTGTTGTTTGAATTTAGAAATACTTTAAGTTGGCAGTAGACAAGTGAGGGCAGTCCTTATGAATGGATGGTTGACTCCCCCCTACAAACCTGTCCCTTGGATGATGGTTCTCTCAAAATCTAGACCTGGTTGAGAAGCCTCAGCAGAAGGAAGGGCTAGAAATATAACCACTGGAGTTTAATACCTGCTCCAATCAAAAGCATTCAGAATTGGGTGCCCGTTTCATAATAATAAAAAATTCTACATGAGTATGTTAAATATTTTATATAAGGGTCCTATGGCTAAATAAAACAATTGTATGACACTGAAGGAAATGCAGGCTTTAATCATTGAAACATAGATATGATTTCTTTAATCTATGATATATTATTATTAGTTACTGTATTACACAAATGAAACGTTAAAGTAATGATTCATTTACATACACATTACATTTACACAAATCTTTTATCTCTTTTTCTAGGAGTTTATAATAAAATTTATTCATTTAAAGTTAGAAAATACAAAAATCTGTTGCATATATAGGTTGTTTATGCCTTTTTTAACATTTTTTAAAATGTACTCTTCGTTACATATTTTTAATAGCCAAAGCATCATACATTGAAGAGGTGGTTGTATTGTAAAATAGAAGATAGAGATTACTCAGAATATAAACATGTGACATGAGCCTTTCCCACTGAAACAATGTCAGAAGTCTGCAGAATCTAAAACATTTTTACATAGAACTTGAATCTGTTTGGTAATCTGCCAATATTCAGTTTCATCCACTAAACTCTAAAATAACTGGCAACTATCTGACCCATTGCTTATCCAGATAGGCAGAGTAAAGAACACTGAACGATTTTTGGTTAAATTCCTACACGATTGACTGCCATGCAGGTTCTGGGCGATGGATCGTTCAGGAATTAAATGCAGCCACCCTTTCTTTGAGCCGGATCCTGATCAAAGAAATGGCAATCAAACAGGGAACCAACATGTTGGTAAATCCCTGTGCGATGGCCATTACTTTGAATGGGGTCCAAGGTCTCCACCCTAAGTATTGAACAGGAATCGATTACACAAATAGGTGCACGTTGATTTGCTGATCGTTCGGCCATCCGTGATGTCACCACACTGGGTTCAATCGCACAGGAATCGACCTGTGTATGGGTACCTTATGAAACAGAGCCTAGGTTAGTTCAAAATACCTTTTTGACAATAGTTCTGTCAATGACACAAATGAATATTGTGTCGTTAACAATTATTGCTCCACATTCTATCTCTCATTACAGGTTTTGCAGAGTCTCTTTTAGCCCAATAACTTGGGTAAATCCAGAGCCCTTGATTCAACTTAACATACAATATATAAAAGATTGATTTCCTGCCCTTCTCTCTGTTGTAAATCCACAAAAATGCAATTTGGGAGTTTAGTTAACTTAGAAACCCACAGCTTAAGGCTCAATATCAAAGAAAACTACCCTTACCGGACCATTTCACAATTAGCAATTAGTCTTCTGGGTAGGGTCAGTTTAAAAACAAAAAATCTTTACCGAACTATTCTATACCCTTTGGTCATTCACATATAGTGCATTTATAAGTTGCGAGTTTGGCTGGGAAAAAGGCAAGAATAAATATAATGTTTATCAACAGCCAATATGAAATAGAGGTCTTTATTTTCCAATTAATTATGTTATAATTTGACTCCCCTGTTAATGGTATATATTGGACTGGATCAAAAACATATTCACACAGACACTACACTGAACCAGTCTGTGGTACCTGATATTAATTTTAATAACATGTTAATTATGCATGTGGAAATACTGCCTCCACAATTCATCCATAAACCCTCACAGGGTAAATGACCCTGTTGACCATTGAACAAAAAAAGTTAATTCAACAAAATAACTTTACTAAAACTAACACCCCTCATATACCTTTAGATCACTCCATACAATTTCCATTAGATCTACCAACACATATCTAGTGCCAGGTCCTCCCTGATAGAATACATAGTGATTGGAAGGTTTAGAAAGGTCCTCATATTACATGGTTTTGGTAAAACAAAAGTGGCTTGTACAGAAATTGTATGGTGAGATTGTAAAGTGTATGGGGGGCTTAAGGGTATTCTTTATTATGCAAAGTATCATGTGTAATCTGCACCATTTTGTTAATATTTTGAAACTACTGGAAACCAATGTATTGAAAGGGGTGTTGGCATACATGTTTAGATATTGGGAGATGTTTGTAACTCAGGAAGTCCTGTTTCTCTGTGTTCTGGTTTCTTGATACCATTTTGTTAATAACCGACACAGTCTGGTTAATATGAGCCTCCTTCATTTTTAGATGAGAATTTCCTATCCTCATACATGGCCGTGAAACATCCATAAAGTAATTTGGTGCAAGGGAGTAGCTGGGACTGATAAAGGGAGTTGGTTTTGGAAGGCTCATAGGTAGTGTGTAGTGAATATAAACAGTAGATTTTCAGCAATAAGGATTCTACAAGTGACAGCTGGAATGAGCAATAACCTTTTACTCCCTCATTCCATCTAACTGGGGACAAATTCAGAGTGAATTTATTAGGGAATAATAACAAGTACCACTGACTCTTCCTAAAGTGACCAGAGACACAATACATTATTTAATTTGGTTTATAATATATTTATAAGAGTAGGGTGTAGGAATGATAATATTTGTGTATTCATAAATGTATGTATATTTGGTTGACCTTCTGTCCTTCAGAAGCATTTACACAGCTGTATATTAAACTCTGCATAGTAGATTCCCAGAGGGCTGTATGAAAACATTTTTTTTATTCTCAAGTGCAGGTGGGTAAGCTAAGGATAAGAGTGGGAAAATGATTTACCCAAAATCACACTGAGGTTAAGTGGCTTAGGCTGAATAGAAACCCACAGAGTTGTGTATTCAAGGCCAACACTTTTCCACGAACCCTATTCATCCATTGCATGGGCTAGTTTATTTCAGGCATAAAGAATGAAATTTCAAGCATAAAGGGAGAGGGCAGCTATAAGAGTTCACAATGCTTTCTTATTCTGAAGTTTATTAAGAAATATGTACAGTACATGAGGAATTTCAGAGACAAATCTGAAACTCAAAACCTTTGAGATTATGCTTGCAGACATGATCAGAATTTTCCAGATGGAACTGCTAGTGTTTCCCAGCTAATTGAAACCTGGAACAATGAAAAATCTATTAAGCAAATGCCAATGGTGTCAAATATTTCCATGAAATGGAAGAATAATATCCTTTGCAAGTTAACTCAATAGTGCAACAGTACACCATTAACATTATAAGAGTAAAAAAGATCTACTTAAAATGTAATTTCAGCCAATAAATATTTGTTTGAACTCAAAGTGTGAGGCACTCCCCATGTCAATGCAGCGACATGCCAATCCCCATATCTTCACCACATTTTTTGCCTATAAACAAGCCAAGCTAGTTCGACCATTCCAGCATACAGTTCTTATATACTCAAAGTAGCCCTCAAAGGTCCGGCGGTTGCTAACAGCATTTATCACAGTATGGACCAGGGGTGGGCAAACTAAATGTGTGAATACACGGGTCTATTTTTTTGTTTGATAGACTCAAAAAGATAAATTTTGTAATTGTTCAAACGAAAATCTAAAACTGAACAAAGGTTTAGTTCGACCAACATCAAACAAGAGTGAACAATATCGAACAAAAAATCTTTCAAAAGCTGATCGGACATGTTGGTAAATTTTCATCTATCTTGTAAAGATGAATGTAAATCGAGTGTACCATTGTTTCATTCTTAATACGCGTTGTGTATAGTTGACAAGAAACATATTATCTATAAACATATTATATCTTCCTAGGATGGAAGGAAATGCGGGAGCGGGTGCGTGCCTGCAAAACCAAGCCCTGTCGGGGTCCCAAAGCCCTAACCCAAAGAATAAGTAATAAATACAAAATTTAACATAAAGTGTTAATACTGATGTTTAGATTAAAATACAACAATGCAAAGGGGGAGAATATACAGTATATGGAAGGAAAAACTACGTAGCGATGCAATTGAAATGGAACAGAATAGTATCTGTCTAAGGCTAAAGGCTATACATGGTAAATAGAAATTGAGGGAGTTGTGGTTATAGGTTGAAAACTGGGATCGAAGTAGAGATTTTATTCACGAGAAGCCCTAAAGGGAATCCCCAGATGCCAGATTTGCAACAGTTTATTATGCATATGAAGGAGAATGTTTATTAAAACACCCTGTATTAAAGCCCAGTGCTTTATTTAATTATGCAGGTAATTGAATTTGTACACAAAATGCAAGGATGCATTTTGTTCCCTTAGAATATTTCAGAAGTAGATGTAGATGGTAGATGAGGGAATGTTATTCTATTACAAATGCTGAGAGTTCTACATAACCTGGGTTATAATAACATTGGATTATTGATAAAAGAGCACACCCACGTGAGCCTCCTTCTTATGTTTATATTGTCATATTGGGGATTTTAGGCTTATTTTGAAGAGCCTGTTGCACATAGTTGGGACCATGTCTGTGTGTTTTGGTAAAATTTTTACATATTTAGGATTTAATATAAAGTGGGAGATTACAAAAAATAACTTAACAGTTAAACTGAAGAAAATACTTTTTTAAATCTTCTGTAAAATCTATTCAATTTACACAAAGGTGTATGACAGCTGGTGCCCATAATAAGAACAGTTAGGATTTTGAAGGATATTTGCACTATTTACGCCTCAAAAACTTTGTTTGTTGTGCTCCAGACTGTTATGGTGAATCAAAAGATTGAAGTTGCTTATAAGTCTAGTAAGGAATTTAAAGATCTCCAAAAATGTTGAAATTGGTTATTTCACTGTCCAGAAATTTATCTACAAGTCAAGGACTTTTAAAACTATTGCCAACTTGGCCAAGGGTTGTTGTCCAAACAAGTTCACAAACAAGATGCTAAAAGAAGTCAGCAAATACCCTAAAATAATAACCTCCCTAGCACTCTTGCAAGGTCCAGATTTCTGTACCAAAAGCGCATCACAGACTCTAATGGAATGTTGTTTTTATGTTGTAGGCCTGTAACTTCCCAAAATATGTCCTTACAAGGGTCTAATAGACACCCTGAATATAATAATGTCTGAAACACACAATTGTGTAAAAAAAATTACATAAAAAAAATTAATAAAAGGTATCATCTGAATAATAAAATATCTAAAATACTTATTTGGTGTGAATGATTTTAAAACAGTATGTATTCATATTGTGTTTGGTGTTATTTTTTTTACTTTGAATTGTATTGGATACACTGATCCAATACAATGCCCTTTCAATTGCAGAGGACCCTATACTACATAGTTGTTGGTAGATCTAAAGGATATCTGACAGAGAGATCTAAAGGTGTATGGCCAGCATAGTAATATTAGTACTAAATCTGGCAATCTAGCGCTGCTACACTTTGGTATTAATTGAGAATAAAAATTGGAACCCCAATGTCGTGGTATCAGCATCAGCACCAGTTTCTAAATCTAAATATTTTATCAAGCTTTTTTTATGATTTCAACATCTTACAGTAAACGCTTATCTTTGGGAAACAAGGCAACATTGAAGGAGACGTGATATATATATATATATATATATATATATATATATATTTTTTTTTTTTTAAACTTTATTTATTGATTTTTGCAATAAATTGTTACAACAACAGGATGGCAGTTCAGTAGATAAAATACACCGAAAAAGTACAAAAGCCACATTTGCACATACGTAACAGAAATCCATCCTGATACAGAAATATACAGCAGAACATCATAGCGGCATAATATTAACAGTAACCGCGATAAAAACAATAACAACAACATCATCGTTTGCACTACCCCATAATACCGAAGTCATTCCCTGTCTCTCCCAGTCATCTATACCAGTCCAGTGAAGTCAAGCTCTGGCTTTCTCCGAAGTCAAGTCAAAGGATGGAACGATGGCTCACTAAGCTAAAGCGTTATGTGTCCCAAAAGTCTACTCGCCGCACGTCTGCGAAGGGTTTCCTGCCGGTCCATGATCAGGGACGGTCAGTCTCCCCAAAGTGCCCCTTATGTCTTCTAATGCGTACCATTCAGTCAGGCAAAAGGCAGTCGTCAAGTCAAGGAGTTGGACATCATCGAATTCTTTCAACAGGAAGCGCTTCCATACTTTAAAGAAAGTCTTGGTCCGTTGCTCCTTGTCCTGTTCTGCGTGGAATTTATAAAAATACAGGTAGGATTGGAGCGACTGGCATACTTGCGACAACAGGGGAGGGGAAGGTGACAGCCACTGTGCCATAATAACCCGTTTCGCCCCCAAGAGACATATGTGGTCCCATTTGGAGAGGCAGGGCGTGGGTTCCGACTCCCCGTCATCAGAGGAATGGAGAAGGTGTGATAGTATATTCGCCGTCCGAACCCGTTCCGTGACCTCCCCCATATATTCCGTGACCGCTTCCCAAAAGCGAGAGATGGCTGGGCACCGCCACCATAAATATAAGAGGTCGGGCAAATCAACAGCGCACTTGGGACAGTTGACAAGCCTCGCAGTCGTGCCCACCAATGGGGATGGTGTCCGTATATTAAACGTGCCATAAGCCCAATGCACGATCTTGAGTTGTGTCTCCCTCCACTGTTCATTACATACATGTTTGCGTACCGTGGTCCACCCACGTTGGAGAACATCAAACGTGTCCTCTTCAGTGGCGTCCAATACCTGGGCCCATCGCTTGACATAAGATCCCGTCTCCTTAGAGTATCCCCCCTTAAATCTACTTAAAGCCCCATACAAAGAGGACACGGAGAGAACCAACGGCTTTGGCGTCAATAGCTTGTCAAAGTGTTTATGAGCGGGGAATTTAAGTTGGTTCCCCAGCACACTACGGAGGTAGGATCGCAGTTGGGCATAATGCAGAAAGTGGGTGCTTGGCAGTCCAATTTTTTCTGACACAGCTGAAAATGAGATACGAACCAGGGAGCAGCGGGTCCCTCCTCGGTTTGAGCAGCAATTTCACAAAAGCCTCATTCCCCGTAGGCGGATATTTTCGCATGGAAAGGATCCCATCATACAGGGCCTTCAAGGTAGCCGTTCCCAAGGGCCCCCACACCTTGTAAAACTCCGCCGTGAAACCATCAGGCCCCGGGGCCTTGTGGTTGGCCAAATGTTTGACAACCGATTGAATCTCCTCCTCCCCAATCGGAGCATTGAGAACCGCGAAATCCTCGTCTTTGAGCGAGCGTAACTGCACAGATGCCAAGAACTCCGAGGCCCTATCCAGATCTGGTGACTGAGAAGATTATAACGTGGAGAAAAAATCTCGCAATTCCGCCGCTATACCATCCCCATCAGAGACCACCTCTCCCGCCTTCGTTTTGAGCATGGTGATATGTGTGGAAGCAGTATACGGGCGTACCAAATTGGCCAATAACCTCCCTGCTTTGTTACCCTGGCGGAACAAATTGGCCTGTTTTACATATCGAACCCTGGTGTCATATTGGGTGATCCAATGGTCAGCCAACTGCTTGCAGTGCAACCAATGGGACCTAGTACCTTCAGAGGGGGAGTTTTTATATGTGTACGTGTAGTTGAGCATAGTTGCCTTTTTAGCCGCCACCACATAAGCAATAATTTTGCCACGTAAGACAGCTTTCGCCGCCTCCCAAAAGAGCACAGGGTCCGACTTATGTGCCTCATTCATTGCAGGCTTCATACTCCCACCACCACTGTTGCAAATGAGCCTTAAACCGGTCGTCCGTTCGTAGGTAGGAGGGGAACCTTCAACCCCCCCCCCCCCCCCCCCCACACTTTTAGGTCTGCCTAGTCCCCTGACGACGACTTGTAAGGGGGCATGATCCGATATCACTATGGGGCAATACTTAGCCTCCCTGACCAGGGGCAACAACTGGGGGTTCCCAAAACAAAGATCGATACGGGATGAGGAGTGATGGACAGGAGAAACAAATGAGTAGTCCCGCTCTAGCGGGTACAGATGCCTCCACACATATGTGAGCCCAGATGCCTGGATGAACGTGGACAAATTAACGTCCTGAGGGGAGACCCCCAGTCTGGCCCTACACTGGGAGTACAGCCTGTCCTCTTCAGGTACAGGGACAGCATTAAAATCGCCCCCCGATCAGGGCCGGGGTGTCAGGGGGCATACCCAGTACTAGATTTGTGAGCCTAGAGCAGAAGGGG
>CM070032.1:160096501-160120397 GCA_036250615.1 Ptychadena robeensis
CCTCCAGATCAACTTTTGCCCACCGACCCTCCTCCTTGTCACCCACAGTGCTGGTGACCGAATATGGTAAATGAACCCCTGCCTTATGGTACCGGGCCGAGGCTCCTAAAACCTGCCCCACCCAATCACGATGAAGGTAACGAAATTCATCAGCAGTAAGGTGGGTCTCTTGAAGCAGCGCTATGTCAGCCCGTAATTTTTTGAGGTGGCGCAAAACTTTGGACCGTTTTTGGGGAGAGCGTAAGCCTTTCACGTTCCATGAAATTACTTTTAGATTTGGGGCGTCAGATAGCTAAGATTGTTATAAAGAGCACCGTACATGACCCAAATCCAAATAGCAACCGGGGTGCCGCTGTCCCAGCAGAGCAGCGTCCCCCCACAGTGTGAGAAAGCCAAGGTGGAAGGAACCAGGCAGAGAACAGAGAAAACAGGGACCGAGGGTCTCCAGGGGGACAGGACCTCACCCCCGATCAAAAGTTGAGCATGGGCAGTGCAAAAACTATATAAACTGAAAAACACCCAAAACCAAGGAAAACAAAACCGTGGCCCATTGCCACCAAAACACAGTAGTAAATCTTCTATGCTATGCAGGTCAGAAAAACCGTCAGTATAAACATTCAAATACCAACTAACGAGTAGCAGAAGGCCCCCCCCCCGCCATTAGCAGAATAATAACCGACAATAAAACTTATGCATCCCTCTTTGCAAGTATATATAGGTAGACACTGTCCATACAACCCCCCAACCACTAGAAGCTGCAGGACTTAGGTAGACATAATCACCACTCAGTAGGTCTTATCCGGGCGAAGAGGCCATCGGCCGGGGCGACGCATCATGAGAGTCCCGTGGTGAACCCACAGGGGTACTTGCCAGGCACAGTTCAGCTTCCTCAGGTGTGTGGAAAGTTCCAGTGGTGCCATCAGGGAAGAAAACCTTGAGAACCGCCGGGTACTGGAGCGCAAAGCGAATCCTCTTCTTCACTAAGTCCTGGCAGACAGGATTGAATGCTTTCCGTTTCTTAGTCACCTCCGCTGAATAATCCACAAACATCAACAGGTTGAGGCCGTCCACTTGCAATTTGCGTCTGGCCCGATATGCTCGCAAGATCTCAGAGTGATCGTTGAAATCAAGGTACCGTGCAATCACCAGTCTCGGAGATTTAAAGTTAGGCGTGGGGGGTCCAATCTGATGGGCTCGTTCCACTTTACAAGGAGCAGGTATGCCAAGAGCTTCTGGAATGGCAGTGGTACAGAGGTACATCAAATCTGGCAACTTATAGGTTTCAGGGAGTCCAATAATGCGCAGATTATTTCGGCGGGATCGGTTTTCTTGGTCCTCCACCCTGCCCCTCAAATAGGCCACTTCATGCTCCAGCGTGGTGGTAGTAGACTGCACAGCCGCGATGTCCAGCTGATCAAGCCGGTCTGCATGACTCTTCAGCTCCTCCTGGATGGGGGCTACCCTGGCTGTGATAGCCTCAGAAATTAGCTGACCAAGTTCCAGCTTCAAGTAACCTGCCACTGCCTGGGCCAGGCGTTCGTAATTGATATCAGGGTCAGCCTTGTCTCCTTCCCCTCCGGATCCGTTTGTTTTGCCCTTGTTTTTCTCCTCCTCCGCCATCTTGAGCCTCGCCAGGTACCGATCCCGTTGTTTCTGCGGGGTCCGTTTGGGCGCAGATCGCACTAAAAAACGATCCATCCAGGATCAGAGCACACAGGGGGTGAGGTATGTATGGTTGTGGGGGGTGTTCGGCCGCCGGTTGCGAGGGATTGCGAGGATGCGGGAGGGAGCTCCTCACTACAGCTACCGCTCCATGGGGCGCCGGAACCGGAAGTCTTAGAGACGTGATATATTCCACACTAGAGTTTTACAACCTAAGCAAATTTAAAGGCATCACATGTGCTATATAAGTCATTCATAATTGAAGTAGTTAGTGTAGGTAGTGTTACAGGACTTAGACTTATAAACACTGTTAGAAAGATTACAAATACAAATCATGTAGTATATTACAAAATTACATCTTTTAAAAAAGACTTTAACTTCTTCTCTGAATAATTAGAGAATAAGAGAGATGACAGGGACATGGGAAGTGCATATCTGGACAATATGTATCTTATGATGCTTAAGATGTATTAAATATTGAAGGTGAACGCCACCCTCCATTACCAGTTGCCAATAAATCTTAAGTGAATAATATAAATTTTTTCTTTTGCAAAAGCCAGATCTGCCTGTAGCTAGACCAGGCCAGCCTAGCCATTTCTTTAAAGGTACTTGAATAACGTCTTTCAGGATCAATGTTCCCAAATACTGAATACACAAGAAATCTAGCTTCCTTTTGGAATATGTAGCCACAGCAACATGAAGAATTAATGCTCTTTTCACAAATCGACATTCACTAACCCTTTGACTTTATTTTTAGCTTGGCTTTGTTTTGGAATATTATGTTTCTGATGTAACAAAAGCAAGCTTCAACAAGAATTGGACCATTTACAGATTGAGTTAAAATGCAGTTTCATACAAACAAGCAGTAATCTTCTATAATCATGCCATTGGTCTAATTGGTCTAATATTTTTCTTAGATTGAGTTTACCATTACTGTTTTTCAGAATAGATTCGTTGTTAAACCAGCCACCATTCAGACGTTCTCTTTGTGGAAATGTTAGAGAAATTTTATTATTAGTAAAGCCATTTATTGGTGTGAAGTCTGGGCATTTGTCTTGGTAGTATCTGTCGAGAGGCTCTTTAATGCTATCATATACTGGTGACTGTCTGCTGCCAATAATATGGATAAAAATATATTTAAGAGAGATTGATTCACAGTGAATAGGGGAACAATCAATTTTTCCTGCCAGCTAAGGTTTTTTTATGTCTATTTCTAAAAGAGTGTTGCAAACTATTTCTGTGGAACCATAATTCAATATGTGATTGTTTTCTGATATGAACTTAATCCATTTTTCTTTTATTTGATAGAAGTAATTGCCCTGATTGACCATTTCTTTCCTGATTTAAATAATTATGTTTATGGTTTGAGTATAGTACTTTATTGCTAGAAATTGTTTATTACCTATATGTAACTAAAGAATGTATAGAGCTTTGTAGGCCACAAAGACAAGTGTGGAAGCCTAAATAAGGAATATAAACACCCTGCATTTAAAGATGGTGCCTGTGATTTCCCATCATATTATCCTCACAGCAAGACACAGCAGGGACTGGGGAGAAATGTTTTCGTAGTTAAGAGAAACCTACCTTTAGCTATCTCCTTTTAAGATTTGTTTACATGGGTGTGACCTGGCACTCCTGTGGGCTGGTGTCTTCAGGCCAAAGACCACCCAGAGAATTCTGTTATAAGGGATTGACAACCACTCTCTATAACTGGCCATACACAGGTCGATACCCGTGTGATTGGCGAACGATCAATCTCGCCTTTCATCGACTGAACAGCAAATTGATGCACACCATTTTGAGCAATTGATTCCTGCTAGAGATGGTAAAAATTTTTTTCAAAAATTCAACCATTTCAACGGTTTCGACTTAATTGCAAAGCTCCTGAACATGTTATCATCACCAAACTTACTGGAGAGAGAAAAAAAGTAAGTCTCTAACACAAATAGTTTTTTCACAAATTAAGAAAATTTAAAATTTCGAAAAACGGAATTTCGACTTTAACTTTGAACTTAATTTATGCAAAAATTACATATGCTGGAGCAAAACTTTTTTTCAAATGTTCCTCCAACCCTTCTCTACATATCCAGCAATTTTGGTGATGATGCCATTTTCAGGGGCTTTGCAATCAGCTCACAAAGTTAGCAAGTCGATCTAATCCCTGCCCAATATTTCAGATGGGGACCCTCAACCTCCATCCAAAGTAATGCCGTTGAAACTGGGATTCCCCAACATATGAATTCCTGTTCGATCGACATCTTCTTGGAGCGGGATCGATCGTTCCAACAAGGCAGCATTTGATTCCCGGACGATCGCAGCAAACTGTTGACTCTTATGTACCCACAACAGTACTCTACACCTCCAGTATTTTGGTGATTATATCATGTATAGGGACTTTAATTAACTCGCAAAATGATTATTACATGAAGTTTTCACAACCATCTCTACCATGCAGAACAAATGCTATTGAAATGTTATTGTTTTCAGTAAATAAGGCCAACAGCTTTCACTGTTCCAGTTGCATAAACACATTATAGTATTACAAGCATAGATTTTATATTTACTAAATGTTCAAAAATATGTTTAGGTGTTAAGGTAATTTTTGCACACCCACCCACTATCTAATGAGTTCTCATTCATTGTAGCTGGAATATTGTTGTTTGAATGAGACATCTGCCTCTCCTGGTATTGAGTTGCATCTTATTCCAAGACTCTATATTTTATAACATATGGGTAAACGTCATTCCTGTAACTTACACCCATCAACTTGCTTTTCTCTGGCCTAGCCGATGACAGCACCTGAGAGGCTACCAATACATTGCATAGAGAGGTTTCTGAAGAGAGCTTAGAATCAGGTGGGAGGGATGGCACAAAAGAAAGAAAAGTCTTGCCCTTAATAACCAAGTAATCTCAGGATCCTGTTGGTGTAAACAGAAATGCTTAGTGACCTGTAAAATGCAAAGCAGATGTCTTGAGGTGCCTATTGCTATTCAGGACTTTTAGGTTTATTAAGACTGATAGCTTTTGTTCAAATATATAATCAGGACATGTACTGTGGTTTTGTTTGCATAATAACTCAAGTGGTAAGAAATGTATAAAAAAAAAAACTTGATGGGTAAACAGCTATTTTGAGGCATTAGTAGCATTTGGTTAATTTGTTCTGTAATTAAGACATTTATAATTAAAATGTCTTTCTGTAAAAGACATTTATAATTCCACAATCATAAGTCATCAGAGGTCCCTGGGCAGGTATGACCCAGTTCTTATGCAAAGCCTTAATTTTTCAAAAGCGTTGTTGTTTAACCGCGGTCGGGACGGCACCATCTCATCCAGCGCTGCTACTGCTACTATAGCACTGGACGGGATGGTGCCGTCCAGTACACATCGGGGCTCCGGCAGCGCATACTTACTGTTTTGTGGTGTCCCCGATGTGACAAGGCTGCCAGCCAGCTCCGTCTCTTCTTCCCCCCTCCGAGTGACGTGATGACGTCACATCGGGGAGGCGGCGGGAAATTTGAAAGTACATTGCATGAAATCAGTTTTCTATGTAGAAAACTGCTTTCAATATGCTTCTATGTACTAAATCTCGCCAAAATAAAGTCTCTGGTGCCCCAGATGTGCCCATTTGCAGTAACCCTCTCTTCCCTGGTGTCCTTTTACCACATCCATCACACCAGGTTAGAGAGGGTTAACTGCAAATGGGCACATCTGGGGCACCAGAGACTTTATTTGGGCGAGATTTAGTACATAGCAGCATAGCTTTGTGCTCTGATTTTTGGGTTTTCTCATTAATTTGATAAAAAAATAAATTATTTTACATAATTGTTGGTTTCAAACATTATTATATTCAGAATATCTATTAGACCCTTGTACGGACATATTTTGGGAAGTTACAGGCCTACAACATGAAGAAAAATTTACCATTGAAGTCTATGGTGCACTTTTGGTACAGAAATCTGGACTTCAGCAGTGCGCTAGGGAGGTTAACATACTGTATATGCGTCTCGGAATATATATGTATAAGCCACAAATAAACTAACAAGTAGGGTACAAATACTACATTCATTCATTTGTTATGTAGCTTGAATTATACCACTTAGTAATATATCACTGAAAGTGCCACAGCCAATGAATGAGACCGTATAACTGACTAATGTGTGGTTGATGGTATGTCTGTGGCTGTGAGGTTTCTTATGTCAATAGTCCTACAAGTTAAAGGGATGTTAGTATGGTCAGTTAGTCGCTATGTGGTTTTAATACATGAAATGCAATTTTTTATTTTCTTGCTTTTACTAATTAAAAAAGGTTTGTTTAACAAAAGGTTATTTGTATAACAATTTAGAGCTATTTAAGACAAGATTGTAGATTTTGTCAGCTGGCCAAAGAGGAGGGGGGCACATTATTTAAATATGCTCAAAATCAAAATAGATCTGGTACATTTGTTTTATGATACTTTATTAATTAGGCTGAAAGATGAAGATAAATCTGCTTATATTTTGCTTACTTTGATCACTCCATCACCACATCATGAACTTGCTAATCAAATGCTGAAATAATATGGTACCTTTCTGTTTTTTATGGCATCCCATATTTTACACACAATGATATAATCACAAGATCTTTGTGCTTACCTTTACATAGCTTTCTGAAAATATCTCAGCACCCTTCCCAAATACTGTTCTCAGGAACCCTAAAGCTGGGAACACACGGCTCAATATAGGAGTCGTTCGAGGTTCCTGTCAGCAGCGCAATGACATCATCGTGCTGCTGCCCGATATCAGAGGACAATGCTTTGCATGGTCTCCATGCAAAGCAGTGGACATCGACCGTGGTTTGCGGTCGTGTCCAATATCCCAGTTTTCGAGTGGGATTGATTGGTCCAGGGATGGCCGCATATCATATGGATCAGATAGATGGCTATGAGCACACAAGGCACTCGAAGCCGCCATCGATCTGGCTTATATCTACACGTGTGTTTTCTGCTTTAGTGCTGATAGCAGAAGTGAGCTGGGTCTTGGGAGTAGTTATACAAATATCAGAATGCTGAGATTGATAGATGCCAGTCTAGAGAAGGTGGCATGCCATTACAAGTTTCATTTGCATGCAGACCACCCTAGGTAGAACTACACATAGTGCTGAGGCTCCAAGAATTAAAATCATTAAATTTGATTAATGAAAGAGTTAGGCCGGAAACAGCCAGGTTATGGAGGAAAGAAATAAAATCTGGGAAGTCTAGTTACAGCACACAAGAAGAAACTGTAAAATGTGCATGGTTGAGGTTTAACTTCTAGGATTTAAAATACAAACCATTTTTTCTAATAACCAGCCTTAGATGTCAAAAACAAGACTACTATGATTAGGTCATACTGGTTTAAGGCCTAACTCATCATGCTCTGCTGGTGGTGTGGCATCCCTTTATTCAGCAACTATCAGTTTCAGTCTTCGGAAATGTGTCCAGGCTTGTAGTATATGCATGATGCAACCTCTATTACTTATAATGGGCAACAAAAATGGAAATGCTGGACAGGGATCAGGCACTGTGCATGAGAAACTCTCAACAGTGCAGGGATGATCAATGTGACATCATAATATCTTGTTCTGAGGTTAGAGTAGCAATGTTGGTCTGCTATTACAGTAATGTGCTGACACAACAACCAAATGCAACATTTTATCCTCTGTGGTTAGCAGCCAGGCCACTGTAAACTAACCAGCCGGCACTTTGCTGTGCCAGATGACACAGATTTTGTTTTATAATTGGTTTGTCCTGACTGTTTTTATAGCTACTCCTTAAAACCATTTAAATGTTTTGATGAATTTGTCAATCAAATACTATTAATTGAGCAAGTTTAAGTGACCCATATGTAACTGTATATCTGACAGCTGCCAATCTACAAATGCCAGTCTATAACCTACAAAAAAAATTTACCTATATATATTACACAGTACACATAAATGTATCAAAATAATATCCCCAGCCTATTCACAAAGCACTTACTATGAGAGTCACCCTTTTCTCGAGATCCATCCACTTTGCCATCTGAATTGATCCTTAGAAAGAAGCCCCCGTTCTTACAATAGAGCCTTTTAGGGTCCTTGAAGTTTCCTGGGGGGAACGGACTATTACCCCCATCATCTGACCCTGTCGGGAGAGTAGTAATGCTCCCAGTGGCCATTCCCACCTCCAGAATTCAGAAAGCTCTTCTTCTTGACACAACTTCACTTGTAAAGGTTCAACAGGTAGCAGTTTTTCCAAAGTAGCAGTTGTTTCTTCAGCGTCTGTCCCTTGTCTGGGCCTCCTCGCTGTTCATTCAATTACTAGCAGCTGGAAGTAGGACCAGCTTATGCTGTTTAATGTATTTCCATCGTCACACGACTCTAACAATCACCGCACTGTAGACGCATAATGAAAATACGAAATCTGTGCCTAGGATGCTCTGTCCTTTGACTTCAACTCTGCTCTTCCGTTAACACTGGAAATGTTTCATCCATGATTCGTATGAAGAAGTGCGTAATGCCTGCTTCATAAATAAGAGAAGAGATGGCTGGAGCCAGGGGCACTGTGCAGGCTGCTCTTCATCCTGATCCAACCTTCCACCATCAAGCCTTGTTATGTCAGAATGGCCTTATTTATTTATATAGGTGAAGCCCTCCTTCTCCACCTCTCTTTCTTCCTCCTGCTGCTTCTCAGTTCAGGGCAACCAAGAGCCAGAATGTCTCAGTGATGTTGTGAGCAGTCTCTCAGCCAGCACAAAGTTTCCCAGCCCCTCAAGTGTAGGAAGCTAAATGAAAGCTCAGTGCCAGAAAGCAAATGGACTATAAGAAGCGGTATAGTGTTCCTGGGTATTTTCTTAGACAGGCTCTGCCAGTCAGTTCTCAGCATTCGGTTTCCTCCCCCAGCACTGAATTGCTTAGCAGGGTAATCAAGGGAGGAGGCAGAGACAGGAGAGGAGATGGGGGGTTTGCGCTGCAGGAGACTGCCAGATCTTTTATTATTAAACTAACTTTTTAAAGCACTCAATGAGGCAGGCAAGCTGCAAAGGATTTAAAGTCCCAACACCAGACTTGGAACATGTGGCCTCTCTACCTATCACAGGCCACACTGAGTGTATGTATCCCTTAGTTTTCCAAGCAACTAAAATTATTATATATGCCATGAAGTTTTATATTCAGCACGATAATAAAGAAACCTCATATTTTTATTTCATTTTATACATTTTCCAAAAAATACAATATAGGATAGAACAATAAACAAACCCCTGAAAAAAACATATTTAAAATTTGTATTGTAAAAACCTTGTGTATTGTGCCTGCATATTATAAAAGAATGTTATTATTTAAATTACTTTTTTCAGTTTTGTTTTTTATTTTTGAGTGGCGAATCATTTGTCATTATATTCTGCCATACATGTTTTATTTTATTTCTATTTTTTTCCAAAAGAATTAAGTCATTAAATAACAGGATATAGATGTATTATATTTGATGTATTATTTTTGATGTATCTTTATGAATAAAGTGTTATGGCACAGTTATAACTCAGCCCCTTCACACAGTTATTATAAGCCCCTTCATTTAAATCATTCAACTTTCTGGCAATGGGAATCTCACCTATATTTTATTAATGGTTTCTTCCCTATCATGTTAGCTTTGTTTCCAACTTCTTGTATGCTGGTTCATATGCTGTTATAATTACTCATTGACAAGAAGTGCCATACCCACTATTCATGAAGATACATAAAACTGTACAATACAACATGTATGACAGAATATAATGAGTAAGGATTTGACAAAAATGAATTGGTAAAAACAAAACTGAAAAAACGTTTTACATGACCAACTGCCAAGTCATTTAATGTAGACTATGGCCTGACTACTAATAACTTCCAGACCTGCAAAAGCAAATTGTGAATGTTTCATTCAGAGCTACACACTGTATAGACCTGGTAGCAGTTTCTTCCCCCATTAATTTAAGCAATTTATAATTGGGATAGTATATAACACAAATCTCATTTATAAAAAAAAGAGTATGTAACAGAGATATTACAGAATGAAAAAACATTGGAATCTAAAAATATTTCAACTGCACTTTGAGGCAGGAAATTACTATGAAACTGTTATGTTATTCATGTTAATTTCCTGGCACTTAAGACTTGGAGAACTGTAAGGCGTTTGTTCACACCTTTACTTCTATTGGAGCATTAACATGTACTGCATATATCCGTGCTTCCCAAACTTTGGTCAACAGACTTACAGCTTCGGAGTGCCTAAGAATCACCTGTGCAGAAAAAATTTATTTATAGGGTTCTAACAAATGTATTTCATCCGGCAATATAAAAAAACAGTATACGGTATAAGGTATCGCATATACTACTCCAATACTATATATTATAATACTAAAATCCGATACAAAAATATAAACTGAGGTACCTAATTTTATCTGAGAAGCCAGGATAACCTGGAAACCTGAATAAGCTGAGGGTGCGAAAAGCAGCAGCTAAGCCAAAGGAACACACAGAAAATGCAAGATTGTTTCAGGATCTCATTATTAGAGATGGTTGTGAAATTTTGTGTTGCTGACTTTTGAGTTGACTTTAAAGCCCCTGAACATGGTATCCCCAAAATTGTTGGAGATATAGGCAAAGGTTATAGGAATCTTTCATATAGAAACAAACACAGTGTAATACATTAACATGTGAAATTAAATTACAAAATGTTGACAAATATTGACAATATTTTGTTAAATAAAATGTAAAGAAAAAACTAATCTCTACATCCCTCCTCTAGATCTCCAACAATTTTGCTGGTGATAACATGTTCAGGGGCTTTGCAACTAACTCCGAAATTCAGCATGATTTTTATCTCTGGGCTCCAGTATGAGGAAAATGTCATTCTTTTCTTTGGGCCCTTTCACACTAGCCGCACTGCAGGCGCAGAGGAAGCATTTCCCATACACTTGTACAGGAGATGTGGGGCGTAGGTTAGGGGCCACAGCACATTAGTGTACCGGGTCCGTTACTGGCATTTTGCGGTGCACCACGCTTGCATCTCATATACAAGTGTATAATGCATGCTGCATGCCATTTTCTGTAACTGAAGGCATTGCGCATTACCAGAAACACAACCCTAGTCTAAAAGGTACACAGGTTTCAATTGTGTTGACCCTAGCTGCCCTGCACCGCAGCTGCAATGTAGCTAGTGTGAATGAGTCCTTATACTCGAATATGTACGGTGTGGGTGATATTTATAATATTGTTAGTATGATTTAAATTTACAATGAATATTCCCCTTACATACACTGCTTCCTTAAATATTTAACTGTACTGTGTTGTACAGTCTTGATCAAGAATGTTCCCATAAGGTCACTAAGTTCACATTTAAAGCTAGCCACAATTTAGCATTCAATCGAGGTTCGATTAGATTTTGTAGTTCAATCAAAAAAATCGAAAATCTATTTGAATTTAATCGATGTACACCACATGGGGAGTACGATTATTGTTCAATTTTGACTGAAAAGTAATCGAAGTAATCCAACATTGTTGATTGAATTCCTCTTACGATTTTAGTTTCAATCTGAAGTTAAAGGAAAGTAGCCACACAAATCGAGCCAAAAAAGAAAATTAACTAAAAAAATCGTCCAAAAAAAAAGCTGCAAGGAATGTAGTTCGATGATTGTACAATCGAGCAAAATTTCAATCGACAATTTGACAAAAATCGATCAATGATCGTCGATTGTACTATGTGGGCAGCACATCGATTTTATTACAATCGATCGCTTTTTACATCGAAAAACGTCGATTGAACGCTAAAATTGAACTATGTGTGGCTAGCTTAAGTGGTACAGAAATTTTTATATGAATGGGGTGCATACTGCAGTGCAGCGTATGAAACCATGTGCTTTCACCCATCCTAGCTGCAAAGGGTTATCCAATTCTAGCCTATGGATTAGGAGTATAAAGGAATGTTTAACAAGAGGAGCTGCAGGGTGCTGTACATAAGCTCCCTAAAGATGTTTTTGTAGAAAAATACAGTCAGCTTGCAGCTAAAGATAGCACCCATATGCAGTGCGGTAGGGTCCACATTGACATATACTTGAATACAATAGATATGAGATCTATACCCAGGCCAGTTTGATATCTTCTTTACTAGAGTCCCAACTACATCCAGCTATGTGCCAGTGATCCTAATGCACATTTTAAAAATAAAAACTTGTTGCATTATTGTTGTAGTATGTTAGTTCGCCATTGTTAAGAGTTAAGGTTTAGCAAGTATGTTTCAACAACAAATCAATTATTAGTAGACATAACATCATAATGGCAAGAACATAGAGAAGCACAGGAAAAGGCTGACTCCCTGTGTGTTGTATCTTGGGTGTCATGTCGCCATATGTGCCAACACCCCTCTTTAGATTTAAAGTCAAAACAATCAACAATCAAAACAATGAGGGAGTCAGAGGGGAAAGGAAAAGTAGTGGGGCATGGGGCTTTAACGGCACATTTTACAATTTCAAATTCTCAAAATTCATATTGATTAAAAAAGGTCTTTATTAGTGGTGACCATACAATAAATGTGTTTTAAAACAGGTTGACCTAATAACAAAGCATATTGTGATTGTTTCAAAGTCACCAGGGCTGCCCCTACATAACATACGGGAAAAAAAGGAAGAGGAAAGGAGAGGAGGGGGGGGGGGGGGTAGAGGGATAGGGAATAAGGGAACGTGTGGGTTTAAACCATCTGACCATTCGCCGCATACAGCATCCATATAAGATGGGACAATACAGTATTATACACATTTATTAAGGATTGTGCTTTATCAATAAGATTTAGTGTAAAATACACCCATATACATAGTACTTATTACTCTGTTGATATACTAATAGAAGCCAGGCAGGGGGAATAGGGGGCTGGAGGGGGGGGGGGTTGTGGGTTTTGGGAAAAGGGAAAGGAGCACAGTCTCCTGGACTAAGTCGCCTTTTCACTTCTCAATACGTAGAATGCAATAAAACATTATAACATTATAAACTTGTACCTCATAGAGAGGGAGCCCATGACTATAGCATGACCGGACCACAATGTAGGGTTGCACCCAAGTTCTACCAATCTATATATGATATGGAATATTAAATGGATGTGGTCTTTCCACAGAAAATAAAATCCTGATAACAGAATCTCATGAGGAAGCCCCATTGGAAAAGGGGAGAAACGCGTCAAGACTTTCAGGACTTGTCCCTCTTATGGACTAAATTTGGAGGAACCAGGTCTCTTTTTGGGCCACCAGCCTTGCCCGTATCTTATGTAGGGGCAGCCCTGGTGACTTTGAAACAATCACTGGGATATACTCGCTACTGTAATGTATATGCTTTGTTATTAGGTCAACCTGTTTTAAAACACATTTATTGTATGGTCACCACTAATAAAGACCTTTTTTAATCAATATGAATTTTGAAATTGTTAAATGTGCCGTTAAAGCCCCATGCCCCACTACTTTTCCTTTCCCCTCTGACTCCCTCATTGTTTTGACATAACATCATAATATCATAACCACCTAAGAAATAAGAGCTAGCTTAATAATGACTTTCTATCCAAATCTTTCCTTCAAAGACTGGTAAAGTTTTTTATTTAATTTTTTGTTATAAAGTGAAGTAGCCTCACACCCTTTGTCATGTTCATATTGTTTTCTTTGTGCAACTGGAGATGGTCACTCCTCTATTTAGACTATAATAGTTTATACAGTCAGGTTCATAAATATTGGGACATCAACACAATGGATTTGGAATGAAACAAACACAATGTGCTATAACTGCAGACTTTGATTTGAGGGTATTTACATACAAATCGGATGAACGGTGTACCAAAAGTAATGGGACATAAGAATAATAATGTCCCAATATATATGGACCTGACTGTATACAGCTATAGGTGATTTTACCATTTCTTACAATTAAACATGACATAAAAGGAAGCTCATTGCTATGGTTTTCATACAGTTTAGGTAATGGAACTAATCCTTAAAGCTGCATGATTTTATAGAGTCATATATGCCATTTAAAACATATTGACCACTCAACGTCTATGTCTGACTTGAGTTGTCATCACATCTTTTCCCTTATTAATAATTCTCCGCAGCATTAACAAAACAAAATTTAACCTAAATGATATATTTTATGCAGTTCAGTTGACTTTAACAAAAAGTAACCGGAATCAGCAATATTAGGATTACCTGCTGAAGAAAACATTTCATCATGATCTTGGCCACAAACACTTGGCTACATCCTTTCGGATTGGCTGCCAAGTCCTACACAACTCTTGTACTCACCTCTTAGGAATGAGCTTATTTCTCTGACCTCAGTGGTATGTCTACACACAGCCCATTTTTGGGATTTGTCTAAGTCGTTACACCATCTGTGTATTCTTAATGCCACTGACAATGAAGTAATACGATTGGGAGTAATTAGATGACATCACTAATAATTTACAACAATACAGTATATAGCCTGTTCAGTACACAATAAAAAAGATACCTGGTGATCTATATCTGCATTGATATCTCCAGAAAATCCTTTATCATCTATCTCCTATCAGAGCTTCCACAGAATTATAACTCAATGATGGGACTGCTATCTCCAGACATTATTATAATATTTTAAACATTCTGACTACAGGGTGGATCTCAGTCATACGGAACTGGCACAAAGCATTCTGGAAAAGTAATTCCCTGTGACCCGCCGGACTATGACTATTTGTTTGGGCTCGACTCTCAGTCTGACATTAGGAATCCTTGTACACATACACTTACGATTTCCCCTGAAAAAGAGACAGCAAGGCAAATACTAGAAGCGAGATGATGCTATGAGAGGTTAGAAACAAAAACATCCAGAAGTTTTTATTAGGAAAAATATGAATCTGCTGAAAACGTTTCCTTACTCTGAGATGACAAATGCATGAATAACTTGCACAGTGTTCATTCAGCGTTCACATAGGCACTTCATATTTGTCATCTTTACTCATCTGCTCATACACTCAGAGATAAGTAATATTTTATCTGAATGGAACAGTAAAAAAAGAAGTTTTTTTATCATTTACTTAATTTAATGGGAGAGCTATGGAGTTTTCCATGCCTGTAAGGGTTGATTAAATGTTTCTACATGTTTGAATAGCACTCAATAGATTTGGTGTCAGTAATGTCCACAACAATAATATCTACCTGAATGTAAAGGGACCCCCAAAAAATGGTTGACCTGAGTATAAATGAAAGGGTCTTAGTCAACTAAATCACCCTCTTTCCATTTGTTGTATATACCATGCAACTGCTACCTTTTGCTATTTACTGTATCTTCCCCCCAGGTTGTAACTATTATTTTGAGTCTAAATTCTATACATACAATTCTGAATCATTGTATTGTGGTATAACGTGTGGGAGCAGTGGACACACGGTGTCACCAGGCAAACGGAGACCGAGGTGCAGAGTCCCCCAGTATTAACCAAAGCATCCAGCACGGAGCGAAGGATTTTGCTGCAGAAAACTTCCAGGTTGCGACCCTCAGCTGCAGTCACTGGCAACTGCTGAAAGCAGGAAGATGAGAGATGCTGTACCAATTCAAAAGGCAGGGACAATATCAAAAGGGAAGCATTAGGTCGGGGCAGGCAACAAACATAAGAGTAACGACGAAGGGTCAGTAACAGTAACAGCAAACAGAGGAAAGCAGAGCTTGGGTAAATAAGTACAGCATACCTTTTTGTTCAAGCAGCTACTACCTGCCTGGAACTTCTTTAATTTCAGTTTAAATTTTTTATTTCAGGACTTCCAAGTGAATTCTGAGATCCAAAAGGGGAAGTGCAAATGACAACAGATAATGGATAAAATCAAACACCTAGACATGCAAGACTGCTTCTACAAACATTTGTGAAACAGTGGGTCACTCTCACAAGCTCAATGAATTCCAGCATGATACTGTGATAAGAAGCCACATGTGCAAGTAGCCCATTTGTGAAATTTCCTTGCTGTGTAGGCCACGTAGAGTGAGCATATACTAAGGCACACATTGTAAAAGATTATCCAACTTTCTGCAGAGATAAAAGCTATCATTCAAAATTCACTTGGCTGTTAGATTAGCGCATGTATACTTAATATGTAAAAAATATATATGTAAAATTTAAGTTTGACTTACCTCTGAGCTGGTATGATGGTGGCTTTGAGCTCCACGATCCTAAAATAATATACTTACTTGTTGTTCTGTGGAATCATATGAAAGACTCTATATTTTTTTGCCTGGCTTCCCGGGGGTTAACACAGGGTGCAATATCCCAGGTGGCCACTGGGGGCGTTTAATGGTTTTCTATGATACATTTCATCAGTGTACTTTGAGTAGAGAGCTTAGATCACAGAAGTACCTGGCAATCCCAGTGCTCAGAGATCTTGGCTCCTTTTCCAGTGGCTGTGGCCAGGAAGTGAGAGGATGCTGTGAGGGATCTTCTTAAATTACTCATGACAGGTAGGTTTTTTTTGTTTTTGTAATGCTTCCCAGCCTATTATCGGCACTTTTAGTGCCATTCATGTAATCTTAATTTTTTGGTGGTAGGTCCGCTTTAAGAACAGTGCATAAAGAGCTTCTTGAAATGGGAAACATGTGCGAGAAGCAGGACCCAAGCATTACATGACCAAATGCCAGACACAGTGCTGTAATGCGCATCACTCTTGAGCAATGCAGGCGTGTTCTCTAAAGTGATGACAATTAAGCTACTCTGTCTGACAATCTGATAGATGAATCTGGCTTTGGCAGATGTCAGGAGAATGGTACATTTGGTGGAGGGGTAAATATGGTGTGGGGCTGTATTTCATAGGTCAAGCTTTGCCCCTTGGTTCCAGTGAAAAGGACTTCAAATTCTTCAAAAAGCCCTGAACCTGCAGCAGCTCATCTAATTTGGATTATGGATTTTGGTGATGTTTGGTGAAAGAAGCTTGCAGGGTGCTGTACATAGCATACAAAACCAGAAAGATTTGAAAATGGCCACTTTGTTATGCTAAACTTTGATGGCTGAAACCAAAAATCCAGTAAATGAAATGAGCCAGGGACAGTTAAGCTGGGTTAGAAGGGGCTAGATAATTACCTCCTCCAGCCATTAAAATAAACAAAAAAATGAGAAGCTTTTCATACACATTGTGAGAAAATTCAGTATTAGAGAGGAGAGCGGACAACTGTGCAAATGAAAAGCTAAAGCAGAAGTTCCAATTAAATAAACCTGTCACTTTGCACTCCATGGGTATGGGCACAGGTTCACTTTAAATATAGAAACAAAATGTGTATTATAATGTGAACAGGTGGCTGTGCCACTCCTGCAGCTGGACTATAAACATTGTAAAGTATTTTTCCCTGTGATTTTGTAACAGTTGTTAAAGCACAAGTTAAAACAGCTGACAATTGTGGCCTTTCTCACACCTTTAAAAAGATACACATTGTGAGTAAGCATGGAGCATTTGATTTTTTTTTTAACTCTAACAGTAGAATATACCAAAATAATGTTATAATACAAGATTTTCATGACACTGATTGTCTGAGAAAAGTTGCTGTCATGTCTTATGTGACCAACCTCTTTGTGTATATTCTAAAAAAGTTACTTACCTTGTTCAATGTCTGTAACATAAGAATGTAGCAGAAACCCATACAAACCATGGGAGAAAATTAAGCCCCCTTAAGATCTTAAGCCTGCCATAGACACCTCGATCTATGGCAGACCTTTAGCAGACTGATTACAGCGTGGTGACGTCACCACGCTGTGAGCAGTCTGCTACATGTCGGACAGGAATCCTGTGTCTTCCACTGACACACAGGATTCCTGGCAGACTGAAGCAATTACCTCGGAGGGGGAGGAGACATCCCCTCTGATTTAACAGCGGTAACAGCCTGCAGCTATCAGTCGCACGGAAAAAGAACCGGCATGTCGGATCCGTGTGCGACTGACAGCTGCCAGCTTTTTTTCTACATAATTCAAGGTGGGCTCCCACATAGTTGCGGCAGACCAACCTTGATGTGCTCGGCGGGAGCGAGCACGCAGGTTGGTCTGCTACAACTATGGCCAGGAGTCTGCCCGTCTATGGGGGGCTTAAGATGAGATTCACTGTTGGGATCCTTATACAAATCAATAGGGCTTATCACAACTTGTCTGTCATCTCTTTCCCATGCCATTCTTATGGCTCAATTATCAAGATGGACAGTTGCCCATCCATTAGCCTTCATTTTTTTAGGAGCACAAGCTGGCTTGCCTATTCACTGAAAGTAATGAAAGCTACTGCTATCTGATATAGGCCAATGTAAATTACAACATCAGGGGGAACTAACTGCATTTATGGAGACATTTATTGAGTAGAGAAAATGTAAATCTGTTGATGGACCATAGGCTATCCAAAGTAAAATTTTTCCTAGATTGCCAACATTTTATTCAATGGATGCAGAGGGGATGTTTTCCTACCACACAAAATACCAGCTCATCTTCTACATTTGTCCACCAAATTCAACAGTATCAAACCAAGATGTCCCTCACAGACGAGTGCCACAAGACCATCACCCCATCAAAACCATGAAGATTTTATCATCAAGAATCTCAAATATGAAAATTCTGAAGTGTTGACCATCCTCTGAGGCAATGGATCTGCCAACAACTCTAAAGAGCCAGCAACTGGTAAATTAAGAGGTATTCATTAAACATAAGATGCTGGAAAGAGATGCCTTAGCTATGGGAGTATTGTGTCTGATGTTTGCTTCTCATTGCTATTTAGCAGTGACTGTAATTCATTCTACCTAATATCTGGGACCCAGTTACTAGAATTCTAATTTTTCACTTTACATCTACGTTTGTGTTTTGCATTTAAGTTTTTGAACAAATCAATGAAAAATTATTTTTAAAAATGCATACACCAGGGCATTTTAAAAAACGCATGCGGAAATGCTGCGTTTTTAGAAATGCAACGCATGCAATGTGAATAGTAACATTGGTTGTCTATGTAAAAACGTGCTCAGTAAAAAAATGAGCGCATTTTTAAAACACAACGCATATAGTGTGAAAGGGCCCTAAGACCAATTATATTCCAGTACCTACCACCATCTACTAGAAGATCTATTATACATATAGTAGAGGCCACAAAGCATGTGTGTCCTACAGTTACAGCGTTAAACCATTGTGTGATGTCTGAGTTTTATAATTTTCCAGCTATTGCTATAGATCATGGAACATTGTTCTCTGTGATATAGCGAAAAGGTGTCTGTGTGTTGGTGTCCTTTGGCAGGGGCTTTGAAAATGGACCCATCTATCTTTCCTTACAACAATCAAACCCTGTCATCACTGTACTCAGTAGAATGAAGAGACAAATAAAAAGACAGTCAAAACGTTTCCTTAACATTGAGGTATAAAATCAACCTCCAAACTACAGGATTGCAGGCACGTATGTTCACACACATTTCTCTTTGAATGTTAAAAGGACTTTATTAAATACAATTGGACCAAAATATATTCAAAAAATGTGGTGCTTAGCCAATCAATAAGCTCATCTATCACGGTATACAATCTTTTAAAATATCCATCTTGTTAGTAAAATAATTAAAACAAGTAAAACGTTTTAAAATAATTAAAACAATGCACAGTATATATACAATTCACAGGGGTGAGGAGCTAACCTTTATATTAGCTCCTCCCCCCCGATGCGTTTCGCCCTCTGGGCTTCCTCAGGGAGATATATGGAACCTATAATCTAAGTATATCATATACATATTATAAAGACAGTTGTGTCAATTTTGACTGTAGCAAAGTATATTAGTATAATGCACTAGATACTCACAGTATTAACAATGTAATATTCACCAAGTTGTTCTATAAACTGATGGACCTGAACATGCGAACAGATATCCAATTTCAGGCTAGAAGGGCAACACAGGGTCCCAAATAGCCCCTAGTTAACGAGGTCTAAGGGAGTGCTCCTGGAAATAGGGGCATACCATATATGCCTGTGTCCTCCAGGAATATTTAATCTATTGCAACTACCTGGAATCCTATCAAAGCACACTGTCCAGTAATTAGCTTCTATCTTTAGTAGCAGAATTGTATGGAAATAGAGAAACGTGTTTGGCTCAAACAAAACACCACATACTGCGCAGGCAATAAAATTCCATACTAGAACGCTACAACCACTGCACTAAAATTAGAAGCACTAATGTTGCTGTACATTGATGTTGCTGAATTGGAACCTTTTATTAATATTCATTTATGCAGAATTTATACTTTTGACCAAGTTTTAGAGGAGACATTACCTTGTTTAAACAGGATCATAGTAACGTAATTATCTGACATGTCATTGTGGCTGGAAAGGTTGCCAGTGGGTGCCTAGAGATATAAACTTTGGCTGTTTTTCCCTTGCTTTGTAGAATATTTTTCCGCTCATTGCTCCTATACCAGCACATCATTAAACTGGAAACTAAACATTACAGGTATAATATTCCAGACAAGTAGATTTCAAAAATAGACACTGAGTAATACAAGCAGTAACAGTGTTCTAGTTTAAAGGGAAATTAACAGTTTGGTGTCACTGTTGAGTTTTAAGTTTATACTTTACATTATATTACATTATTTTTTACATTACATTACGGAAATATATCCTCCTCCTTATACAAGATCTACATAACACAATTTGCCTTCAAAAGTGAGAGTAGAACCTGTATACCTTCAGACCTTCTCTCTCTCACTGAAAGTCAATAGGAGCCAACCTACTGATAACAAAATGAGGGGATAGAAATATAGCAGCTGTCTTGACTTGTTTCTGATATGCTCCATTTACATTTTATTCACTGCTTAGTCAGGGTGAAGCTCCACTACGTTCTAAAAATCTCCACGAGGAGATGTGTGCACATGACAGGTACGCCCCCAATTAAAATGAATGGGGCACGTACAAAAGACCTGACCACCACGTTGTGGAGCTTATTGGTAGAGCTCCAGTTAAAGTGAAATGTGTCAGAGAGGAGGAGACCCCTAAAGGAGTTGGTGTTGAAATATGCAATAAAGATGTTGGATTTTACTCCTGAGTGTGGACGTTCTTGTAATTGTTGATATATTTGCTTTTGGAGACAGGCATTCATTGTTGCAGCACCAGTGTACCCAATTTGTGATTGAGAGAGCCTGAGAGAAGGTCTGTGTAGATCCCGATTGTGAGGCAAGGAATGCAGATCGTTTTGGGAAGTAATCTATTATACCATTTCAATGCACCATATTCTGGTAATAAACATTATATTTTTATCCAGAATCAGGATAAAAGGCTAACAAAAGTTACGGGAGGGCTTTATGGGAGAGCTACAATGACTTATCTACAGAAAATATAAATTTGTTAGGAACATGTTTACCTATATCTTTTTTCTACTTCATCCCCACCCTTGTATGGGCATCTCTGGATGCTTTTTGGGATTTTATTATCCATTTTTATCCAGGGATTTTATCAACCAGTTATCGGCCTTATCCAATTAAAAAAAGTAAATCATTATTCAGGATTTTTTTTGTAACAGTAAGTTTTACAATACCAAAAGAAGATCCCCAGAAGATGGATGACTAGTCCTCGCTAGCTTGTTATTTGCTAACTAGTACATGGGAGTGTTTGTTTATTGGTATATGTTCTCTCATTTTACTAAAGGGAAAACATACAATAGAAAAACAAAGAAAAAATACAAGAAACTAAGTAAATAAGTTCCCACCCTACTTATGCAGATGATGTGTGGGGTGGGAAGTTAGCCAGATAGCAAATAGTAGGGAAGAGGATGTTAAACGTCCTGATGCCGGAAGTGACATTACGGACTATAACTTCAGGTATTTGAAACACGGAAGTGGCACTCCTTGGCCATTCCCCATTCCAAATACCAGAAGTGAAACTCTGCAGTTGATATGATATGGAGGGTCACAAGTACGGCCCTTAGCATCACTAAAGGGCCGCACATAACTTTTCAATCTATACTGACTTGTATAAGCATTTTTTTTTGTGGGAATGACAACAGGCATAGCTGGAAGACATTATTTTTTAAAATAACCTTATTTTAAAATTAATCTTTCAACCCTGAGTATGCACGTAGTAGGGTGAGCCATTTTTGATTCAGAGGTTTGTGATGGAATAGAGTTCTTATGCCCATGCATGAACAGTATAGTTTGGGGGGCGTACTTGGATGACGGAGAGGGGGGGGGGCGCAGGTTTGGGCACCTAGGCTATAAAGTCTGTATCTGCAGATGTCTTTATTACATTTGTTGGTTTTTCTTTTTACTCAGAGTCAAGCAGAAAAACACTTTCCCAAAACTGTGTTTTGGAACATGACCTTATTATATCCTGTTTGCTTTCATGTGTGCAGACAGTTTGGACACATTTCAGTTTTTTGATATACACAATGTTAGCTGTGCGCCATCAATTAGGCTGTAATTATGATTTAATTATTGGTTTGCCATATAACAAATAGTGTGTTGGTGGCTTTTATTTTGAACAAGAATAATATAACCTTCCTGTGGTACTATGTGGATACAAAATAGAAGTATAAGGGCACAGGAGATCCAGAAAGTGGCTCCACCTAACAACTGTCTTTTAGATTGAGTGTAGGTACTCTTTCCAATGCAGTCATTTACAAACCCAATATCTGGAGGCAATTCAATCTCCTTCTGGTTGGCACTTTCTACAAGTTAATTTAACTGTAATGTATATAGTAGAACATAGAAAGAAAGGTGGACTTCTGGGGAAACTGTCTCTTTTGCCAAGCCACAGAGGACATAGAACTTTTATCAGAGATCGGCAACCTATGTTGGTACTAGCAGCAATAACACATGATTAGCATCTCTGTTTACCTACTCCCTCTGTTACGTATTTCTGGAATATGTTCTGTCTTCACTCCCCCTTCTGGATCTCCTTAGAACTCTATCTGGTCACATGACCCACTATTTAAGGAAGTGTCTAGCAGCTAGTAGCTGCCTAAACAAACAGGTCTTTTTTACTTTGTTAGGCAAGCCCTGATTTACTCTTGATTGGTGTTAACATTAATGACGCTAGGACTATCCTGACTCTGTCGTTTGCTGCTTTCCCTGACTGTTTACCTGCATTTTGACTTTGACATTTTTTCTGTCTGCTGATATGGTATTGCATCTGCTGTCTGCTTCTGCAGTTCTCAGTGAGTGTAGTAAAAGGCCGCAACCTGTGAGTCTCCCGCAGCAAAGTCCATCACTCACTCCTTGTGTGGTGCTCTGGTGAATATCGGGGGGCTTCTTAGACTCTGAGCCTTGGTATATACTCACCTGCTGATTCAGTGCCCCTTTTGTTAAACTGTGACATGGTTTTTGAGGAGGCACTCAGATTATTGGATAAATGGTTGTATTAAATGGTTTTGAAGATGCTGTAAATATAACAATAAAACACCTTTTCAACCCATTTTTTGCATAAGTGATGTACTTCTTTAGGGCTGAGAGTTCTTTTGTGAGGACTCAACAATAATAGATACCGGTAATGTGTGAGCACTAATTTGATCATATATCACCAGTTCCATATAAACATAATCAAGAGACAGCATATCAAGGATTAAATACATGTTATAATACCTAATACAAGTATGTATAATAACTTAATTTATATAGTCATAGATATAGTCATCTTCATGTAATTTTTAGAACAGGAAAAAAATGTGTAGATATAAAGAGTTAAATATAAAACTATATAAAAAGTCCATTGATATAAATGAACAAAACTATGAAAGAAATGTATGTTATGTATACATGAGTTATCTACAATATATTTATAAGTTTAAACATGTTTAAGTCAGTTATAGAAAATGTTTGAATAGTAGTAAAAAAATTAAGGCACATGAATAAAAACTTGCCAATGTACGCACCCTGCTAGTGCTAAAAAGTTTCTCCCAACATGACCAAGTGCCAATTTCCTGGAAAGCTTATCCTGTTATAGGAGGTGGAAAACTGACACATTTACTAGCAAATTTAACAGGTAATAAAACTGAACACCCAAGGTCCTTCCTCATTTGGGTCAGTGATTTAGAAAGAAGTCTTGACTGGGGATTAGAAAAGCAACAATACTAGAAGATTTTTTTTTTAATTTTGACTTTACATAAAAAAAGAAATATCAGCCATAATCTTTAAAATCTTTACAACAATACACAGCCAGTGCGTTATATTTATATACAGTGGAGGAAATAATTATTTGACCCCTCACTGATTTTGTAAGTTTGT
>CM070032.1:160125689-160137000 GCA_036250615.1 Ptychadena robeensis
AAGATTAGAAAAAAAAACGCTTTGCAAAAACCGTGCGAAACCGCTTTGCAAAAACCGTGCAAAACCGCGCAAAACTGCATGCCCAACCGCGTGAAACCGCGTGCAACCGCGGGCCTCGCGGTTGGGCGCGGCTGCGGACAACCGCAGGCATCCGCTCGGCCGTGCTAGTGGAAACAAGCCCTAAAGGTGATTTATAGGGCTCACCGGTATACACTTTATTAACACTTATTAGTGAAACCATAGGGCTAAATTTTTACCACAATCACTTAGACACACTCAACACACACTTGTAATATCACACAGTTCACACACACGTTCAACACTTTCATACATGTACGTATGATTAAATTCATACACACTTTAGGGTAGCAGCAATCTTTTTTAAGTCTTCCGTCAACCCTTCTCTATCGTCTATATTTCTCTTTTCCTAGGGATGTTCTCACCTCCCCGGCCCCTTCTGTCTCTCCACTCCCCCCCCCCCCATCCCCCTATCTCCCCACGGATGCAATATTACACATACTATGTTTTACTTTATTAGCTAGGTCACTAACTTTGGAGGGTTTCCAGGTGAACACCATGGAATCAAGTTATGGTTCCCCAAACCCTAGTGTATCCTTAACACCATAATACCATACAAGTACGACCCCCGTGCTCGGATATACCTGACACACTCGGGCAAGAAGGAATGGTGATACAGGCAAGGAGACGCCCCATGAAGTGATTTAACCCCGCTATGTTTATTACTCTCTAAAGCCCCCCATACACCTTAAGATCGATCCATACAATCTCCATTAGATCTACCAACAACTGTGTAGTATAGTGGCCTCCCTGATAGAATACATAGTGATTAGAATGATTAGAAAGCTCCTCATGTTACATGGTTTTGTTAGAACAAAATGTGATTGTACAGAAATTGTATGGAAAGATTGTAAGGTGTATGGGGGCCTTAAGGTAACTAAACCTTTTAATACCTACAATAATTCTATATTTTACGAATATTTAAATGTGTCTATTGTTTTCAGATTCTCACAGATTTAAGAACATGTACAGTATATATAACTCCTGAAGAAAAATTAAGCAAAACAAGTTGAGTATATATTATACATGTACCTGAAGTTTATGGTATAAATATTTGATGATGAAGTATTTCTGTTTGACAATCTTAGAATAAATTGTTTATACGCAACCTTTCTGTTATGTATGGATGCCTCAAAAATCGCCAAGCTGCCGAAGTGCCTGCACTAATATGACACGGCAGTACAAGATTTGATTTGTTTTTTGGTTTGTACGTTATTTTATTAAACTTTTTTGCAGTCACATAAGGAACCTATAAAAGTCTATGGGGAATTGAGGAAGTGATTAATGAAACATCCAGACTGATGTCTCCTCTGCTCTCTTACCCCGGCATATCAAGCAAATAACTGTGTGTCATCTACTTCTTTCCTTGGTCAGCATGGATAGCTAGATTCTAGATTTAATTGCCATTTCCTTCTCCTCACCACATGTGTTCTCCCTTTTATAAATATCTAAAATTGTACTTTTCTGTTTACTACTCCACTACAATTGAATGTGTTGACATAGGACTCACCTGGAGAGTGTCCTCTTGGCTCCCCGTTCCCCAGGGGTGGCATCAGGGTGTCCCCCACCCACCCGTGTCTAGGAATTTTGTGTATATCAACGCATCACAGAGGTACCATAATAATCCTCCTTTATTTATCTTTTACTCTGTATGTATACCTCTCATTTCATGCTCGACTAGGGTTATCCTTATGATTCTCTTTAAAGCTCATTCGTCTTGTTTTCCTTCTGATGAAATACGTCAAGATTGTTTGCAAGACAAAGATTTCATCAGTTCTGTTTGGAACCACATTTATGTGTATAGACTCATGTACCTTAGTTAAAACATGTGGACGTTTTTTTTACATATCACGTTTGAGTGTGATTCATGATTTGTCACTGCTGTGTTAAAGTCCCCATTATGTTACCTTCAGCTTGATGCCCACTGGAGACTGGCTGCTCACTTGGAAATTTTCTATATATTAACTCTGGGATGATGGCAGTTTAGCATGTATTTAACCCTTAATGATTAAGGGTATATTCTGTTGTTTTGTCATAGTAATAAGCTAAACTGATAGGAAAAATCTCAAGAGTAAAAATACAAAAATATCAGATATGAACTAAGTAAAAAAAAAAAAGTATGTACTGTGTAAGGCATACGTGAAAATCTTAAGAAAAGGGTAGGCAAACCAACAAACCCTTGCTCCATGTGTATCTTGGCAGAGCCACATGATTAGGAGCACGCCTTGTGTCAAAGAATTCAATAGGTCAATCTTATGACACTAGGGCGTGGCCTAAGACAAACACGAAGCACTCCTCTACAATATGATGAGATATTCTTTATCCTTCAGTGGAAGAACCTGCATAAACATTTACATTGTGCCTAGTTTAATTAAACTCTTGCCTTCTTGTATTGTAAAGGTTTCAAACTTTCATTTGTGAGGTGACTACATTCATTTGTGGGCACTCCATGGTATCCTTTCATAGCCACTGCAATGTGCATGCTCCCCATGGCTAGTATTGTTACATGGAGTTCCTAAAAGCACAAATCCAAATTTTTTTAAATTCTTTCTCTAACAGATGTTAGTTAGGCTATGTTCCCACTAAGCTGATTAATCACCTGGTTATCGCGATTTTCAATCGTCTACACTATTTTGAATGGGCTTGTCCCCATTGATAAGTTCGCATGTGTTTTTTCTCTTGATCGCTCCCATAGACATTAATGGACGATCGCCCGCCGGCGATTCTGCAGGCGATTAATCGCCTAAGTGGGAACATAGCCTTAAGGGAGTAAGGCGTGGTGTAAAGAGTCAAAAAGTAACTGTGAATACCATAACCTGGCCTGTGTGTGCAACTGTTCTCTAGTTATCTAGGCATTAACCTACCTGGCAGTACCATTTATGCTGCATTTTGCTTTCTCAAGTGGTATGGGAAATACAAACCAATTATCATGTAATCTGTTTGTATTTCAAGGCCATTTTGCCGTCGCCCCCCCTATGCACATGCCTGTCCTCATCAATGCCCACAGGGATGTAAGTGCCTGGACGCCTATGCCTGTATTTCCAGGGGAATGGCAAAGACTTCCCTACACCTCATCACTGATGAAAGCGATGTGGACCTGATGGGAAGAGTCTTGGATGCAGTTGCTATGGGGCAGTGAGGCTCCTTTGAAAAATGTAAGAATTCCTGAGTGTGACTCAGGGTTACTAATTTTGGTTATTTAAACCTACCCCAAGCCACACTCAGGAATACAGTGGGTGCGGAAAGTATTCAGACCACCTTAAAGTTTTCACTCTTTGTTATATTGCAGCCATTTGCTAAAATCTTTTAAGTTCTTTTATTTTCTCATGAATGTACACAGCACCCCATATTGCCAGAAAAACACAGAAATGTAGACATTTTTGCAGATTTATGAGAAAAGAAAAACTAAAATGTCACATGTCCTAAGTATTCAGACCCTTTGCTGTGACACTCCTATATTTAACTCAGCTGCAGTCCATTTCTACAGATCATCCTTGAGATGGTTCTACACCTTCATTTGAGTCCAGCTGTGTTTGATTATACTGTTTGGACTTGATTAGGAAAGCCACACACCTGTCTATATAAGACCTTACAGCTTACAGTGCATGTCAGAGCAAATCAGAATCATGAGGTCAAAGGAACGACCTGAAGAGCTCAGAGACAGAATTGTGGCAAGTCAAAGTTCTGGCCAAGGTTACAAAAAATTCTGCAGTACTAAAGGTTCCCAAGAGCAGAGTTGCCTCCATAATCCTTAAATGGACAACGTTTGGAACGACCAGAACCCTTTCTAGAGCTGGCCATCCGGCCAAACTGAGCTATCTGGGGATAAGAGCCTTGGTGAGAGAGGTAAAGAAGAACCCAAAGATCACTGTGGATGAGCTACAGAGATGCAGTTGGGAGATGGGAGAAAGTTGTAGTCAACTATCACTGCAGCCCTCCACCAGTTGGGGCTTTATGGCAGAGTGGCCCAAAGGAAGCCTCTCCTCAGTTTTAGACACATGAAAGCCCACATGGAGTTTGCGAACAAATGCCTTAAGGGCTCCAAGATGGTGAGAAATAAGATTCTCTGGTCTGATGAGCTTTTCAGCTGCAGGGACGAGGCGAAGGTTGCAATTGATGAACAGATTCATACAGTACAGGGATATATCCTGGATGAAAACCTTTAGTGAAATGCAGCTTACCGTATTTTCCAGCGTATAAGACAACTTTTGAACACAGGAACATGTGTGCAAAAGTCGGGGGTCATCTTATACGCCAGGTGCCGCCGTCAGGGGGGTGCAGGGGGCACTCCTGCCCTAGGGGAGTCCATAGGTCTGCTCCCTGGATCTGTGCTCCACGCACTGCACGCTGGCCGACAGAAGCAGAGGGAGATCTTCTTCATCCCCCTTGCCCCCTCCTTCTCCTTCCCGATGTCTGTGAAAGCAGCTGGCTGCTACTGACAGCAAGTGTGCTCACTAGCATTATTGTGGCTGACACTGGTATTGCAGGGAGATTGAGATTAAAGCTATTTTATTGTTAAATGTATACAATTTATGTCAGTTGGATAACTGCAGAGAAACATTAGTAACTATGAAAGGTTGCAGATAGGGGTGTCAAATTGGGAATGTAAATGACTAATCCAAAAATAATATTGGACTTCTAAGGGTGTTGGAGTATGGAGGTTGAAAGTCAGAGTAGACATAAAAATGTTTATTGTGTGCGTTGGAAGAGGAGTAGTCTTATACGGCCAAAATATCCCAAACTCTCTATTTTAACTGGAAAAGTTGGGGGTCGTCTTATACACCCAGTCGTCTTATATGCCAGTAAAATACAGTAACTGGGTTCCAATCAGGTGACTTACTTGACTATTGAATATTGAATATATCCACATTTTTGCTTTAATAAACTCCTAGGTTGCTTTGGCTGTAGGTTTTGAGTCATTGTGTATTTGTATTATAAAGCACCTCCTAATCAATGTGAGGGAATGTATCTGGATGTGAGCAGGCAGGATGTCTCTGAACACCTCAGAATTAATTCTGCTGTTTTTGTCCTGTGTCACATATTAATAATCACCAGTGTCACTGGCAGCCATGCACACCCAACCCATCATACTGCCCCCGCCGTGTATTACAGATGATGTACTATGCTTTGGATCATGAACTGTTCCACTTTTTCTCCATACTTTTATCTTGCAATCATTCTGGTAGAGGTAAAGCACAATCTAGCTTTTCTATTCTTGAGGCTTATGTGTGGCTGGCACCTTGCAGTGCACCCTCTGTATTCACTTTCACATAGTCTTCTTATGGTAGACTTGGATATAGATGCACCTACTTCCTGGAGAGTTGTTCACGTGGTTGTTGTGAAGGGATTTCTTTTCCCCATGGAAATGATAAGAGCTTTAATGTAGCCATACACGGTTCAATCTTCGCATACCTGGCATATTGCATACACCGGACCCCTGCACTAGTGCTGGCCTATGTATTCTGCAACATTTGAGACTGGTACAGATTTCTGCACTCATACTTTACAACTACTGATTCCTTAAACCCTGCATTACTGAAGAAAACATGCAAAATCCTTGAGCAGCGTAATCGATCTCAAGTAAAGGTAGCCATACACGGGTCGATTTAGCACACGCTTCCTGGCCGATCGATCACCAGGCGCGTGCACGCCGATCAATCGGCTAAGAATTCAGTGCAGCCCACCTTGCCCGATCGACATGGCCCCCAAATCGGATCAGCCAGAGAACCAACCTGTTGGTCTTTTCTGATCGATTGAGCACACATCAAGGGGCGTTGCCATTTGTGAAGCGATCAATCGGGCACAGAATCGTCCAGGAATCGGTGGCCTAAGGTGGTAGGCACAGACTTGATTGGGCGATCGATTGACGCCTGTGGTTTCACCGGAATCGATTGGATGGGCGATCGATCGCTCACAAGTCGACACATGTATGGCTAGCTTAACCTCCCTAGCGCACTGCTGAGGTCCAGATTTCTGTACCAAAAGTGCACCATAGACTTCAATGGTAAATTTTTCTTTATGTCGTAGGCCTGTAACTTCCCAAAATATGTCCGTACAAGGGTCTAACAGACATCCTGAATATAATAATGTTTGAAACAAACAATTATGTAAAATAAAAAAAATTTCTTTTATAAAAATAATGAAAAAAAACACAAAAATTAGGACACAAAACTATGCTGCTATGTACTAAATATCGCCAAAATAAAAAGTCTCAGATGTTCCCATTTGCACTTAACCCTCTCTAACCTGGTGATAAAATCACACCAGGGAAGAAAGGGTTACTGCAAATGGGCACATCTGGGGCATCAGGGACTTTATTCTGGCGATGTTTATTACATAGGGGGAGTTTGAAAGCAGTTTTCTACATAGAAAACTGCTTTCATTCTATTTACTGTACAAATCTCCCGCCGCCTCCCTCAGAGCGGGGGGGGGGGGGGGGGGGGGGGGGGGGGGGGAGGAAGACACGAGCAGCCGAGGAGGATGTCGCATGGGGACACAGGGACAGCGTGAGTATGCGCTCTCCCAGAGCCCCGACTTGTAGTGGACGGCAGCACCTCGTCCAGTGCGATAGAAACAGTTGGAGCGCTGGACGAGGTGCTGCCGTCCCTAACGCTAGGGCGGTTAAGGGGTGGCCAATCCCCATGGACTTTTAAGGTGCAAAATTAAATCTAGCCTAGGATACAAGCAAGACAATCATTTATTTAGACATTAAAAAATGTCCATTAAGGTACAGATAAAAGATTGGTTCCAACCAAATGATTCAACTATGATAATCTATAGTCCTTCACAAATCTTTCTAGTTGAGTCGTATTACACCTCCAGAGGGCGATAAATCCCAGTTGCTCCAAGACTGGACAAGTTGGGTGTGTTTCGCCCTCTGGGGATGGCTTCCTCTGGAACACATGGAGCTCACTGGTACTCAAAAACAAAAATAGTAAGTGTAAGCATAGAACTCAGACCACAAAAATTGTTCAATCCATCATTTCATCTTAGTTGTCACATTGTTAATCCCTTCATATGCATATACTCACAATATTCACTGAAAATTAAAGTCTCCAGGGTCCAGCAGTCCAGGTGGATGACCCAGGACACAAGGGCAGGGCAAGGCACCCAAGCTCAGTGGAGTATACAGAGGACCAGAGGAACCCAGGATCCTTCTAAGTGACTCCAGACACCCAATCCACCAACATTGGTTATAAGGGCCATCAAACAAGGTCTAGGTCATCTATCTGTTTTCCTACCGAGAGTGAAATTTTTTTTCCTGATGAAGCTCCATGTCAGTGACACACTCTCGTCGGTCACTGACATGGAGCTTCATCAGGAAAGGAAAATTACGGTAAGTATGTAATTAAATTTTCCGTATTCCTGATAGCTCCATGTCAGTGACCGACGAGAGTGTGTCACTGACATGGAGCTTCATCAGGAAAGGAAAATTATGGTAAGTATGTAATTCAATTTTCCGCATTCTGCCATCGCCTCCTGTAAATAAAGGAGGTGTATGGTGGTAGTAACGTGAGTGCTAACACCTGGCATAGTCTGATCTTAAATCTTTGTGAGCCCTGCACAGGTGCTAAATATTAGCTTTCTCCTTTGACACAATGTGAACAAACCACCCCTTTAATGAAAAGGGGGGGGGGGGGGGGGGCGACCCAATAGTTATGGATCAGTGGTCCCTGTACTTTTTTGTTGCATGTAAAAAATATATGATAGCATCTACATTTGGTAAACACAACAAAAAAAGGAACTGTTATTGGTAAATGAAAATATAAAAGTTTTAGACTTGCTCCACCTTGTGGTCACACATGATACTTCTTTTGCAATATTGCAGTAATAGTAGAGTGTTGTACCGTGCAAGCGATCGATGAATACAGCAAGTTTGTAGTTCAAGTGATACCATTTATTGGATAACTGAAGTCATTGGAGAAGCAAGCTTTCAGGATGTCTCAGATCCCTTCTTCAGGCTAATACAATTCTGGTTTTAGAAGCTCACATTTATACACAAAAAGTTATAAGGACATAAATATTGTAACAAAAGCAACAGTTTTCTCTAGGTACACTTTACTGATTGAGGTGATTACCACCAATAACACTTCCTAACTCTGATCACTATCTCCACTTACTTATCATTCACTCAATGTGAGCTTCTAAAACCAGAATTGTATTAGCCTGAAGAAGGGATCTGAAACATCCTGAAAGCTTGCTTCTCTAATGACTTCAGTTAGCCAATAAACGGTATCACTTAGGCTATGTTTCCATTACATTGGGACCCCTATACACTTAGCGGGGGTCCCTGACGTAGCAGACAGACTTACCTGTTCGGCGGAGGATCTGTCTTCACTGCGCTGAGCCACTCAGCCGATGGAAGGCTGAACATAGTCGAGTACATTCAGCCTTTACACCGGCGGATGTGTAAAAAGACCATCTGCCGAGCAGGCAATGTCTGTGTGATACGTCGGGACCCCTGCTAAGCGTATTAAGCTTAGCAGAAGGGTCCCGACGTATAATGGAAACAAGCACTTTACTTTCTATAGCCCTCTAAACTTTCAATATTGCTTTATAATTATTTGAGCATCTTAGCATATTTTCAGTGGCTTTTAGTAAGCATATTAGTATCAAATATACTATATTTAGGTTCACAAACATCTTTCCTTTTATTAGGGGAATGGTGCACTGTGCAGCCCCCATATATGAATTTTTGGACACTGGGCCCCTTGGAAAGGATTCAGTAATAGGTGGATATAAACTACCTACCATCAAAACAATCTTCCTGAATCTATTAAAAGGAAGAGAATCTCTATGAAGAGGAATTGTAATACATTTGCTGGTATCTATTTGGTTGATAAAATGCAGCTACTTAAATACATTTTGCAGGAATCCCACTTTAATAAATTATTTAAATAATACAATGCAAGCATACTACCTGCACAATCAAAAATATTATTACTAGAAATGGATTGTTTTTACATAGATATAGATAAATATAAAAACAATATTTTCAAAAATATATAAATATATATGTAAATTTCATATATCTGTCCATATATGCTGAGAGTAATTGCTGAAACAGAAATGTTACAAATAGAGATGGTGTCCAGTATTAACGCCCCCCTTTATTAAAGTGTGTGCAGGTGACCCTGTGATGATCTCCGCATCTGACTGAAGAACTATAAGAACCAAATGCAGGGCTCTACGCCAAGTTTCCAGCTTTGGGATGACATTATCATACACAATGGGCCTATCTGACGAGGGAAGTTGTTGATCATCAACTAAAAGCAGGTTTCTGAAGTACTCATTTACTATATATGAAGAGGGAGAAGGAACGCCACTCATTGTCCTTAGTTCATTTTCAATGACAGTCATGGCTTCCAGCTCTGAGGAATATTCGCCTATGTTACAGAGAAGAACAGAAAGGTACTTATAGAAACCATCAGCAAGACTCCTATATATATAACCTTTGTAATGGATGGCAGTTCTAGAAAGCCAAGATGCACCATGTGATTCCACACTGTGAGAACCTGAAGTTACAGCCATTTCTTCAAGTTTTCTAAGATGGTTGAGACACAACAATTCAACTGCACCCCCACCAGGAAAAACTTTTTGGTCATTAAGAGCATGATGTAACCTGTAAGAGCTGGCCCAAAATTCATCTTCCAGTAATCTTACTTTTGCTGGGAATCGGCAATTTATAACAACTGTGGCAAGATTCAACCCTTTAGCCTTGAAGTTTACAGCAATCCTCTCTTTGCATTCCAAGATGGAAGTCCCCCGCATGCAAATACTTACGTACACGCCAGAGCCTATGCTGTTAGAATTCACCTGCGATAGGTATGTCACCAATTCTGCTCCTGTGCAATCACTGAACGCTTGCAAAATGTTTGGTCGCACGTGAGGGATAACTAGGATACCACTACAACTGCAATGCATTATAAACTGTTGACAGACATCGCCTCTAACTAAAATTAAATCAACACCAGCCTGAATGATTTGCTTACAAACAGTACTTATCCATGAGTGATCATACTCGCTGTTCTCACTACTTCTAAATTCAGCTATTGACCTCACATTGGTTGGCTTATTAAAACCTACATGTCGGTAAATCTCCGTCAATTCTCCATCCACAAGAAGGACTTGCAAAGACTTGCCTTCTATTTTTTTGACCAATGCATAATTTTCTGGTGTGACTAGAGTAGTATACCCAAGGAAAGCATTAGAGAACTCCTCAGACGGACCATTTAAAACACAAAGTTCAAGCCGTGATGGCTGAAAGAGATTTTTAGTGACAGATATTGTCTCAGCACTTTCACAGAGATGACAAACAGCTTCTTTTACAAGACTCATGGTTTTAGAATTTCCATGACTTAAAGACCGTGTCAAGTCCATTACAGTATGACTATGGCTGGGAAGTGTTGGCTTTGAATTGTGAAAACAACTTGTATTTGGGGCTGAGAAATGTCTACTATGAGAGAGCCTCTTCATTGGACAAGCCTGGCCTGTAGAGGTATGAGCAGACTTCAATAGCATGCTGTTTCTGGACTGGTGATATGCAGGATGAAAACCACCTCTTGGCTGACTTATAAGTACATTATCAAGTTTTATATGCAAAGAGTCCACAATTTTAATACAAGTGTTAAGTCCTTCTAGCATTATTGTAACAATTAGTGAAACAGGAACTCCTTGGTCAAGGCATTGCAATACAGCTTTGCTCCAAGCTCCAACGAGGAAAAACAAGGACGATGTGCCAGTTCTGTAAACTTTATGGTGGGCTTGTATAGTTTCATGAAGAAGTTGACCAACTGCACTTGTCAAGTCTAAGTTTTCCAGGAATCGAAAGGCAGAGCAGGTTAGGGTACTCTCTTGTGTATCTTGGTCATAAATAAACTTGTACGATTTCAAAGGTCCAAGGAAGGATTTTACTGATGATGAAAGGTTGCATAACTCTTTGAGTCCAATGTGGGCTTTGGCTGTTATAGCCGTCATTGTACAGCTTTTTTGAGATACCTGTGTGGAAAGAGAATAGAATATAAGAAACACAGAAAAATTACAATATATCTACACTGGTTATTGTGACATGGGACCAAGTGAATGAAAACCCCATCAGCTAATTCATGCGCTATACTTCTTAAAGCAGACAATACTAACAGGACCCATTCCAATACATATTACAAAATAAGGATGATCATTTCTTGTTTTAGGACAGTTGGAGTATACCCCAAAACCAAATGGGGGGGGGGGG
>CM070032.1:160144077-160165571 GCA_036250615.1 Ptychadena robeensis
TTTTTTTTTTTTTTTTTTTCATGAAACAAGTGTGCCTTTGCCCAAAAGAGGTTGAAAAACACTGCTTTAGGCAATGGTGTGCACAAGATGTAGTTAGAAACCCAACACATTTGTTGTATGCAAAACGTATATATGTGACTGATTTGCTATTTGTCATTTCACAGGTAGCTATGCGTGCCTTAGGTTTTGAGCCAAAGAAGGAAGAAATGAAAAAGATGATCTCTGATATTGATAAGGATGGATCTGGAACTATTGACTTTGAAGATTTCTTGGCTCTAATGACACAAAAAATGGTAAGTCTTGCTACTGAATGAATTCTGGTTTATTAATCTTATATACCCTTTATCTCATAACTCATTATTTTTTTCCAGAGTGAGAAGGACTCTAAAGAGGAAATAATGAAAGCTTTCCGACTGTTTGATGATGATGGCACGGGAAAGATTTCTTTCAAAAACTTGAAGAGGGTTGCCAAAGAGTTGGGAGAGAATCTTACAGATGAGGAACTGCAGGTATTTTTCAAAAATATATTTATGCCATTAACGTCAATAACAAAGTAGACCTAAACTGAGATATCATAAAGTGAACACAAATTTTATTGGTTGATCAGAAAGCGTCTAACCAACAATATAGGATGGCTAGCCCCCAGGCACTTTTTACCAGCACAGTGACACTGGAATCATACAGGGAACCTCCAAGTGAGCGGGAAATCATGGCAGCATGTTATATGCTCCGCCACGATTGCCTGTGGTGTGCTTTTTAAAAACACTCACCACATGAGCAATGCTCGGGAGGTTAAACTCTGTCCAGAAGTACAAAAAGCTTTGCTCTTTGCCTGATATAACCATAAATACCTAGTCACCATCCACAGTAACTAGGCTTTTCACTAAATGCCACTGTACTATTCAGCACAGTCTTGTCCCAAGTTTGTTTTTAGGTCCCCTTATTTAGCTCCCAAATGAAGTCTGTAGGTAGCCTTAGGGCCAGATCATACATGGGTTTCCATGCTTGGGCTTCTGCTGCACAAACATGTATTAGCAGTAGAAATGCCCCTACTTCCCAGAAACCCTGTCTTCATCTATGCTCTGTGGTTTAATGTTATAGAGAGACTATTTGGCCCCATAATTGACTCCTGTCTGCCACGTGAAGCTACTGTGACACAAATTAGCTGAAACTCCAGTGAATCAAGTTTTTTTTAGGAGAGTTTGCATACCGACATCTGTTTACCATGAAAAGAACTGAAATGGATCTACAAGCATTGCAAATGCCCCAAAGAACCATGGCGGGTAGTGGGGAAATTAGGATTTTTTAATAACACACAGTTCCAAAAATCTAAAATGAAAAAAAATTAAGAATCTTATAATGTCTTGGTGCCAGATGCCACATGATACTTTTTAGAGATCTTGTGGAATGGATGCCCTTAAAGCTGTTTTCCCACATACACACAAAGGTAGGGGAATAGATTTTTATGTGGTGTAGAGTTAACTAGATCCATACACTATACAAAAAATTGCGTTTAATCTGGGGGGCCCACATCCCAAATATCAATAGACAAAATATACTACAAAGTGGAAAATACCACTTGTAGCGAAAGTCCCCCTGACCGAGGTCAGGGGCGGGGGGACTTTAACGGCCATAGGTTGGTTTCGGGTATGTTAGTAGACAAGTACAGTTTTTTACTACTGTATTCATCACTGTACTTGTCTACTAACATACCCGAAACCAACCTATGGCCGTTAAAGTCCCCCCGCCCCTGACCTCGGTCAGGGGGAACTTTCGCTACAAGTGGTATTTTCCACTTTGTAGTATATTTTGTCTAGATCCATACACTCCAAACCTCTCTTCCCTTGCAATGTGTTGCAATCCTCATTGGAGCTGAATGTACGTGTCTCCAGAGTATATATTCTCAGCTATTGTTCTGTGAATGAAACATGGCAATTGTATATTTGTTGACACTGATTTTGATGTTCTTTCTTCTAGGAAATGATTGATGAAGCTGACCGTGATGGGGATGGAGAAATTAATGAACAAGAATTTCTTCGGATCATGAGAAAAACAAGCCTTTATTAATACATAACCGCTTATGCCAACAACTTAAACTGCGTGCATGCAAGGAAACATGGGTCATTTCATTATTTCCAGACTGGTATCAAGACAATAATCGAAATCCTACATCTATTGTCTGAAATGTGCCTCTATGTTAAGCATGGTCATACTTCACTCTGGCCTTATTCTTTATAAAGAGTTCTTCTTCCAGTATCTCATAGCAACCAATTTTGATGAAAACTGGCTTTAATGATATGAAAGTTAAATTGAATAAGAGTGTCTTTCATCTGTGGTTTGGTATACTTCTCAATTTAAGGGAGAAAGACCTCTAAGGAACAGCAGCTATGTTGCCAACTTCAAACTTTTGGTATTAAGCTTTCACTTTTGATTGTTGGGTATAGGGAACCCTATATAGGAAAGACCATCCACACTTTGCATTATCTTTGCAAAATTGTATGTGGAACAAACTAGCTGAATATATCCATAGAGCATAGAGAGTTCTCTTGCTGATTTACATTGTTCGTTTTCTCCTTATTTTGGTATTGTGGTGGCTGAATGACTGAAAGTCCTTTTGCTTTGTGTCTTAAAGTATATTGTAGCACATGGATTAAACATTTTCTAATAAAAATATTTTTATAGATATCTTGGCTGTGTAGTTACTTAAAGCGGACCTACCACCAGAAGTACATCCTTAAAAGAATGGTACTAGAAGTGCTGATTATAGGGAGAAAAGCATAAAAAAACTTCCCTGCAACGAGTCATTTAAGAAGATCCCTTGTAGCCCCCCCTTCCTGGTCGGGCTGTGGCCGCCGAGATCTCTGAGCACAGTATTTGCTAGTTAATTCTATGATCTCGGTTCTCCCATTCAAAGTATATTAAGGAAAATTCCCATAGAAAACCATTGAGCGTCCCCAGTGGCCACCTGCGATATTGCACCCAGAGTTAAGCCATACATATGGAATCGCTCAGGTAAGTATTTTATTTTAGGATCGTGGAGCCCTAAGCCCCTATCATGCCAGCTCAAAAGTAAGTCCAACTACAACTTTACATATGTAATTTTTACACATTGAGTTTACATCTGTTTTAATTATAAAGAACATCTGTTATTTATATACATTATTGTGTGTGTGTGTGTGTGTATATAAAATGTGTGTGTGTGACATGCATACTGAGCTTCAGAATGGGGGAAAAAAGGTGATTTAAGTGACTTTGAACATGGCATGGTTGTTGGTTCCAGACGGGCTGGTCTGAGTATTTCAAAAACTGCTGATTTTCTGGGATTGTCACGCACAACCATCTCTAGGGTTTACAGATCTGGTCTAGGATAGGGAATGGGGCTGTTAATGGTATGGTGGGGGGATGAAAGAGGGAGAGCAAGTGGTACTATTTAAAAAATATATATATATTTTTTAAAACGCATAGGTTTTTTTTCTTGGAAACGTACCCTCCCTTAGGACTGTGTAAGGGTCATTTCATAGGATAGAAGGCAGGAAACCAGGAGTCCCCAAGTTAAAGTTGCCCCCTGATTTTTGATTCCCACCCCCACCTACAGACCCCACAACCCTTAGTTGTGGGCATGAGGCACCTTATCTTAACAGGCATATGCCAGCTTGTAAGCCAAACCAAGCTGGTATTATGTCTAGCATGGGTATACTTTTTGGTCTATGATATACTTGTCCTCGCAGCAGTTTATCATCCAGGAAATTAGAAATGCACATTATGTCCAAAAGGGATATTTTACATTAGCCACGCTGCAGCTGCTGTGCGGTACAGAACCGCAACACAGCACCTCAGCAGTATGGGTTGTTTATTTTCATTGTTACATGTTGTGAAGTAATGTTTATAGTCATATTTCCTTGGTGTTCTGGTTGTCACTTTAACTGGAATAAGTCATATTTTGGTAAACATATATCTGGCACATCACTACACTAAGCACTAGGGGGAGCTGAAGAGCATTTCCATATCTGTCCAGTACAGTACCATTGCATATATATAGCTGGAGACTAGTAAAGGTTTGATACTTCTACCTACATAATCAAGAAACGCAAATAACTATTCATCTAAGGCATACAGAATTGGTAAAACTGTACAGTGTGTGCATATTAGGAAAATGTGTGTGTTTTGTGTGTAGATACACTTTATGCAATTTTATGCATTATTCCCACCTTTTAACATACCTATTCATAATTCCCTAACTTTTTTCAGTAAAATAATAGGATGTGGTTTTCTTCTCTCTTTTATTTCCTAACAATTTGCCTGTATATTTCACAGTTTAGTATAATGATGGCGAACCTTTGTGAGACCGAATGCCCAAACAGAAAAACATAACCCACTTTTGTATCTAGGGGTATGTTTCCACTGCGTGTGATCCATCGCACATACATCCCAATAGAGCACATACACATTACCTATCCGGCGTATCCTCTGTTCACATGGCGTTGAGCTGATGCAGGAGTTAACGTAATGCAGTACATGAACCTCTGGCTGGTGCCTCAGCAAAGCGCCCTGAGAACTGAGGAACCCCCCGCACAGTGGAGACATACCCTTAAAGTGGCAATACTGCAACTTAATCTGAATACTGAGGTTTTAGGTTAGAACATGGGAAATGCAGATTTTTTTCCCCAGTTAAGCCCCCCATAGACGGGCAGACTCCCAACCATAGTTGTAGCAGACCAACCTGCGTGCGCGCTCCCGCCGATCACATCAAGGTTGGTCTGCCACAACTATGTGGGAGCCCACCTTGAATTATGTAGAAAAAAAGCCAGAAAGTCGGGTCGCATACGGATCCGTCCTGCTGGTATTTTTTCTCTACAAACCGTTCTTCTAACAGCTGCAGCTTGTAAACAGTGAGGGGGAGTCTCCTCCCCCTCCCTGTTAATTTGTTAGTCGGACGGCAGTCCTGTGTGTCAGTGGAAGACGCAGGATTGGCGTCCAACATGTAGCAGACTGATTATCAGTCTGCTAAAGGTCTGCCATAGATCGAGGTGTCTATGGCAGGCTTATCAGATGCAGATACCACTAGTACGTCTGTTACTGGCCAAAACTCTTAAAGCAACGGCAATGCGAAATGGCGATAAAATTGTTCAAATTTAAAAATGTTGCGCCGATACAGGAATGAGGAGAAAGCAAGGAGCTTGGAAAGCTCCACAGGAACTGGGAGGCTGGGAGGCGGCGGGAGATTTGTACTGTAAATAGAATGAAAGCAGTTTTCTATGTAGAAAGCTGCTTTCAAACTCCTCCTATGTACTAAATATCGCCAGAATACAGTCCCTGATGCCCCAGATGTGCCCATTTGCAGTAACCCTTTCTTTCCTGGTGTGATTTTATCACACCAGGTTAGAGAGGGTTAAGTGCAAATGGGAACATCTGGGGCACCAGAGACTTTTTATTTTGGCGATATTTAGTACATAGCAGCATAGTTTTGTGTCCTAATTTTTGTGGGTTTTTTTCATTATTTTTATTTAAAAAAAAATTTTTATTTTACATAATTGTTTGTTTCAAACATTATTATCGTCAGGATGTCTATTAGACCCTTGTACGGACATATTTTGGGAAGTTACAGGCCTACAACATAAAGAAAAAATTACCATTGAAGTCTATGGTGCACTTTTGGTACAGAAATCTGGACCTCAGCAGTGCGCTAGGGAGGTTAAGGAACACAAGTGTCCATTAATTAACAACTTTTCTGTAACATTCTGTAACAAAGTTCTGTAACATTTACAGTGAACATGACAATAAAAACAAAAATAAACAAATTCCTCGAATTTCCTTGTAAATTAGCAGTATGGCCTCAAGATGGCACTGCTGTCTGTTTATTTACATTTCACCAGATCTGTGAGAATACCTCGTTATGTGAGCTGAGAAAAATCACCTCCCCACCAATCAGAGATACACGGTCTGTCTATGCGTGCCAACAGAGAGGGCTCTGTGTGCCAACTTGGGCACGTGTGCCATAGGTTCCCCATCACGGGTCTAGTATTAATGATAGAAATTACACAAAATGAGTTTTCAATTGCACAGTAGACAGTTTAGTTTATCTACTCTGGGTAAGAATACTTATTCACCTGGCTCTGTCCTGGCAAAGTGCTTGTAATATTTGAGTAATTTTTACAACAAATTCCAGGCACCTGGAGAGGTCAGTGTGCTTCCCACATAGAGGACAAAGGTAATGTAGGAAAAGAGAATCTGTTTCATCTCTTAAGCGTTGTGTATGGCAGAGCATATTAAATGCTGCCATGATTTTTTGCTCTCCTGATGATGAAACACAACCCGAGATAACTCAGGCAGAACGCCCAGGAGGTTGACAACAACACAGATGTAAAATGCTCGTTTTAAGTAAAACAACTATTGTTTATATAAACAATAATCCTTCATTGTGGTTTTCAATTGTAATAAATATGTCTACCAGAAAAATAAGAACTTCCAAAACCTGTGGAGACGGCAATTCATCAATCATTCTTTTCTCTGGCCTTTGTGCCTGCTGAGTCTGCTAAGACTACATCTTGATAATGTGCCAGAATTGGAGGATCTAGGGGCTATTGCACTCTAGACTATTTGACATTGAAGATTGACAGTATACTCACCAATCAGTGGCCCCTCGTTCTCTTCACCGGACGCCACGGTGAGCAAGCTTGGACATACTAATTTATTACTTTTAGACGGGCATCTGCTTTAAATCTACCCTCTGAGGAAAACCGGAGTTGAAACACGTTAGGTTAATCCTTGTTCCAATATATCGTACCCTATCAAATTCGATTTTCTTTGACATCAAGGAATAATCGCAAGACTGGACTTTTTTACTTTGGATGGACTATTGAATTACTTTGTGGACATTTTATGACTCATGAATTGCGAACTTTAAGTCGGCGACCCTGTCTTTGCAGTTTTGCAAAGAAAAATCGGTGTAGGGCCATTTGGGGTAATTTGAGATGTTGGTCGCTGAGAGGAATGAGTGGTAATATTGTATACATATTGATAATGCAATCATATGGTATCTCCCTCCTCTCTAAGATCCGCATTTAAAAAAAACAAAAACCTGCCTCTCTTGCACATGTTTAATAAGGCTACTGATCAACAGATTGCTAGGAGTTAACCAGAACAAAAATGGGTTCCCTATGTATCCAATACAGTGTGTGGTCTGCCAACATACCAAAATGAATAAACAGATTTTAAGGACGTTTGCCCCTAATTGTTACAACTAGTGATGGCCGAACTGCAAGGTGGACAGTTCGGCCACGAACAAGCATGTTCGCCCTCCTTCTCGCCAGCGGACAGTACGGGTGTTCGACCCGCCCTGTTCGCCGGCGAGAAGGAGCCCTCTTTTCTTCCTCCGGTGGGATCATAAGCAGCGAGATCCCACCGCAGGAAGAATGTTTTCACTGAAGACGTCACACCGTCACATCCGGTTAGCACACCCAGGAACTATGCGTTCCAGGGTTTTCAGATTCAAATTCCCCGCCTAGAGAATCTGTCCGCGGACGGCGGACTTTTTTAAAAGTCCGCTCCGCCCGTTCACGGATGGACATGGCCGAAGTCCATCACAAGTTATAACCCATCTATGTGAGGGTGTAGAGCCCAAGTGCCCAACCTGCGGCCCCGGGGGGGGGGGGGTTGCAAGACCGAACTATTAATGCATAGGGCATAGCAACTCACCTGTCTGCAGAATCAAAGGTTATATGACCCATTGATATAATTAATGGCTTTGATGATATCTAGTGATGGCCGAACTGTCCGCAAGACAGTTCGGCGGCGAACATGGATGTTCGCCCATCTTCTCGCCGGCGAGCAGTGCGGGTGTTCGACCCGCTCCATTCGCCAGTGAGAAAGATGATCTCTATTCTTCCTCCGGCAGGATCACAACCTGTGTGATCGTGCCGCAAGAAGAATCTTTTCACTAGAAGACCGGGCATAAAGCCGGTCTCCTAGTGAAAAAACCGGGTCGGAGCAGGAAGTGACGTCAGTGACGTCACATCCGGCTCACGGAACCAGGAACTATGCGTTCCAGTATGCGTTCCAGGGACCGGATGTGATGTCAATGATGTCACATCCGGTTTTTCCGATTCAAATTCCCCGCCTAGAGGCGGGGAATTTGAATGTGTCCGCGAACAGGCGGACGTCTTTAGAAGTCCGACCCGCCCGTTCGCGGACAGTCCTGGCCGATGTTCGGCCATCACTAATGATATCTATGAGGCACATAACCTTGATGATATATATGACAAATAACATGCATTACCACACTACAGCGTTCCCAAATGCTTTAAGTATCATTTAAAACAAATTTTGTTATTTTAAAAATGAAAAATAATGTCTTCTAGCTATTCATGCTGTCATTGATTTTATAAATGCTTAAACTAGTTAGTATAGATTAAAAATGTTATATGCAGCCCTTTAGTGATGCTGAGGGCCGCACTTGTGACCTTCCATATCAACTCAGTTGCCCACTGCTGGTGTAGAGGGATTTTAAAACTCACAAAGACATGTACAAACATTTACACATGGGTTTATTATGTAGCATTTATTGGTCACAAAAAGACAAGTACAGAAGCAATGTTTCACTCAAAATAATATTCTGACTGTTAAATTCCAGTTTCAAAAACATGCTCTTATCATTTAGCTCATGCTCTTATAGTCAACATGTTTCCTGACCTATTGCCGTGTCCTCAGGACAACAAGTAAAAGCTGCAAAGATACAAACTTGTGTGAAGGAAGGATATCAATGTATTATGTAATAAGTAATAATACATTGATATTCCTTCCATCACACTGCATTTGCTGTACAGCACAATAACTCAATCCTCATTAGCAGTAACACCTGAAAGGGGTTCTAACCTTTCTCCATCTAATCCTAGAAAATGCTTTAAGAGCATGTTTCCACAACGTTGTGTGATCCGTCGCAATGGATCACATACACTGTACTGCACTATGTTAACCCCTGCATCGGCGGAACACCTCAGCGCTGTGAGGACAGAGCATCCGCCGAGCAGGTAATGTGTATGTGATCTGTCAGGACCCCCGCCAAGCACTGTGCTTAACGCAGGGGGTCCTGACGGATCAAACAACGCTGTGGAGACATAGCCTAAGTAGGCCCTCACTTTACATCTAAAACTGTCCAGTTCTATTTATATTTGTATTACTACTGTGTTTCCTTATTTTAATAAATGTTCCATTTTCAGATAGGAAAAAAAATGGCCAGCTGATTGTATAATCTTGTTTATGTTTACCAACAATTATGTAATCTGGATATAACCCAAATGTGGTGAATGTATACTGTAAGGTGAATGTGTAGTTGTTTATTTATATTATTATACTATTTAAACATTTATTATTCATGTGGCGCTTACAGGAAATTCCCCATATCTGGAACATTGCAGTGTTTGGCCTGGTTTGTCACGAGGGAGAAGGTGAGTTTCATGAGGAAACATCTTACACACGTATGTATGTGAAGGATGCACATGTACACTACTACAGGCAGAAGAAGTGGTTTGGGGAATGCACACGACAAATAATTTGTGAGTCATCGCACACGCTGAATATTTCTCACTGAAGGCCTAACTAATCCACTTTCTTTTTTGTACAGGGGACCTGTGTGGGTGGACATATTACCAGAAATCTCCCCTCACACCGAATTTACAGAAATGATGAGTTAGAGGAAACATTTTAGCTGAATACAGGACAATTGTTATTTCAGTGAATCTCAGGAGAGCTTTCCAGCCAAGAAAGCACTTTAAAGCTCACTAGTGTATACAGTATATGGAGATTCTGTAATTGTAGCTTCCTTAGAGTCTTTTAGGCAGTCTGGCTTTATTTATATTGGTGGAAATAAGCTAGGCAAACATGGTTACATTGTCTCCTTTATAACCTCCCTAGCGGTTGAGATGAGCCCAGTTCTGGGCTTGCACATACTAACCTAATTCATGGCGAACCCACGGCATTTGTGACTTATGATAGACCTGTCAATAGATTCCGGAACTGCCCCTTCGGCATCAGATGTGGGGGAGGGGGGATGCCAAAGATACAGGGGGGCACCATCAACCTGTAAATGGAGGGGCATCTATTTCCCAGCCCACATTACAGGCTTCATCGATGAAGCCAGCATTGTGTAGGGGGTAGGGTGGGAAACACAAGTGAATACTATGAACTCTGCTTTAATCACCCGTACCGCATTGTTAAAAAATGTGGCGCCGGCCACTAGGGGGTTAACTGAATTGATCGACCCAGTTTTTTCGGATTCATACCAACTTCTAGGTCAGCAGGCATCAGGTGCACCCCATACACCCGCAGAAAGCTGCATGTCATGGAGCAGCAGGTGTGGACCCACTGTGCCACGTGTCCTACCTCCTCTAAGGGCGTTGTCTAAGTGAACCCACTCGTTCTTTACAATACTCCTGATGGTGGAGATAGACTTTCCCGAGGGGCTCACCAGGTCGCTACCTCTTGAGGGAATGTAGGAACACAGGGTAGCTGGTCCAGGGACACAGGTGTCATCAGCCAGACAGTGTGACAGGGCGGGCAGTGCAGGTAGCAGGAGAGTGCAGCAGGCAGGTAAGAGTTAACAGGTATCAGTCTCAGAACACAGGCAGTCTCTATCTCACAGGAGCAGCAATGGCAGGCAGTGCTTAGCACAACACAGAGACCTTAAATCCCAGGAAATGACACGCGCTGGTGTTAAAGGAAGTGTGTAGGAATATCAGAATCACTGCTTAGCAGGACACCTAGATCTGCAACGGTAAGTAAGGAGGCGACGGCGGCATACAGCAGCTGCCGTTACACTGCAGCATAGACCTTCATATTAATGGTGGGGCGCCGGCTTTCCAGCCCACATAGAGGCGGGGGGAGGGCAGGAATTGTATGCAGTGTACTTTGTACAGTGTGCTAGGGAGGTTAATCTGCGGTCTTCATGACTCTTTCAGTTTACTTTTGGTTACTCCCATTGAAAATCATTACATATGGTCCTGTCCACACAGCTGGCGTCATCAATGACGCCAGCTTTGGGGGCTAGAAAGCCGGCACCCCTCCATTAACACTGTGACATGATCGGGGCAGTGCGGAAACCCTGGAAATGCTGCAGCAATTTATACAATAGCGGCCGCTTTCCACAGGAATATCGGGTGCACCCGCTGCCACTGACCTAGTGCTTGGGACGAACCCAAACACCGAACGAACGAAGGGAGGTTAAGAGCAAGGCATGTCTCAGCCCATACCAGTGGTGAGATTTTGCAAAGAGAAGAAGAGGGGGGAGGAGCAACAGTGGAAATGCACTAATATCACCTTAAAGTGCACCTAAACTAAAAAATTTAAATATTTATTACATTTTTACTTACCTCTAAACTGTCCCAATAGCTCAAAGTTGCTCAAAAACCTAAAAAAATATATTAACCTATCCTGCTGACATCTGTGGGAGCCGCCATTTTAGATTCAGTGTTAGCTTTCAGTCTTGAATGGGTTAAGGCTATAATGATGCCGGCAGCCTCTGGGGGCCGCCAGATACAATGTCTGTCAATGGACACAAAGTGAAAGCAGGAAAGGAAAAAAATAGTGAACAGCTGTAGAAGGAATGTCTGGAGCTGTGAGGGGGGGGGGGATCAGCATACATCTCCTCACAAGTAGGGTTTTTAATATTTTAATTACATATTTCTCCAATAATGGGGGGTTGGCTAGCTAGGGGAAAAAGTTTGTCTGGTGGGTTTAGGTGCGTTTTAGGCTATACATACACAGTTCGATATGTCCATTTGATCAACCAAATAATCGGTCTGTTTATGTTGATTGAACTGGAAATGATTCCTGTCCAAACGGTACGATTGACCAAAAGTGATGGATATTGAACAGAAAATCGGTTGAAAAGTGATCAGACTTGTTGGTAAATTGTTAAAATTTACCATGTAATTTTTTGCTTTCCAGGCTCTGATGCTTTAAAGTAATGGAATCAATTGGTTTTAAATCAATCACACTGTGTGGTGATACAATTGATCGATGTTCAACTGATGAGCGATCCTAAATCATGCAAGATATAAAGGTATAGCTACCTTTATAGATAAGGATTTTCTTTTTTACAGATCAGCCCAATAATGGGACACAAAATACATCAGGTAAGTTTAGGTGCTCTTTAAATCATAGATCGATAGAGCAAAAATTGATGTGTGTATGTCTAACTTTATTAACCTCCCTAGCATTTGAGACAAACCCAGCTTGTTCATAGTTTGTTAACAAAACAGGGAGCTGGGATCGTCAAAACTTACCGTGCTCCTAAAAGCAGCAGCCGCATTCTCTATGCAACGCAACCTCCGATCGACTCTGGCACCTTCCATACAGCGTCATCTGTGACTCGGAAGGGGCTGGTGGGCCGCGCCATAGACCTCCATGTTAGGGGCGGTCAGTTCTCCAGCCCACGTCGCCAGCATCATAGATGAGTAAAGGGGAGGGCGAGAAAATCAGAGCACTGTATACTCTGCTGCAATTAGCAGGCACGGTTCCGGCTGAACGCTAGTGTGATTAAATATAATGTACATCTTAAGCCCCCCATACACGTTCCGATTTTTCGTACGAATTTTGCCCGACCGACCAACGTGGGCGGGAGATTAATCGATCGGGAGATTAATCGGATTCGGAATTATGTACCCGACCGATCCCAATTTCTCATAATCGGCTGAAAAATCGGTCGGGACCGCTTCGGACCTGTCCGTAAATTTTTGGTCGATCTGCTGTTAATAAATAGGGTCGGGCTGATGGATCGGTGATAATTCGAATTCCGATTTTTCGTGCCAGCCGACCGAGCGACCATAACATTTTAGGTGAAAATCGGGTGACAGGATCGGACGAAAAATCGGTCGGAAGAATAATCGGACGTGTATGGGGGGCTTTAGTTTGTAAGCTTGATTGGGCAGGGTCCTCTTCTCCCCTTGTGCTATAGTTTGTACTTGTATGTTTGTCTTTCATACCTTATTTCATCTATAGCGCTGTGTAATTTTCACTTTTAAATAAATGTTAATATTTAATAACTTAAATAAGTACAATGAATGGGTGCTTTGTCCATGCAAACAGGTCTATTTAGGGAGACATAAACTGAGAGATTGTACATAAACTGCCATTGATTAACTCATTAAATGCTAGTTGCGTGGTTGTAAAGATGATCTTTTGACTTCAGTAGTTTCAGTCACACCTTAAGTAGGCTATAAGTTTACTGAAGAACAAGTGTTATGCAATAAAGGTACCCATATACGCATAGATAGGGGCCAGATCGATGACCGCTTCGAGCACCATGCGCGCTCACGGCCATCTCATGGCTTTGGGTAAAATTTAACTCTCACAGTATAACCCCATTTGAACCCCTAGATCTCATTATATATCTCAGTAGTGTAAATTTTCTCTTGTCAGATTTTTCCCTATATATGCCTACTCTGACTTTCATCCCCCAGATCTCCAACACCCTTATAAGTCTAATACTTTTTTGAATTAGTCCTTTGCATTCCCAATTTGACACCCCTAACTGCAACTTTTTATAGTTATTAAAGCTTCCCTGCGGTGACATAAATTGTATATGTTTAACAATAAAAACAATAAAAATTGCCAAATAATTTTGGCAATAAAAAAAAAACATTTACAGTAGTGTTTAAATTAAAGTAATGTTGTGTGGAGCTGTAATCTCAACTCAAGCTGCAATATCAGCTTCAGCCACCGGGTGTCACTAGAGAGCACTTGCTGTCAGAGCACAACACACGCACTGCTCCTCCCACAGCAGGAAGGAGGGGAGAGGACTCTCCGTGAATCTGTCCTCTGTCTGTGTGGTCCGCAGATGCGATTAGGAAGGATAATAAAAGGTATGCAGAGCGTGTTTTTAGGCCCATTTGCGTACCAGCGTATTGCTTATATGCACCCCTGTATATATATATATATATATATATATTTTTTTTTTTATTATTATTTATCTGGCAGGAAAATATTTCACAACATTGGCTGAGAACTGCTGACAGGAAGAGCTGAGATCAATCCCACTCAAAGGAAGTTTTTTTTGGTTCGATTCTCCGTTCGAATGTGCATAGCGATCGATTGCTCGAACAGAAAATCGAACCGCACATGGCCACCTTAAACTACAGATAAATCAGTTTTAATACCTGGACTTGTACAGGAGTAGAAAGGAAATTTCCCTTGTTTGAGTTGATTGCATACAAACTTTGAATAGTTAATATAACTACGCACATTATACTAATAATAATAAAAAGTCAAATATAGTTCACACATTTCATCCTCCTGGGTCAATGTATTCTATGTAGACAAGCACATCCTGTCATTCTTCTTGGTGATGAGCTGTTTTTCCTACCTCATTAAAAGCATTTCTCAAGAGATGTTTTGCTATTTGAGGACTATCAACACAAGGCTTCCTTTATGCACATCAAACCCTCTGAGAGGGAAAAAAGGAAGACGTAACTGTCGCAAGTGGAATATTTTAATGAGAGAAATGATCTTAAGATGATCGTATAATATACTGAAATGATCAATGGCGAGGATAATGAAAAGGTGGACCATTTTGGAAACGTTTGGAAACTACTTGTAGTGTATATAAACTCTAACAATGTAGTAGTACATTTTTATACAGTGTTAGCCATTAATTGACCTCCCTTACTGTTTGCCCGAACCTCTGCTAGAGTTGGGAGCGGGCATACCTAACTATGCTCGGCGAGCCTGCTGTGTTTCTGAATTGTGGTGGACCCGCCGATCGCTTCCAGCACCACCTCTTCAGTGTCATCCATGACGCACAATGGTGGGGGGCATTATAGACCTCCATGTTATGTAGGGTGCATTAATGTCCCGGCCCATACCGTCACCATCATTGATGCGAGGGGGTGGGGGTGGGAGAGAGGGAGGGCTGGGAAAACCAGCAGAGCCCTCTGTAGCGTTATGCCCGGTTAAAAATGACGTTTGAATTCAAATCTGTATACATATACATGAAGAAGGGGGTATTACTTAAACCAGACATGTCCAAAGTTTGGCCCTTGTTCATGTTCCCCTGACCCACAGCATAAAATTAATCATATACAGAGGAGATCAGAGGAGACCCCCCCACCCCCCATTTAATAGAGAGTTGCTGTATACAAGGGTGCATTATATCTTCCAGTGCTTCATATGGTGTAAGAAATTTGGTTTATTGTTTTATTCAGCTTTGGATTTATGAAAAAGAAACCTTCTCTAATCTTTAATCTAAGATAGGTACTCTTATCATGCACTTGTTTAGGGCTGCAATTAGGTGCACTGCTCTGTAAATTGATACTGCCACTGCTAGTTGGAAGATGCAGTACAGGGCTGGAAGCCATTGACACCTGATGGTAGAAATAATTGTTCACAGTATCTGCATTCATAGAGGATTTGGTAGTCCTAGTAACAGTTTCCACTGAAGAAAGTGGGAAACACATAAGTAATTGTCAACCAATATAGTGTTACTTTCACTGTTCATATGGATGTGTTTATAGAAAGGGAAGTATAGTCTTGAAAATTGAGAACAAATTTACTTCAAAGACAGACAAACCCATTATATACATGATTATTCAAGTTAGTAACTCAGAAAATGGCAGGAAGTTATAAACTTTCCCTTACATTAACAAAGCTTTATAGAATGGGCTTCCGTGACTGCCCCTACTTCACCAAACTCAATTCCAAACAGTAGATGCAGTATTGGATGAGCATGCTGCCACAAGACTTTAGGGCAGTGAAAACGTATTCTGCCATGTGACAAATCATGCCTCTCTGTCTAATGGAGTCTTGCTCTGGAGGAATGTTACATGCCTGACTACATTGTATAATACATTGAGATTAAATAGATGGGAGGATAATAGAAATGGGTTGGGATGGGTTTTCAGTGGTTCAGCACAACTACATTTTGGACAATCTTATAATCCAAGTTGTTTGTAACAGTTTGAAGGGGACACTTTCTGTTTCAGCATGACTATGCCCAGTATTTAAAAATAAAGGCTCATGATGTGTTTGGTGAATTTGACTGGTTCAAATACAGTCTTGGCACCAATCCCAGCTTTGTGAGTAAACAAAAGGGCCTTTTAAGGCTGCGTCTACACTAGGCAGCCCCAGAAACCACTCTGGTTCAGAGTTTAGGACAAGGTATTCGGCAATACCACGTCCTATACCTTCCATTAATAAACCGGCAGGGCGTTGTGAATCCATTATGTATGCCGTGATGCCCTGTGCGGTCAAGACATGCCAATGTAGACTGGCATGTCATTTTCCATAGGGAAATTCAGGGGGCAACTGCACTACGTGGTTTTCCCCACAGCTGACATGCAGCAACCCTGAGGAAAACCATGCCAGGCTACACTGCGCCTCACCAAAAAGGTGGGTGGGTACATTTTGTGTGTTTTTCAGTGTAGTGTTTTTTATGCATTCCATAGCAATTAACAGACATGTTAGGGGTTGTGTTAAAGTTGATGCTACTGCGTCCATTATCAGCAAGCTATCTTCTACCTGTTCTTAATTGTATGGGAGATGCTTGCGCTGTGCTCCATAGGAAACCTGTGTACCTTTCACACAGTTCTTACATTTCTGGTGTATTTATGGGAAACGCACTGCAAATTTTTTTTTTGCTGTTAACAGATGTGGTTAGCTGCAGAATGCTTGATGTGTTGAAAAATGCGCCGGGTACTAAACGCTCCATAGCCAGTAGACAGACCCATTCGAATGAATGCGCTAAAAAACTTAGTGTAGACTTAGCTACTCAACATCAGTTCTTGGCCTCTGAAAAGGCTAAAACTCCCAACTACAAATATTATGGAAAGCCTCAGAAGGATAGATAAGAAGTTTAAATAAGGTATGCAGTCCTTAACGTGTCTGCGCCATTTATATTCTAAAAAAAGCTGTAAATCTACATGATAGCCTTATATCAGAAATAGTCCCACTTACCTCTTCTGATTTCCAACAGGCTTCCTCCACGGCTCAAGATTATTTAATCTCTCTGGTGCTGGGTTCATCCACAGTCCACCTTAAGGCATGTTTCTGAGCCATTCAGCACAAGTTTAGATATAAAATATGAATGTTTTTTGCCAATTTCTAATAAACATGTTAGAAAGAGTCTACGTGTTTTCCAATTGGTTTATTAGATATTTTTATGGAACGGCCCACTCAATTAAACACTGGGAGTGTAGTGTCGTGCAAGTGCAATGTGTAAACTACTCACAACACCAGGTTCTTTAGGGATAGATGTCCTCTTGTCCACTTTCCAGGCTGAGCTCACACCCCACTAAAGTGAAGGTCCACGCAAGCTGAAAGGGGCTATTTACAGTCTATTGAGGATTATGTTCACATGCAGCTCAGCCTCCCGAGGGCAGAGAAGGGGTTCAATTGTAGAGAAAGCGTTACTGTGCTGCTACCGTGTTGATGGAACCATTGAGCTGTGTGTTAGTTGGACTGTCTGCTTGGTCCAGAGCTGAGGCTGTGGTACTCCAGGGAGAATCCTCAGATGAAAGAAGCAGGAGAAGCCCAGAACATTCTGAGAACTGCCTATTTATGTCATAAGACAGGCGCTGGCATAAGCCCTGTTACTGGGCAGTAGTAACCTTGCTACTTTTTGGAGGGAAAAGTAAACACCCAGCCATGACTCATGGTTTTAGCAGCACGTACACAGCAGGTGCTACCCTTAAGGGGATACACCAAGCAAATAAGTATTATACAAGCCTATAATGCAGCACATATAAACATAGTTATGTGGCCCTTTCTTGGGTCACTACAGATGTATATTAGACTTTAAGGATACAAACAAGGGGTGCTTGATCCCCTAACCTTTATTGATCACTTAAGGCACCAGTAAATGCTGTTTTGTAAAAAGTATTACCACATTGAATGTATGTTTAAATGCATGCAGGTTAAGTACTTGAATATGACTTGGTATCAGCAGCAACAGAGCTCAGAGAAGGGCAGAGAGAACAAGAATAAGGAATCAATCAAGCGTGCATCAGTGCAAGGAATATTTTGCTTAGATAAGTCATTGGAGTGACTTCCCCAATCTACAGTAGTCCTCTTGTTTTCCTTTCACTTTCCAGATACATAATAGGCATAGAGAGGAAACCTGTAAGGCAAAATTAATTGGGCCTAAAAAAAAAGGATCTGGTCCTGTCCAAGCTAGTTGTGTGGTGTACATTAAAGTCAGAAACACAGAGGCTTTAATATATTTTATAATCGTCCTGTGCAAATGTAGGTTCCGCTTTAGCATAATATATATATAATATGCTAAAATGTAAAATGTGAATAAATTAATAAACAACACTGAACAACACTGCCATCTTCTGGGTTACGGCATTTAATGTGAAAGAGATACCTATTTTTTCCCCCTAAGAAATCTATATTTAAAAACATATTGCATTTTATAAAATTGAAACTACATTTAAATTGCACCAGTTATGTAGATTTTAATTGATTCAAATATTTTGTGAGTTAAAAATACAACAGGTTTGATATCCTGATTAAAGGGGGGTCTGTAGAATCCTGAACAGGTATCATTTATTCACTAATCTAATAAAACATAGTGTGTGAATGAGGGGGTCAAGAAGTAACCGCTGAGCTAAGGCTGGCCTCAGTCTATCTATAGGATGCATAGGCTATATTTTGTAAAGGTCAATAAGACAGCTGCTAAGCTATAGTATAGGATGGCTTAGGCTATGGATATTAATACGTGGTTTTTGCAGTAGATAAAGTTACAGGACGAGATCATGGGGGTAGGAACGATTCCTATGTATAGCTTTGCCGAATATGGCAAGGAGGTGAGATATAGATTGTGATGATCTAAGGAATTTGTGTACTATAAGAATGACACTGCAAGACTATGGGACACACTTGGAACCAAACCATCTGGACGGACATCAGGACATCTCCAAGCAAACCACAGACCAAAGACTTCACCTTTGAAACCTAAGAGGCTATGTAAGACTATCATTATTCTTTGAAATTGTAATACCTCTTGCTATTCACTATATGTGCGTCAATAAATGTCTATTGTTTGAAACAAGACATTATTTAGTACTTCTTTCGCCCGGTATAGGTATTTCTCAGGTCAAGCCAAAAGGCCAACCCAAGGAGGCAAGTTCAATAAGAAGTGCATTTAGTACCATTGGCCATGGTGCCATTATTCAGTGATTATCCTAAATCAGTGATGGCATAACCCCAATTATTTATTGCAAAACTCCAACATGCCAATTTGCCCTGGATTACACTTATGAATCAAATAGACATGCACTACATATATAAATATGCTACATATACTCTATTTACTTTGTGAAGCTTCTTCCCTGCATGGTCCTGTTAGTTTGGCTTTTTGCTTGTCCCTTTCCTATGTACTGTGCGCAATAAGCAGAGCAAGGAAGCAAACTTCTACATAAAAAAGTTGATCAATATGCAGCTTTCACTGGCTTTTATAGTTTAGGGGTGTTACCAAGATCAATCAGATAACAGTAATGCTCAATATTCTACTCTCTGTTGTTAGGACAATGTTTACTAGCCAGTAAGTATGAAAAGGACACAAGGGTTCTAGTATTTCCCTTCCCGATGCTTTTAGTGAACCTGGTGCCCCCTTTGAAATGGCCAGTGTTCTAGACGGAGAACAGATGTTAACGCTCATCTTCTTAGTTATGTATAAACGGTGGCGCAGGCACAAATAGAGTGAAGTCATATATGAACTTACATTTGGACTAGCACTCCTCAAGCTATTTTTTCAACAAAGCACAGACTGACTAAAAAAACTGACCAGCAGCTTCATCTGTATCTAGAGTTGTACACTAAATATGAATATGCTATGCATACATAAATCAGTTTTCTGTCCTAAAGAAAATAATTAATTTGTAAAGGAATGCACTTATCAGCAATAATATTTATTTGGCTAAAGATTCTTACATGGATGCAAAGTCATATGTCTTTAAAGTCTAGAAAAATGTGACTAATAAATGAGAACCTTCATTTATATTTCAGATTAGTAGTTACTTTTATGATGTAATAGACAAGTCTACGATGTCTTTGTCTCCAGTCCATGGTTTTAGATCATCAGTATTTACTTTCAATTATGAAAGTTAAATATTTGCAGAAAATATAGAAAGGGCAATATTTTCCATCAGCGTTTTCTGCAGTGGTTGTTAGACGTTAAATGTTAGCATTTTCTGTACACATGGTTTCACGCTCCCCACAATATGTTTCTTCCAATTCTTTCTATGTATGTGACTTATTTTATGAAAATGAGGAAAGTACCTGAAAGTTAGACATGTTTCGCTTACTTTCCAGGCCTTTCAAAAACCAATCATCTAAATGTTAGTCACATCCTAAACATGTTTAACATATATACAGTATAATGCAATAAATGTCTTAAAAACCTTACAGCGATGAAAGGAACTTATACTGTTGCTCATCTTTTCAATAAAGATTGCACTTTATATATTGTAAAAAGTGGAACACTCATATCTCAGTGGGCTTTATTTACCTCAATGTGAAGTATTTGATTATTCTCCAGTACTAATTTTACTATTGGGCCATTTTTGGGCCCCACTTTTAGGAAGTGTAAGGAATTACTGGATAGAAGTGTGCACTATTCCCAAAGAGGAAGTGTAAGGCAGCACTAGCACAAAAAAAACAGATTTTTTCTGTAAAATTAAATAACCTTTATCTAATAGTATCAGCTTTGGTTGGAAAAGTTATTTTCTACAGCCTGTCTTTTCTACAGATTCTTTCACTTCTACACATTCTTTCACTGCAAAGGGGCCAATCCAAATACCTGAAAAAACATCCCCTCACCAACAGCCCTCCAGCAAACTTGACAGTGGATATAATGCAGTCAGGCATTTACCATTCTCCTGGCATCCCTTAAATCCATACTCATATGGTTCCAGTTCAAACAATATAGATGTTCATTTATAAATGTTATTTCAAAATCTGCTCTAGTAAGTAGCACTGATTGGTTGTGCAACTATATCATATAAAATGATACTACACTATAGTCTTATTTCTAGTTTGGAGCAGCATTAGTACCTTGACTAGTGATCGGATCAGTGGCTACTTGTCTGGGATGTACAGTGACATTCATGTTTCCTAGCAAGTCACTTATCTTTTATATATAATCTGATTCTCTAGCTATTTAAGCCATAATAACTATAGATACTGTAGGAGAGTGGCCTGTGTCATGTACAGTTGTGTTCAAAATTATTCAACCCCCAATGCTGTAAAGGGTTTTAGTTAATTCAGTGTACATTTGTAATTGTGTTAAGAAAGACATCTTACAAGGACTTTTAAAAAAAAACAAATGCAACTAAAATGGCATCAATTGGCATCAAAGGCGTCCGCTGGTCGGTTTTTGGGCGGCCGTGCCATAGGACTAGTGATGGCTCGAACCCGGAATTTGATGTTCGCTAACGGCAAATGCAAACTTCCGCAAAAGTTCGCGAACCCGGCGAACCCGCCATTGACTTCAATGGGAGGTGAAT
>CM070032.1:160165671-160176074 GCA_036250615.1 Ptychadena robeensis
AAATTTTCGCCAATGCAAATTTTCCAATCACTCCCGCATGCGAAAATTTTAAATAAAATGCGATACTCGCACGCGAAATAGCAGCACGGCAAATCATAAGCAAAGTTAATTTTTACGTTTAAATTTCAATTTCAGTCGAAATACCAGGCTGATTTTCTACTTTTTCGGCGAAAAGTCGAAATGACCCCATCAAAATTCGACTATGCGAATTTTCGGCGAAAAAATTGAAATTTCTACTTAAAAATTCGCAGTGCGAATTTTTCGACCATCCCTAGTCCTTAATTAGATGCCCTGTAATCGCCTGCACTGTTGTGCAGATGACTACAAGGAGTTGTTTATCCTGCTGCTGCGGGAGCGCACCAGCGGTTTCCGAGCTGCTAGCAGCTCGGGAATCGCCAGTGTACACTCAGCCTTACTGGTGTGTTTATAAACATGGTGAAGTCAAGAGAATGGTCCAGGAAGACAAGAGAAGAGTTCTCTTCACAGGAAGGCAAAGGACACTGTTGAAACGCTACCTGGTCGAGGCAGAAAGAAGATGCGGACTTCGACTGCTGTGCGCTACCTGAAGCACAAAGTGGAGAAATGTCCCTGTGTGACTGCTGAGGAACTAAAAAAAGATTTGTCAGATGCGGGTACTGAAGTTTCAGCTCAGGCAATAAGGCGCACACTGCGTAATGAAGGCCTCCATGCCAGCTCCCAGGCGCACCCCCTTGCTGTCTCCAAAGAATAAGAAGAGTCGGCTGCAGTATGCCAAAAGTCATGTGGACAAACCACAAAAGTTTTGGGATAGTGTTCTGTGGACTGATGAAACAATATTAGAACTGTTTGGGCCCATGGATCAATGCTATGTTTGTAGGAGGAAGAACAAGGCCTATGAAGAAATGAACACCTTGCCTACTGTGAAGCATGGCGGGGGTTAATCATGCTTTGGGGCTGTTTTGCTTCTGCAGGAACAGTGGAAGGTTCAGCGTGTGCAAGGTACCATGAATTCTCTTCAGTACCAGGAGATATTGGAAGGAAATATGATGCAGTCTGTCACAAACCTGAGGCTTGGGAGACGTTGGACCTTTCAACAGGACAATGATCCCAAGCATACCTCCAAGTCCACTAGAGCATGGTTGCAGATTAAAGGCTGGAACATTTTGGAGTGGCCATCGCAGTCACCAGACTTAAATCCAATTAGGAACCTCTGGTGGGACTTGAAGAAAGCAGCTGCAGCGCGCAAGCCTAAGAATGTGACTGAACTGGAGGCTTTTGCCCATGAAGAATGGGCTAAGATACCTGTAGATCGCTGCAAGAGACTTGTTTCAAGCTATGCTTCACGTTTAAAAGCTGTTATAACTGGAAAAGGATGTTGTACTAAGTACTAAGAATAATAATGATGTGAGCACAGAAAAGACATTTGTGGTTATTTCATTATTAATGTTATGTTATATTTGTCTGACTTACAAGTGCCTCTTTGATTTATTGTAAACAAGATGACTGAAATGATCAAAGTCAATGTCAAAATGGCCAAACACTCAATTTCAGTGGGGGTTGAATAATTTTTGAACACAACTGTATGCCAGAAACCTGTGTCTCAATGGTCAATGTAAATATTACTTAATACACCTTTAATGTGATGATGTGGCTGTGGCCAAGCCATGTCCCTCCAAAAATACTTGTTAAAACTTTCAGTTATGAGTTGAGCTAAGTCTTCGCTTGTAGGAGATTGCAGAGATAGGTGCACTGTTGGTTCCTGTGGGAGGCAGGTGTTACATGTCTGCGGAACCCTATCTTAGCCGAAATGTGATTACAGAATTCCCCTTTTCCCCATTTGGGGACTGAGGGCTAGGCCAGAGACTGTTGAGAGGCAATGGCATCTTCCACGTGGTTGGCACAGAACTGATGAACTGTAACATCAGTAAATACCAGTTCTCCAGCAGTGAGGATATTGACTTTAATGGTAGTGTGCAAGACCCTCTGATGGGGCCCGCCTCAGAGGATGATGGAAGTACTAAGTGGCCCGAGGCGTTCAGGCCTGGCTGCAAGGCGATGGCTAAAGCTGTTCCTAGTTGACCCTAGAAGTGGATGGGCTGTGATGGAGCACTGAAGGTCTGGGCAGGCGACAGTGAGTGCCCATTCCTAGAAGTATCCCTGATTTGCAGGGAGATGCCTTCTCCGGGCTCCGGGAACAACGGTCGGTCAAAGGGGCAACGGTCGGTCAAAGGGGCCCAGACATAGGAAGGTACTGGAAAATGCCAGACCCTGACCCTGGGTTCACCTCAGTATGTGTTGGTGCACTCGTCTCAAAGAGGGGCTGGTGGACATGTTACAATACTTTAGTCATCTTTCCTAGTATGTTCCTTACCCCACTGTATTATATATAATATAATATAATATGTAGAATACATGACCACAGGAATGCTGAGTCACCCCTCCCACCACACAACACACATATAAAACAGACGACTTTAATCTTTGGAAATGGTTTATTGAATATTGTCAGTAATAAACATAAACATTATGGCCACAGCCTTTAATAGAAAATAATAACCATCACACCATTCTGAGAGCCCTAACAGTGCCACCTAATTTTTCCATCAAACCAACTGTACCAGCCAATAGCCCTTTTCAAAACTAGCACGGTGGGTACGTTCTTATTATCCTCCAAACTTCACCAGGTGGGGGCATCAAGACCCCCCTTTTAATTAACCCGGTGTCTGGGACTGCCCTTAAATCAACCTTGCACGTCACCAGACCTTTTCCATGAAACTATTCGCCCTGCGGCACTGCCGAGCTCCCGCTACAGCTCCCGGGGGCCGGATCTCTGGCACCGGGGGCCCCCACCCAGAGCAGCAGGGCCACCTCAATTGCTTCTCGTAAACTGGAATTAAACACCTCTAAACCTAAATCAGACAGGTGTACCCCGTCCTTCCTAAAGTGACCCTTCGCTTGTTCTAACATTTTGTGCCTGAGCGCAAAAACCCCGGCCCTGCACACAAAATGTGAAACAGACATATTAATTTTTATCCTACTTTTTTGTAAAACCTTGGGATCAATCGGTGGCCGCCACTTGAGCCTCGGGACCATTTCAGACCATATTAGTATCATACTGGGCGTGCCCTCCCATATTTTCATAAAGAATGTTTTTATCGCAATAATGAGTTCCAGCTGGGTGCATGTGCCCAGATCGTTCACCCCAGCGTGTACTACTAAAATATGTGGAGGAGTTCTGGTTGTGACGAGGGAGGAAAACCTTTTGAATATCTGGGTCCATCTCATGCCTGGGAAGCCGAACCAATGTATCTCTGTTTCGTTCTCTGGGCAGCCAAGCAGCTTTCCGTTTGTGCGCATCACTGCCCTACGTTCGGCCCAATAAATGTAGGAGTGTCCAAGGATCCATATAATACACTTTGATGCATCTGTTATTAAAAACAAGAAAAACGACACCCTGGCATTTAACATGGGACAGAACTCACCTAACCGGTAACTCTGGGGCGACCAGATGCGGACGGACGTAGATCTTAAATCGATCCGAGTCCCAGCATCCAATGCGTTTTATGGCTGCTGGGGGCAAACCGCATCTGGCTGCCTCGGTAGCAGCTCCAAATCGGAAAGAATGTGTGCCAAACTGTCTCGGATCAAGACCTATGTGCAGGGCCGGGCCGACACAGAGGCTGACAAGGCTCCAGCCTCTGAGCGCTGGTGAGGTGTGGGCGCTGCTCAGGGGGTTAATTTACATGCAGGACAAGTTTAACCCCCTGAGCAGCGCCCATGAGCGCCCATGATGTAAATGTAATCACAGGGACTGGGATGGAGACAATTAAATACTGCCTGGCTAACCTTTAACCACGTCAGTCTCTCAGACGCCTGAGAACTATGAGCCCCAGCAGCCCCCAGGAGAGCTGTTCATGTACGCAAGGGTACTGGCACCTTATCAGCTGCTTCTCACATTTCACGGAGCTGATAGTTGCCCAAGTCACAGAAGAGCAACCAGGACGCAGAATACAGGGAGTTTAAAAATAGTTCAAAAAGGTGAATGATTTTTAAATATATTTAAAAGGACTGTGTTTGTATTTGTGATGTGTAAACAAGGTGAATTAATAGTAAACATAGACGAAAATATAATGAAAACTTGGGGTTTTAAGGCTAATTAAGCAATTTAAATTTTAACTAAGCACGCACCCACTAGTCATAGCATAACATATCACAACTGTAATTCCTATCCATACACTCCTTGCTTGCCTTTTACTTGTAACTACTACTTCCCAACATCAAAACAAACCCATCACCCAAATTCATTTAATTATTAAACCCAGCAAAGTATAGACATAAGACCAAAAACACTCTATGTCCTAACAGCCATTACTTCTTTTTCAAAGTTTTTTCATGGATAAAGTATAATTTTTAGGTTATCACCAAAACTTTCATAAAGATCCCATACACCTTAGATCTCTCTGTCAGATATCCTTATATCTTTATCAACAACTATGTAGTGCCGGGTCCTCTGTGATTGAACACAGGTAGACTTGATGTTTAATGAAACACAAACATATTGGGGGAGGAAAGGGACTGGTGTCTTCCCACCTACCATAAACTGGTCTATTTACAAAACACAAACATATTGGTTTCCCCCTGTCTATTGGTGAGTGCCAATATTCCCAGATTACCCACAATTTTTGTGTAAAAATAGTAGAATTTTAATTTGACAATTTCCATACATGATTGAAACATATTAGTGCATTTCTGCAACTTCCCTTATAGATATTTGACATTTCATGATTTCAGCCGTACTATACATATATACATACAATTTGCTGTTACACTTGAGATAAAATTACAATTACTGATCCACATAAAACAATACACCCACCTCTTTTTAAAATATTTTCGATGGACGTCTCCGACGCGTTTCGCTAAAATTTAGCTTCCTCAGGAGATATCGCCATCAATTATATCTGAAATAGTTTAAATGTTACTAAGGATCACTCATTCCCAATCAAATATTTAATAATTCATATAGTACATATCAGTACTACAGAAGCTGGTCATGTGTTGTTACTCTTTACTCCCCAGTGGGAGGGGCCAACGATGCCCGCAGCCGGGCAGCCCCCCCACCCCCACACAGACACAACCGCCCGACATGGGAAGCAGAATAGCGTGGGACATGTATGGGGGGGTTTGGGGTGCATACAGCCGCCCAATACAGACAACCCAAGGGTAGTCCGCCTGAAATCAAGCGATGCATGCATAAGACCAAGCTGTCCATAAAAACCAAATTAAGAAAGTGAGTCCTAATTGGGTGGGCTGTATTGTCTGTTCTATCCTCCCCTAGTGTGTGTTTAAGTGAAGTGAAGTGAGGACGTGTGTGTGTGCAACCTGTGGATTGCCAGTGTAGACTCCTAATAGACCCTGTGTTGAGGTAGCCTGCTAACTACCCATGTATGACTCCTAATGCGTCCGTGTGTTGAGACTTGTGTGCTTGACCCATTGTGGTGGCTGCTGTGAGTCTGTGTTAGTGCATGACGAGCCCTGCATACTTGTGTCGACTAACCTATAAGAAACTAATAGTGAGAATCAGTACCTGTGTACATGACCTACCAACGTGTCCAATTGCAAAGAATATCAAACCAAAGCTTCCACCCCAGTCTATGTGCTAGTGCTCCCACTCCGGTCATAAGAGCTCCACACCCTAGAGCGCACGGACGGCCGCACAAACCCGCCCCAATAATCCCCCACCATCGCCATGGGAACGGTGAACCCCACCGCCCACCACCCCGGTAACGTCGTCCGTACGCGGTCCCCCCCACCCCCATGGCGATGCACAGACGCAATCGCACGGACGCCAGTTGGTAGCAGAGAACGATGAACCTTTCCGGTCATCCTCCCGGTACTCACCAAGTGGGGCGTACCTCAATATCCGGCACATGATAATCCCCCCTCATCGCAAATATATATATACGAACATATTTTTAAAAAGATTTGTTTGTATTGTTTTATGTGATCATTTAATTGTAATTTTATCTCAATGTACACCAAATTGTATGTATTATATGTTGTACGGCTGAAATCATGTACATTGTCAATATCTATAAGAAAGTTGCAGAAATGCACTAATCATGTTTCAATCATGTACTGGAATTGTCAATTAAAAATTCTACTATGTTTTTTACAAAATTGTGGTAATCTGGATATTGGCACCACCAATAGACAAGGGGAACCAATATGTTTGTGTTTTGTTGATGGTTTAAATGTCCCCTCAATTACTTACATGGTTTTGGTAAAAACAAAATGAAAACTTAAGTATCCCTGACCCGAGAAACTAAAGGTATATGACCACCCTAAGGCATTATGTCTGCTACAATGCCCTGTGGGTCTATATAGTGATGACCTACATATTGCAGTCAATAGCACTTATGTTTTAATATTCAATTTGTGAGGACTTAATGAGACCTAGTAGGTATGATAAATCGAGCTTTTTCTCTAATTTATTTGAATTCTTATAGAAAATGAGGTTATACTTTTGTTCAGAAGTATCTTCCCCACAAAATGAATGTAACCGTACCTTACCCTCAACTATTCACTACACTACATGACACTTTCTGTGAGAAATATGAGGCGCAGAATGTGACCACCATTCATTGTATACAGCTGCAGCACCATGAAGAAACCTTCTCATAAATGGGTCTTCTGCAGCCAGAAGCATGCATTTCCCCACCCCAGATTCACAACCAGCCTGTACAGGTGGCAAGTGTATGGAAGATGTAGCAGAGGGCTGATCTGTGATGGGTATTGGGGAACACAGGAACCAGGGTTGTAGTAATCTGTGAAACTGGATTAGATGGTGATCTGGGATGATGCCCAAGCAAGATGGCATTGTCCTTTCTGGAGATAAAACCAGATACGAGTTCAGTTGTTATGATCTGTATGAAGATAATGCCAGTTCCTCTCGTCCTTGTTCTGGGTGCGGGGATTGTGTGGTCTGTCTCATGTTCCACACTGTAATGCACCCCTACTGTCCCATATTCTTATCTGAGAAGCAGACTTCTGGACACTGACAGGAGTTATCTGAAAAAGCACCCCTCCTTCAGTGATCAGAATGTGACAGCTTCCTGCATGTGTAGCCCCCCATGGGTGCTAGAGTTAATGAGGAAGGGTTAACTTGGTTTTCTCTTGGGCGTGCAGCTTGTACATTTCCCTCCGAAATTAGGGCGGGAAATGTATCAAGTCTGTTCTGCCTAGAGATCCTTTCACGAGTGACAAACAGCAGCCCCTCCCATCTACTTTGCAACATTTGGAGGGAACTTGAGTCATCCCTCTGGGATGTTGGTGGGTCCAAAGGTATAAAAGGTTCACTCTCTCAGGTCAGTGTTCAGTGTGACCACGGGTGTCCCCCTTCCTGGGGCCCGTAGGGTCGGAGCATTGCCAGTGTTCCTGTGTTCCAGTTTCCTGAGGCCAGATTTCCCTCTCTGAGGCCTCTCTGCGATCCCTAGGGTAGAGCTTTGTAGTCTGCCCTGAGCAAAGACTGAACTCCTGCTGTCAAGAGGGACGCACTACAGCCCAGCCACGCTTCTGCCTACTGACGCTGTGACTAGAGATGTGCCGGAGACTGATTCTGGAGACCTGTCTGCCTGAGGTTCGAGTTACTACCAGGGAAGGTGAGAAATCAGGCACCAGAGTCCATCAAGGTCAAGCTAACCTGTCTACCTGAGGTGAATGGGCTACACAGGGAGGTTAAAGAAAGGCAAACATGTCAGCTGAGTCAAGGTCAAGTTCAGGAGAATGCTATTACAGAGAGTGTGTCAAGAGAAGTCTGTTCGGAGAAGTCTATACAGAGGTTTGTCAGAGAAGTCTGTCAGGAAAGTCCTATAGCAAAGTCTGTGTCCAAGAGAAGAGTGTCCAAGAGGTGTCCTCTGTCAGTCTGGGGTCCCATGGTCAGCCATACCTTCCTGCCCCCTTACCCTCTCTCCTATAGAAGACTTGCCAAGTTACCTCCCTAGCGTTGAGACGAGCCTAGCTCGTCCGAGCTTTAGGCTCGCCTCACCGCCCCGGGAACGCCGAACCGATAGGGGAGACTTATACGGCCTCCCCGGAAAGCTGCGGCGATTGTTTACATCACCGCAGCATTTCCGGGTTGGTGGCTCCGCCCCGATCGCGTCACGGTGGCGGCTTTCTCTCCCGCGCAGCTGTTGTCAGTAATGACAACAGCTGCGCGTAGAGCTCCGGCGGGATGCCGGAAACGGCGGGCAGTGTATTATGCTGCACGATATGGGCGGTGCGCTAGGGAGGTTAAATAAAGTTCAACAGCATCTACACTTCTGTCTCCAAGACTTTCATTGCCGCTGCCCTGTCCCATCATCACACTCAGCAGGACCAGTCGGTCTCATTGCTACACCTGTAATAGAGGTGAGAAGATGAGCCAAATGTTGGCTAACTATCAATACTTGTCCTTCATAGAGTATAGAGCAGTGAGGGGCAACTGAGTTGAAAAGGAGGGGCACAAGTGCGGCCCTCCGCATCACTAAAAAGCCGCACATAACATTATACTGATTTGTATAAGCATTTTATAATGACAAAATTACAGCTAGAATGCATTTTTTCTTATTTTTTAAATAACAAAACTTGTTTTTAATGATACTTCAAGCATTAAGGATACAGGGAGTATGCAATGGTAAAGCAAATTGACTTTGAAAATGTGATTGACCAATTTACTTCAATTAAGGCAAGAAAATTGCACTGTACTTTAAATCCGTACCTGTTTTGCACTTGGAATTTTGCACTCACTTCTTTGAAGATATCTTACCACAAAATTATACAGTTTCTAATGTAAAACTTGGTAGTTTTTCTAGTTTTTATTCTGCGTTGTTGACAGGATTATGTTTGTTTACATTAAAATTATGTGGTTATTTTGCACTTTATTTATATCTATTTCTATCATTTGGGGGGGGAGCGCACTTGGGCAGCTCAGCCTCTGTTGTTGGTGGACCTTGTCCCGGCCCTGCCTATGTGCAACAATGTTTTTTGAAATACCGCTATGAATTGATAGCGGGATAAGAATGATCCGTCGCTGTGGCACAACAGCGGACCGTGCGCGACGCCTCTTAACGCCTTATACACAGAAACATTCAATTGCGCAAAATACACAACCTGTAACTTTTGCCAAGCTAACCCACCTCCCTTTTCCTTCTTGGTCCATTTTTTAAAAGGCAAACTTGATATTTAACCTGTCGTGTACCAGATCCACGTGCTAGCCCAATAAACCTCCTGCTATTTTTCTGCTAGGGCTAACTTACTCCCCTATGCGAAAAGCTCAGAAGAGTGCTAAAGAAAATGCTAAACGGAAAAGTACCCCCTCCCACGGATCCGTACATATAAACCTCAGTTGAGCGAATAAATCATGCATCAATGCAAAAGTCACCGGCCTGCGACTATCTATCGAAGCCCGTCCCACCCCTGCTGGTGATGCACCGCTGTTGAACAACCGGCAGCTGAAATAAAACATCAGATCTCGTCTGGATTCCGTTGTGGAAAGGTCTCCAGCTTGACCTTCAAGCTGTGCCCATTGTTCCCAGACTCCACTGTACGCCCTCCATGTAGACGGGGCCAATGACCCCTTCAACCATTGAAATAATTGACCGGCCCAATATCCCACAGCCTTACTGGTACCGCCACTGGTGCTGGACAGGCCTCTGGCGCCAATTCTCGATAACGCTGTTGCTGAAATCGAGAAAGAGCGTCAGCTATATTATTGCTGACACCTGGAACGTGCACTGCTCTGAAATGAATGTTAGCTGCCAAACACGTTAGTGCGAACCGCCGAACCAAATTCACTACCGGGAATGACCTTGCCGACAGTGAATTGATTGCATGAACTGCCGCTGTTTTGTCCGAGTGAAAAACCACTGATTTATTAGCCAGCTGTTCACACCACACACTGCTACCATACTGCTACCAATATGGGGAAAAATTCTAAGAACGCGAGGTTCTTGGTTAACCCCGCCGCGTGCCAAGATGATGGCCACTTACCTTGGCACCATGCGCCCTTGAAATATGCCCCAAAACCTATGGACCCGGAAGCATCGGTGAATAGCTGTAATTCAGCATTGTGAACTGGGCTGGATAACCATAATGATTCCCCATTAAATTGGTCCAAAAAGGCCCTCCACACTACCAGATCTTCTTTGGCTAGTGCTGACAATCTCACAAAATGGTGTGGGAGACGTGCTCCGCACGTCAAGCTTGACAAGCGCCTACAGAAAATCCGGCCCGTGGGCAGAATTCTGTATGTGAAATTCAATTTACCTAATAGCGATTGTGCTTACCGCAGCGTGACCTTGTCCCTCCCCCAAAAGGACCCCAGCACCTTGATCAGGTCTGCCAACTTGTCCGGGGGAAGGCGGCATTCCATTTTTACTGAATCT